>CM057827.1:139704872-140201788 GCA_030068075.1 Paguma larvata
GAAGTCCCAAGTCTGTCAGTAGAGGGGTTCCTGAGGTGGCCACTCTCAACTCTCCAGCCTTCTCTCCGTGGCTTGCTGGAAAACTCCAGGCAGAGTTATCACTCGATAGTTTACCTCTGGGAGCATTCACTCTTGGTATTGCTGCCACGACATCATCATCGCTGTCATCATCACCATCATCTTCATTGTCATCTTCATCACCGTCACCATCATCATCATCTTCTTCATCGCCATCATGATCATCACCATCTTCATCACCATCATCATTGCCATCATCGCCATCATTGTCATCTTCGTCACCATCATCATCACCGTCTTCATCATCATCATCACTATCATCATCACCATCATCACCATCATCACCATCATCATCACTATCATCATCGTTGTCGTCACCATCACATCATCATCACCACCATCATCACCATCACCACCATCATCATCACTGTCATCATCGTTGTCATCACCATCATCGTCACCATTGCCATCACCATCACCATCGCCACCATCATCATCCTCACCATCATCACTAACATCATCGTCGTCACCATCATCATCACCATCTTCATCATCATCACCATCATCATCATCACAGTCATTGTCATCATGATCGCCATCACCATTTTGCTGTAACAGGTCACTAATCTACGTTAGAGTAATAGTTAAGAGTATGACTTTTGGAGCCACAGTATCTAACAAGAACCCCTACAAATCAACAACAAAAACCAAAGCGCCCAACTAAAAAATGGGAAAAGAACTTGAATAGTCTTTTCTCAAAAGAATATATACAGATGGCCGGCGGGCACATGAAAAGATACTCCACGTCACCAATCGCTGGGGAAGGGCAAGTCAAAACCACAATGAGATACCGCCTCACACCCAGAAGATAAACGCTATCAAAAAAAACAGGAAACAATATGCGTTGATAGGATGTGAGAAACTGGGAGCCTCGTGCACGGCTGGTGGGAATGTAAAATGGTGCAGCTGCTGTGGGAACAGCACGGCAGTTCCCCAAAATTACAAACGTAATTATCATAGGGCCCAGCGATTTCGCTTCCTCCCCCCAAGGCAGTGGAAAGCAGGGACTCGAGTAGGGACGTGCACACCCCTGTCTTTCACAGCATTATTCACTCACAATAGCCAAAAGCTGAAGCAACCCGCACGGCCACTGACAGACGAGTGGCCAACCAAACTGTGTCACATTCGCACAACTGAGGATCATTCAGCCTCAAGGAGGAGGGACAGGCTGACATGTGCTACAACGTGGGTGAAACGTGAGGGCATTCTGCTGAGTGAGATAACTCGGTCACGAAAAGACAAGTCCTGTACGATCCCGCGTGAAGTGCATAGAGTCGTCAAAACTGTAGACACCGAACGCAGAACGCTGGTTTCCAGGGGCTGGAGGGAGGGCGAACGGTGAGCTGTTTAATGGCTAGAGTCTCAGCTTCACGAGATGAAAGGCGCTCTGGAGAGGACGGTGGGGCCGGAGCACGCTCCCTCCACGCCCCTGAACTGTACACGCAAGTGGCGAAGGTGGTCCATTTCATGTCAGGTGTATTCGAGCACAGTCGCCAGACAACAGTAATAAAGAAATCACGGACCAACTCTCAGTACGGGAGAGCTAATGTCGCCGGCAGTTCTGCAAGGTAAAGACCGCGCCCCAATTTCGGAGCTGAGAGACCAGAGGTTCCGGGAGGTCAGACGAATGTCCAGGAAGTCACTGAGAGTAAGACGCGAGCCAGGCATTCCTCTGCGCACGCTGGACTCCGCCCCTCCGCGATGCCTTTGCTGCGAGCCCCCGCTGTTCTTCGAGACCCGCTCCCTTTTCTGGGCCGCTGGGACCCTGACTCCCTCAGCCTCCGTGGCCTGTCTGTGTGCACCCTGCCTCTCCGGCCAGAACCAAGCTCCTCAAGGCCGGGGGCTCCAACCTGGGTCCCACCCTGACTCCTACCCCACTGCCCTCTCCACACAGGAGCAAGAGACGCTGAGACCGCTTCCCACGGTGTCCACTCCCAAGACTCACTCTGACCTGGACTCCACTTACCAGCTGTTATCAGCCCCGAATCTAACCGCCTACTGGACACCCCATGGGTTCCTCGATCTCCTTACACCCCACGGGAGACCATTTCTTCCCTCCCAGCCCCCTCCTCCTTCCCTTCTCTACACGGTGGGTGCTGTCACTATCACTCAGTCTTCGGATCCAAAAACACCCAGTCATCTTAGACTGTGCCCCAGGTCAGCCAACAGTACGACTACGTCTTCCCGAACTGCCTCCCGTTTCTCCTCCATCCCTCTTCCCACATCTACTCTGTAGTTCGGGCCCTCGCCATCTGGCTCCTTCCTCTTCCAAACTCCAGGATGTACCCACCCACCCTGTCCTCCAGGGCACAATCAGCAGTAAAAAAAATAAAATCTAGGAGGCGCCTGGGTGGCTTAGTCGGTTATGCGCCTGACTTCGGCTCAGGTCATGATCTCACGGTCTGTCAGTTCGAGCCCTGCGTTGGGCTCTGTGCTGACAGCTCAGAGCCTGGAGCCTGCTTTGGATTTTATGTCTCCCTCTCTCTCTACCCCTCCCCTGCTCAAGCTCTGTCTCTCTCTCTCTCTCTCTCTCTCTCTCTCTCTCGAAAATAAACATTAAAAGATTTTTTAAATAATAAAATAAAACCTGAACACATTACTCGAATAGCCAGAGACTCTCCCCTAGCTCCTCACCCCCGACGGAATACCACGCAAACCCCTAAGTATCCCACGGGACTCCAATGCCATGCCGACCTGTATCCTTGGCCTCTCCACCCAGCGCCCACGCCCCAGCCCCACGCTCTTTCCGCAGCAGGTCCCTTCATGACTCTGTAGCTCTGACCTTTGTGTCCCCACTTCACGGAATGAACTTCTCAAATCCTTTGCCTGGAGAAAACCAAATTCTGGTAATTCTTGCTTTATACAACCTTCCTTTCTGTATCTCTCTATTCCCAGAATACGTACCACTCCGTATTGTGATTATTTGTACGTCATTGTTCCTAGCAAGACACTGGGCTTCCAGAGGGCAAGACTGTGTACGATGAACTTGTTCGTCTCTGTGTGCTCAGTGCGTAGCTCCAGTCACGTAGTGAGGGGTCCCTACTAGATGCACGGATGAATTGATCCCTGGCATCTACTTGCGGGGATCCTGCGTCTGTATTTCCTGCCCTGGAGCTTGTAACCCAGCCGTAAGGCTTCCCTAAGCTCACGCCAACTGCCTCTGGGGTCTAGGAGTTGGCCAACAGACCCCTGCTACAGATGCTTGTTACCGCCCTTGGAACCGGTTCTTGGAAATTCAGGTCCAAACCCAGAGAGCATCCCCGGTGTTCACCCATTTCTTGTCCAAGTACCGAAAGCGTGAGCCTGGGGGGAGAAGACGTCCCGCGGGTGTTACCTGTGGGTCTGGGTGCCGGCTGACGATGATGGGCACGGGGCCAGGACTGCAGTGACTCAGGATCGCGTAGACCTCGTTGAGCGTCATGCCGTGCACGGGGGAGTCCCCAATCTCCACGATCTCGTCGCCACACCTGGGAAAGCACACGCAGGAGGCCGTCGGCGAGCTAACCGACGTGACGTTCGGATGCTCCTCTCCCTGACGCCCCACTCGGGGACTCGGGTCTCTGATGAGACCTCACACGCCAATCAACAGAGCTCCTCAGCCAGCCGACCGACATTCAGAGCAGGACAGACCACGGCAGTGCACGCTCGCTCCTCGCTGCGCGACCACGATGTGGGGGACGTCTCATACCCATTTCATGGGTCAGCGTGAGCAGAAGTCCGTCTGAACTTTCCTCCTCGTTTTCCCCACTAAACTATGTCTAACCGAGATGGAAGGAGGAGGCTAACCAATTTAAGCGATTAACCAGTTAACTGTGATATAACCAATCCCATCCTCTCTTTGGGCCTCAGTGTTCCCATCTGTAGAATGGTTAGGAGGAAAGATGGCTGCTTTGCACTGACGGGGAGAGAAGACGTGACTGGGTTGGGAGCAGTGGGAGTCTTTGCAACAAGAAGGAAGGAGAGGAAGCATGGAGTTCATTCTCGTTGGGAGACGGGGAGCGAGTTATGGAAAATTTAGGTTTGTTCTGTCACCCGACCAGAAAAGAAAAAGTGAGGGAGAAAAGATAGGGACATATCCATTTGTGCAGTCCAACCCCCTCATGGCTCATGGCTGGGGAAACCAAGGCACAGAGGGTGCAACAGTCTCAATAAGACCTAGCTTAGAGTTTTGTGTTTTTTTTGTTTCTTTTTTTTAAAAAGGCTTTTTCTGGAAACGGCCAAATAGTAAATGTTCTGGGCTTTGTAGTGCACACTGCGTCTGTCGTAACCACTCAGCTCTGACGCGGCGGCGTGGAAACAGCCGCTGTAGATAATGTGCCAACAAATGAGTGCAGCCGTGTTCCAATAACACTTATTTAAAAAAAACCAAGCAGGGGGAGGGCCCCGGTTTGCCGACGACCGCTGGCCTGGCGGGTTATCGGCACAGCGGGGAGCGGAGTGCAGGTCTCCGGGGCCGAGGTCACTGTTCCTCCTGCCGTGGTCCACTGTCTCCCGCCACTTCCCGCCACAGTTCTGCTGAGCTGGTCCCTGTCGCCTTTGCTAAGAAAGCACACATTTCCATTGATGCCACTGAAGACCACAGCCACACGGCACCAGATGCCAAGGAGAGCAGAAGCTTCCAGAACCATCCCTGCCCAGCTGCAGGTCCAGGAGGCAGGACTCTCTGTCTGAAGGGATTAGGGCTAAGGCCGTCGCGGTGACTCTGCACTTATGTCCCAGGTGACAACACGGCAGCTCGGCAAATCAGCTGTCACCGTCCGGCATGTGACAACGGCAAATCCACCGTGAATCTAAAGCACCATCCAGATACCACCCCGAGCAGGCCTTGCCCTTACGCGGACTGCAGCTGTAGGAAAGTCTTCAAACTATGACAAAACTCCCCAGCGTCAGCCAGACTGGGACCCAGGGAGAGAAGGCGTACGTGAGGACGGGCTGCAGGGGAGACGCGTGAACCGGGGATGTGGTGCCAGGTCAGACTGGCGTAAACAGCGCAGAACCCGGCTCACGCACTGGAAAGGAGACGGAGATTCGGACGTCTCTCAGAAGTTATCTGCAGAGACGTAGGTGCGGAGTGCCTGCAAGTATTCGGGGCACATCAACACGGAACTGAGTTGATGCTACCGACTGGCTTTGTAAGTAAGCATCTTGCTCCTTCTAGGGATGCAGGCAACCTCATGGGAGAGCCTCTTTATGTCACCATAAATCCGGTGCTGGTTAGAAAGTCTGTTTTCCGCTTCGGACTGGAATTCTCTGAGATAATGCCTTTTTTTTTTTTAAGGGCAGAGCAGGGAGGAGGGCCAGAGAGAGAGGCAGAGGGAATCCCAAGCAGGCTCCACACTGTCAGCACAGAGCCCCATGTGGGCTCAGTCTCACAGATCGTGAGATCGTGACCTGAACTGAAATCGAGAGTCGGCGCCTCACCAGCCGAGCCCCCCACCCTGGCGCCCCAACAATGCTTCTTAAAAGGCACCGTGCGTGCAGATCCCTGGGGGTCTTGTTAAACGCAGAGCCCGCGGGGGCAGGTCTGGAGAGCGGCCCGAGACGCCGCGCTGCTAACGAACTGCCAAGGGGTCTCGCCGCCCCCAGTCTGGGGACCGTGGCTGGAAGAACGAGGCTCTGAGCCACGCTTGGGTCATTCTAAACATCTCGTCTCCAAGTGAACCTCCGGGCCTTCGGAGGAACTCCTTCCCTCGGATGGAAATCAGCGTTGTTGTGGTTTTTTGTTTGTTTGTTTTCAAAAACAGAAGTAAGGACATACCGGAGGCGTCCGTCCAGATGCGCCACAGAGCCGGGCGAGAGCGCGTGAACGAAAATGCCGGAGATGCACTGGAAGTAGGGCACGCTGCACAGGCCGACGCCCAGGCCGACGCCGGCCTCTGGAAGGCAGAGCAGGGGGGGCGGGGGAAGGGGGGGGCTCGTAACTGAGCTTGACGGACCTCAGCTCTCCTGCCACAAGAACAAACGGTGGTACCCGAGGGGGAGTCCCTGCTCTAGACCTCGCAGCCTACGCAGCTGCGGCCGCAGCCCTGACCCGCTCCCGTGCGTGAGGTGGTGCCTTGTTTGGTCGTGTTTCACCCCTCCCCCCACCAGGCTACACCGAGTGTGGACGGTGCGTCCTGGGCTGCTGCAAACGGAGCCGTGGACGTCACTGCCCGGGAATGGCCGCAAAACCTGCTGGTGGACACACCCCGTCCTGTCCTTGGGAAGCCTCGGGGCCCCTTGGTGGCGGGAGGCCCAGGTAGCAGGGCGGAGGAGGGGGCGGCGGGGGCGCAATCCCACCTTTCTGCAGAGAGACCTCCACCATGCCTCTGTAGTTGGGCTGGGCCGCGCCGGCGGGGGTGGCAGGGCTGTCCGAGTCGAAGGGGCCGCCGTCCTTGGTGGCACAGGTGCTGGAGCTCAGGGAGCGGCACAGCGGGGGCGACAGGTGGCTGCTCGGCGAGTGGGGTGCCGTCAGGCGGGTCCTCACCGTGAGGGTCAGGAGCCCTTTCTTGGCTTGCTGGAAGGAAGGGGCCGTGTGCTGAGGGCAGCTGTGAGGGCGCATGCATGTACGCGCGTGTGCATGCGTGGGTGTGCGTGTCCACGTGTGCTCACGCGTACACACGTGTGCTCACGCGTACCCCACCTGTGCATGCGTCCTCACGTGCGTGCGTGCCCGCGTGTGTGCGTGCCCGCGTGTGTACAATCTGTATCGGAACACACATGCACGTGCGCACACACGTGTGGGCTGGGACTGTACTAACTGATCCCCGGAGACTGAAAATCATCCTCCAGTGACTGCGTTAGCACGAGAACAGATGGGTAAATAGAGCAGCAGAAAGACGCCGCGTGTTGTAAAACGGTTTACAAATCTTCAGCAGAGACGCCCCCGGCGATCCGGGTAACACTCTCGGCTCCGGAGCGGGTCTTATTTCACGCTGCGCCCAGATGAGCCCTGTAGGGGGCCCCGCGCCGTGAATCTGCAGGTTGGAACGGATGCGGGGCCCAAGCCCCGGGGTCTGGCCGGGCCCGACAGGGAGCGCTCACCTTGAACTTGCGCAGGGCGTCCTGATGCGTCAGTCCGGCCATCGGTTCGCCGTTGAGCTCCAGGATTTCGTCCCCTGGCGGGAGGGGGAGACATCACGGCGGAGAAGCGGGTGGCCCCGTGGGGGGCGGCACGCACGTAGCCCGCGAGGAGCCCCGGAGGCAGGCGGGCGGCAGTGACCGGCCTTCCGAGGGTCCTCCTCGGATCCAGGGTCCTCGGGGCACAGCGGCCTGGCCTGACCCGTCCGGCCCTCCTGCTGGCTTCGCCTGCCTCCCTCCCGCCGCCCCGGCCCTCAGGCCCGGTTTCCTGACGCGACCCCACCTGCCCGCCTCCCGATGCCGTCTGCGTTCGGGGCGCTTCCCCCACCTTGTTCACCTGCCTCCCTCAGCCTTCCAGTCCTGCCGGCTTTATTTCCCGTGTGTCCCCACGGCACCTACGTCCGCCACAAACCATCGCGGCTCGGCCCCGTGGGTGGGTGGTGAGCAGCGACCCGACCCGGGAAGACTCTCCCCTCCGGGCGGGCCGCGCCCTGGCCAGGGGATTTGTCTAATTACATGGTGTGGCCCCAGGGCCAGTTCTGGGGCCGGGAGGGCGGGTGGGGGGGCCTGCCCGGTGCTCGGGAAATGTGGGAAGGAGGTGATGCTTCCAGAAGGCAGGGGAGCCCCAGTTTGCAGAAGGGGAAAGCGAACCGAGGGCAGTCCCCAGTCACCAGGTGACGAGAATTAGGAAGCCGGCCTTTTCGCCGCAAGCTGTCCCTCACAAATATCCCTAATTGACCCAATTATTCTCTGTCCAGAAACGAGTCTTTATGGGGACGGAAAACCAAAGTCTCCCCTTCACTAAACATGTCAACACACGCTCCAAACGTGGAGCATTTGCCCTGTGCCGGGCGCGTCGGGCGCGAGCACTGTTCTTCCCGCAGACGGGTGGTCTCGTCGCTAGCAGGTGCACCTGCTGTCACCTGACCGCAGTCCTTTGCAGACAATCCATCCCTTTACTCCGGTTGTTTGAAAGGCGGTTCTGCCTTTGCCGCTGAGAGTCCGAAGTTCCGCCGTGATGTCCCAGGGTGCTTCCCACCCCAAAAGGTCGTGCCGTAAAATGATTCTGGAAAATTCTCGGCCACTATCTCATTGCCCTTGGCTTCCCCTCTTTCACGCTGTTCTTTCTTTCTAGAACTCGTCTCCCCTTTGGGTCCTCTCTGCCCACCATCCGTGTGCCTCTAATGCTCCCCTGTCCCCCACGGCTCCGTGCAGCCCGCCGGACGGCTTCCGGCCGTGACTTACCTTTTACGTTTTCAAAGCTCTTTTTAAACAGAGTAATTCTAAACAAATACAAAAACTCTAACGCAAACGGATACACACACCCTTAGTTTACTTACAGCATCATGTACAAGAGATGGAAAGAGCCCGTGCCCACTGACAGACGATGGATAGAGAGGATGCACACGTGTACACAATGGACTACTACCCAGCCATCAAAAAGAATCAAATCTCGCCAGTTGCAACGACCTGGATGGAGCTAGAGTGCACGATGCTAAGTAAAATAAATCAGTCGGAGAAAGACAGAGAGAGAACCATGCGATTTCGCTCGTAGGTGGAACTTAAGAAACAAAACAAAGAAAAAAAAGAGACAAGCCAAGTAACAGACTCTAGCTGTGGGGAACACACCGGCGGTCACCAGAAGGGAGGTGGGTGGGGACGGGGGGACTAGGTGATGGGGTCAAGGAGGGCACTTGTCGTGCGAGCACGGGGTGATGCACGGAATTGCTGACCCCCTGCATCGCACACCTGAAGCTAACGTAACACTGTATGTTAAAGGCACTGAAATTAAAATAAAAACTTAATAAAAAATTGCATGATAAAAAACACAGTTATTCTGCAGTGTCTTGTAGATTGTTCTGTGATCTTGGGGTTTGGAGGGCTAATACTCCTGTCTGTTCTTCCTGCCAACGCTCATTAGCAAGGGACGTTTCCTAGTGTCCCGTATGGTCTTGGCGTCGAACTCATTTTTCCGGGGGCCACTGTTTCTCTGGGGTTTCCCTGCACCCCACGCTGCTGGGAAGCAGTGTTCCCTTTGTCTCCGGGAGGCAGTCCAGGGCTTCCGCTGCTTCAGGACACAATTTAACGTTCGGTTCTCAGCTCGGGGCGTCCTGCACGCAGTAGAGACTATCGATGTGGCCGGAACACTCCCACATGACACGGGTCCCTTTTTTCCTATGGGAGACGACTTTTCCTCACACACAAGAGGCACGGGCAAAGGTAGGTTCCCTCCCTGCTTCCCTGGGGCACGATGGCCTTTCACGAGGACGGCTCGTAAGGCTTCACATGGACCCACGGCCCGTCTCCTGTCCCATCCGGGCGGCTAAATCCGGGTCCTTGGCCCGTCAGCCTTTTGGGCACCAATTCCACAGACAAGCATCACGTCATCAACTCCCAAGACTGCCCTACTTGGATTTAAAGTTTAGATGTACCACGTCATCCAACATGTCGGCGTGTCGAAAATCAAGGGTAGAAGTGGGCTGGGGAGAGGACTCAAATCAGTGTCATCTGTAAAGTTGCCAGAATTAGGCCAAAAACGAAAGAATCGGTCCTCATCCTTACCAGAGTCCAAGGTGAGCGGAAACGGACAAGTTTTAAAAATAACTTAAACATAACTATTATGTCGGAAGGAAGAATATTAAAAGACGTATTTCAGAAATGATCACTCTTTTTCTCCCCCTCCATGGACAAGTGACTGAGTGGTTGATTACAAAGGGTGGAGCCTTCCTCTGCTTGTGTCTTTAGGTACTGCTGACATGTTATGTTGGTTTTAGGGGTGCAACATACTGATTTAACGAGCATGTACATTACGAAACATTCACCGGGGTGAGAGGACCCACCCTCTGTCACCAACAACAACGACAAGGTTGTTACGACAACATGGACTGCATTCCCCGTGCTGTACTTTCCATCCCCACGACTTCTTTCTTCTGTGACTGGACGTGTGCACCTCTTCATCCCGGTCACCTACTCCACCCGTCTCCCTCCCCCACCCCGCCCCTCTGGAAACCGCCAGTTTGTTCTCTGTGTTTACGAGTCGGTCTCTATTTTTGTTGTTAATGTGAATCGTGGTATTTTGTCTGACTTCTTTCACTTAGGGTAACACCCTCTAGAGGCATGCAGGTTGTCACAAGTGGCAAGATTTCATTCTTTTTGTGGCTGAATAATAGTCCACTCTACACGCCAACACACCTTCTTATCCGTCCATCTATGGAGTTGCTTCCATAACTTGGCTATTGTCAACAACGCTGCAACATACAGGGTGCTTATCTCTCTTTGACTCAGTGTGTTCATTCTCTTGGCATAAATACCCAGAAGGAGAATTGCTGGATCACAGGGTACTTCTATTTTTAGTTTTTCGAGGACCCTCCACACTGTTGCCCACAGTGGCTGCACCAGTCTGCATTCCCACCCACCGTGCCCGAGGGTTCCTTTCTCTCCACCTCCTCGCCAACACCTGTTTCTTGAGATGCGACCATTCTCAGTGACACTTAGGGCTGAACTTCTCTTGTGAGCCCCAACACAACTGCTCTTTGGACATCCTGGTCCTTATCGGCCCATCGCGGGTGGAAAGTGATACATAAATCTTACACAACCATTTCTTTCGCAAGCAGAGTACAAATACAACACCATCAGCCGCGATCTGCGCTCCAGACTTGCGTCGCAGCTGGATGTACCCCCGCCCAAAGGCAGATTCTAGAACTCCACTTTGAAAGAGTTACACAAGGTAACGTTGTTAATCATTGGAGGCTAGGACAAGGACTGCGGTAGACTTGCTGACTGTTGTTCCCACTGAATTTTTATGACTGGTATTAACGAAGAGTGGGGAGAAAGGAGCTTGACAGGGCAGGCTTGCATTCTGGAAAGAAAACAAAACACAATACACTTTTTCTGGCCACCTCAACTCAACCCCCTCCCTTTTTATTTAAGTAAAGTACAAAAAACAACCAAACACAATATGGTCCATTCTCAAGATTCCGATTCCCCGTTTCTCCCTCTGCCTCGTCGATCCCTTCTTTCCTCGCCTCTTGATTTAGCTACTCCGCAGGGAGCCTGCCTCCGCCCTCCTCTCTTCCCTGCCTCCTTCGTCGGCCCTATAACTCAAGTATTTTCCTAGTGTCCACAGTCCCCTGTCTACCCTCAGCCCAACTCCCTCCCCGGGCTGGAGACGGCGCCGCCACCTGCTGGACAGTGCCACCTGGTGGCTGCTCAGGGCTAAGCATCTTCCTTGGCCTTTTTCCTCTTCCTTTACCTCGTCCTACCCCAGGTAAGTTTACTAAGACCAGGAACTTTTTCTCGGACCCAGGGAGGCTGTCTCATCTGCACCTGCCTCCTCCCAGGAAGACAGGCTTAGGGCAGACCCTCAAGAGCTAGAGGCTGGCCCTTCGGACAGCCTCTCAAAAGGCCTCACAGCCTCTGGTCTGTTGCTGGCCCACTCCATCCTGCATTCTCCTTCCGAATCACTTAAGAACCCTGGTCATATGGTTGCTCCCAAATTATACACACCCTCAAAGGTTCCCCACTGCCTCCTCAATAAAATCTGCACACATAGGGGCACCTGGGTGGCTCAGTCGGGTAAGCAGCCGACTTCAGCTCAGGTCATGATCTCGTGGTCTGTAAGTTTGAGCCCCGCGTCAGGCTCTGTGCTGACGGCTCATCAGGGCCTGGAGCCTGCTTCGGATTCTGTGTCTTCCTCTCTCTCTGCCCTTCCCCTGCTCACGCTCTGTCTCTAGGTCTCTCAAAAACAAACGTTGAAAAATAAAAAATCTGCACGTTTAAGCCTGCATGACGTTGGGGTCAGCAAACTGTTCCTATGAAGGTCCAGATGGTAAGGATCGTAAGCTCTGCTGGCCGCGTGCTCTCTGCACGAGGACCCAACACTGCTGTCGTGAACACAAAAGCAGCTTCAGACCACGGGTAAATAAACGAGCCGTGCACGTGGCTATGTCCTCGAAAAGCTTTTCCGTGGTTCCCGAAAATTGAATTTCATTCAGTTTTCTCTTGGCACAAGAGAATTGCAAAATCCTTTGACTTTTTTCAGCCATTTAGGAATACGAGATCCAACAATTGCACTATCAGGTGTCTACCCAAAAGATACAAAAATGCAGATTCGAAGGGGCACACGCACCCCCGTGTTTATAGCAGCGCTACCAACAAGAGTCAAATTATGGAGAGAGCCCAAGTGTCCCCCACCCGACGGACGGAGAAAGAAGATGTGGTGTGCGTATCCAGTGGACTAATACTCCGCCATCGAAAGGGATGAAATCTCGCCATTGGCCACGATGTGGACGGAGCTGGAGAGGAGTATTACGGAAGTGAAAGTGAAAGTGTCGGAGAAAGACAAACACCATTGGATTTCACTCATGTGTGGAATTGCAGACACCAAACAGATGAAAATAAGGGAGGGGGGGGAAGAGAAGAGAGGGAAACAAACTGTAAGAGACTCTTGACGATAGAGAACAAGCTGAGGGCTGCTGGAGGGGGGCGGGCGGGGGACGGGCTAGGAGGGGGCGGGCACGAGGGGGGCCCTGGCGGGGATGAGCGCCGGGTGTCGTGCGTAAGTGACGAATCACTGAACTCTGCTCCTGGACCGTCACTCCACTGTATGCTAACTCGGTAGAATTTAAATTAAAGAAAGAAAAGAAACACGGAACCGGTTTCTATCTGTGAACAGGGTGAAAACGGGCAGTGAGCCGAGCACCCCCGGAGTCTGCCCGCCCTCCCTCAACGCGCTGGGTTCTTAAGGTGGGCAGCCTCCCAGCGCGGCTTACAGAAACTGTGCTGACCGGGAGGGTGGGGACAAGGTGAGGTCGCCTCTCTTCAGCATCCCGTGTGCCCCCCAGGGACCGGCCTGCAGGGGCCTCCCTCTGCTTCGTGGCCACCTGCCCCTGAATTTTGTCCCCTCGTTGAAGTTTGGGGGTGTCCTCGGGCCAAGCCTGTCGTCCAATACTCTAATCATGACTTCGAGGAGCAGCGGGGGTGGGGAGAAAAGCTGCGACTCAAGACAAGAAGACGGGAAGGCCCTCTGACCCCCGGGCCCCCCACCCCGGGATGGCCGGGGCCTCTCCCAGACGGCCACCAGCTCTTCCAAGGAGGGAGCATGTCCGGTCGTTCTCTCTGTTCCTGGAGCCGAGAGCACAGTGGGCTCACCGAGGACGCTTGTCAGATGCTTCAGAAGCACAGGGCCTGTCTCCCTGTGACTGTGGGTCGAGGGGAGGGTGACAGGAAAATAGGAAGAGGGCGGTGGGGACACCAGCAACAGAGAGGGGGCCTCGGACAGGAAGGGAGGGGACGCAGACACCCTGGTCTTCTGTCCCGGGCTGGCCACAGGAGCTGGGCCGCCGGCGGACACGCCCACACAGCACCAGTCATGGCGGGGCCACCAGGGCGTGTGCCTCGGACCCCGGGGTCCATACGGGCCAAATTCCGAAGGCCGAAGACACATTTTGCTCTGCGCTGCCTCCTACAGGCTGCTGACCGATTCCTCCGACACGGCCCAGCGAGAGACGGGAGACCTACCTTCTTGCAGCCGTCCGTCGGCTGCCGCTGCTCCCCCGGCAAAGATGGTTTTGACGTAAATTCCGATGGGGCCGTAAATGCTGTCCCTCCCGCCCACGATGCTGAAGCCCAGGCCCTGCGCGAGAAGGGGAGACGCGGCATCAGGGACGCCCCGTGCGGAGGACCCAGGCGGGGGGAGAGGTGCCTCGGGGCCTCCCAGAGGAGTGGGGAAAGCCGTGACTTCCAGGCCAGACCGGACCGGCTGGGGCCTGGGGCTCTCACAGAGTCCAGTGTCCCGACACAGAACTCGTGCTGTGGCCAGAGAGTCCCGGACCGGACCGAGCGCTGGGTCTGCCCGTCTCGCTGGCAATTCTGGGCACCTCACCTCCTGCCCCCCAGCCCTAGTTTAGCCCCTTGTAGCCCCTCATAACCTCACTCACAGGATTGAGTTTGAAAATTCAACGAGGGGCGCCTGGGCGGCTCAGTTGGTTAACCGCCAGACTTCGACTCACCGCTCGTGAGTTCGAGCCCCGCGTCAGGCTCTGTGCTGACAGCTCGGAGCCTGGAGCCTGCTTCTAGTTCTGTGTCTCCCTGTCTCTGTCTCTCCCCTACTCACACTCTGTCTCTTTCTTTCTTGAAAATAAACAAGTATAAAATTTAAAAAAAATATTCTTTCTTTCTCGAAAATAAACAAGTATAAAATAAAATAAAATATAAAGTATAAAATAAAATAAAAACAAAATAAAATAAAACCAAACAAAACAAAATAAAACAAAACAAAACAAAATAAAATAAAAAGAACGAGGCCTGGGAGTCCAGAAGAGTCGGGCCATCGTCTTAGTTCGGCTGCTAACTAACCAGGCGCCCCCGAGCAGGTCCTGGAACCTCCCGAGCCCTCGTGTCCTCAGCCAGTGGAGGGAGGTGGTGACAGGCCGTCCTGAGGATCAGAGGAGACACTGCTTGCAGAACCCCTGGCATGCGCCTGGGGTTTTGGTAGCTGCCTTATCGCCCGATTTGATTCTGATGCTTCCTCAGGCCCTCGTGGGTCCTTCTGGCTCTGTTTCTACCTCCTCCTGAACTCCCCCCTACCCCCGCTCCTGCTTGCCATCCGGGGCGATGCGACCTTCCTTCCGTGCGTGGGTCGTGGGCGGGGACGGTGGGACACCTGCCTCGTCTCTGAACTCACCCCCCTGCCCTGCACGCAGGCCTCCTGCCCCGAGGAGCCCGCCTCGCTCGGTCCCCGGGCCCCTGCAGCCTGGTTCCGTCTGCCCAGGGACACGCAACGTGGGTTTATCGAATGTGCCTTTTACGGACACTGAGTCACATGAAACCATTTTTGGTTCTCTTCGCACGGGCTTCGGTGCCCTTTGCTTTCTTCCGGGCCAAGTGTGTTTTAAATACGTCTACCTAAATCCGGGGAGGGCTGAGGAGGGGGGTGGAAAGCACTGTGATTTACCAGCCGGAAAGTCGGGCTGTGAGGAGAGAAGTCAGCCCTGGAGAGGACTCCTCTTTGTAGGGAGAGGGCCAACCGCGTCAGCTTTCTGTGCCCCTGTCTCCCGGGAGGGGGAGGGAAGGAGGGCAGGGGAGGGAGGACCCAGCGTGGGGGCCCCTCCTCTGACCGGACGGAAGCCACAGTGCCATCTTCCCCAGGCCACGTGCCAACGTTACATTAGGCGGATTAAAAATACAAACCATTCTTTCGTTATTTAAGCATCTGAGTTACTTCGGCTCATCTGGGAACTTTGCAGCAAAGTTCCATTCCAGAATGTTCTGGAAGCAACACCGAAGAGACATTTGGGATGTCCCTCCCACCCCTGCCTTGTCCCTCCTTTCAGGATTTCTCGGTTGTGGGGCAGAAATCAGCATGAATCTATCAGTTGGGGGGACACGTGTGGACTGAGTGTGCCCCCCCAAACTTCAAAGGCTGGAGCCTTTGGGAGGTGAGCAGGCCGTACGGGTGGGTGGTGCCTTCCTGATGGACGAGTGGCCCTTCTAAGGAGACCCGTGAGCGTTCCCTCGGCCCCCGCCGTGTGCCCCGTGCAGACGCGGAGGGAGGACCCCGTCCACGATGCAGGAAGCAGGTCCTCGACAGACACCGAACCTGCCAGCACCTTCACCTTGGACTTTCCGGACCGTGAGGATGTGCTATCTAAGCCACCACCTAGTCTGAACGGACGAGTACACTACTTCAATGATTTGAATCTAAACATCAGGTAAAACTAACTTCTAAATTTTTTTAAATGTTTATATGTTTTTGAGAGAGATCACAAGCAGGGAGGGGCAGAGAGAGGAAGACACAGAATCCAAAGCAGGCGCCAGGCTCCCAGCTGTCAGCACAGAGCCCGATGAGGGGCTTGAACTCACAAACTGTGAGATCATGACTTGAGCCGAAGCCAGATGCTCAACCGAATGAGCCACCCCCAGAACTAACCCCTAGAACTAACTTCTAAAATTATCACCCCGAAACCAAGCTGGCGAACAGTTGCCCTGCGGTGACCTGCACGGGGTCCCCCGAACCCCCACAGGGGCGTCTCGACTCTCACACCCGCAGCCAGCACCCCCATCCCTGACTAGCTCCCTCCCTGGACGGGACGGCTCCTCAGGAGCTGGTGTCCATCCGGCAGCTTCTGGTGGCCACGGCCCTCGCTCACCTTGGCCTGGCCCTTCATCAGCACGATGCTGGAGATGACGGAAGCCTTCAGGCCTCCCGAGGGCTGCGCCAGCTGAGCTGTGCTGAGCGACCGCGTGGGCCTCGAGCTGCCCTGCGGGAAGGAAGGGGTGGGGGGGCGTGAGCCAACGGGACAGCAGCACACACCTCAGGGGGCAGGGAAGGACCCAAACCCTCTCTCCGGGGGTGCAGGGCACCATCCCCAAACGTGGTCAACGAGGCATGGGAGGAGTCTGGGGGGGGGGGCTGTCTTCAGCGGTCCAGGGGGTCTCGGCCTTGCTGAGCCCCGTCTCCCACAGACCGGCAGCTGGAAGCTCCGTGAGGCTCGTCCCGACAGCAGGTGCAGAGGACATGACAGGCCACGGTGCCCAAGGACACTGCGTCCTGTAACCAGAGTCTCCAAGAATGCCCTCACCAGACTGTGTCCAATTCAAGACACACGTACTGAGCAGCCCCCCGGGCCCGGCAGGGGGTGGTGGGCAAGGATTTCGGAGCCCCGCCGCCTGTGTTCTCTTCCTGGCTGGTGACCTTGAGGAAGGGACTCGACCATTCTGTGTCGGTTTCCTCTTCTGTGAAATCATCTGTCACTTTGGAAGCCATCTTTCATCCAACCCTGGGACACGAGGCTCCCAGTTTGTGAATGAAAGGGAGACAGTCCAGGAAGGGAAGGGAGGCGGGAAGTGAAAGCCGGAGGCACCTTCCGAGTAGCCGAGTACCGAGTACCGTGCAGGGAGAATCACACGTCACTCGCCTACGGAGCCCGCCCTCACAGCGCTCATGCTTTGCAGGGGGGAGGCTGGAAGAGGAGGAGGCCCCACCAGCTGGCCGGTCAGGAGCGCTCCCGGCCCTCGTAGTGTTAGGCAAGTGTCTGAAGGGCGGGGTACGGTTTCCAGAGCTGGAGAGGAGACCAAGACGGACAGGGTGCTGGGGACAGAGGTGCCGGGTGGTCACGGGGGCAGCATGAGTCCCTGCCGTGCGGGGCCCGGGGCTCGGGGAGACGGCAGGAGGGGACGGACGCTGCCCGGCTCCCGGCCGGCACGCCGGTGCCCGCAGAGGGAAGGACATGCGGTGTGGGGCCCGCGGGGCCTGGCTGGAGTCCTGCCTGGTCCCTCGGCTGCTGAGATGCGTGGACTCGGGCAGCTCCTCGCCGCGGCCAGCCGCGGTTTCCTCCCTGTAAAGCAGAGCTGACACTACCTTGGTTTCTAAGCTCGTCTTAGGACTTAGAGGCACGTGGGTGCGGCGGTCCCGACGCCACGGGGCTAAGAGCCCAGGCGTTGGCGTCCTGAAGGTCTGACCTTGAGCCCCCGCGCTGTCTGCCTCGGCGATGCCACCTGGCGGGCACTCCCCAGCCTGTCCGGGGACGCTCCGCACCCGCTCCTGGAGCTACGGAGCCGAGGGAGCACAGGGCCCACGGAAAGCCTGGGCTTCCGCTCACGCCGACCGCTCCCTGCACAGCAGCTGCTGGCAGCACAGCCGGCCACTCGCGGGGCACTCCGCGGTCACCATTCCCGGTGACGGTCTTTCCGTGCCCGGAGCTGCCCACTCCCCCCAGCCAGACGCTCTCCTCGGCAGTGCTGGGGACAGGAGGCCGCCGCTGGCCCCCTCAGCCCCTGCCACGTCCGGGCCCCTCCCGTCTCCCCTTCCCCGCTCCCCCCCTTCTCTCTTACCGCAGACTTTCCCACCGGGCAGTCCAGCTGTTGAGAGAGGGACTTCCGGCTGCCGCACAGCGGATAGGGCTGCCTGTCCGGGCAGGCCGCCGCGTTCCTGAGCCTCCCGAGGTCGGTTTCTCCCGTGCAGTAGGGATTGACGCCTAGACCGGGGCAGGAGGAAAGGAAACCGTCCGCGCTCTCGCGGAGCAGAGCTCAGCCGAGAACACCCTCGGGGCCGCCCCGAAGCCTCAGGTGGGAGCAGCCCAGGCCCGTCCGGCCCCACCCCGGCAGGGCAGCCCGACGCCCTTCTCAATCCTCATCGGCGGCGTGGACACCGGCCCGGGGTCGGGACAGAGCGGGCTCCCCGAAGCACCAGCTGCTCCGAAAATGACGAAATGACTAGCAGGTGTGCTCCAGCCACAAGGACACGGACGAAGGTCAAGGACACGGACGAAGGTCAAGGACATGGACGAAGGTCATCATCTCAAGTCAGGGAGATGCGGGGGGGGGGGGGGGAGCTGAGCGCAGTCATACACGCAGCAGCTGATTGAGTACGTTTGAAAGCGTGGTTATGAAATCACATAATCGGCAAAAGCCAAAATCACATAATTTGGCAAAAGCCAAAATAACTCTTGAAAGGGAAACTACGTATTGCGGCGATCGTATAATAATAATACCAGTTTGTAATCTACGGTTATGTTGAATTGTGGAACGGAAAGATCAGCGGGGAGAGAGGCTAGGGAGGAGCAATTCCATTTCTCAAAGTTGGGGGGCAACTTGGAAAAGGCGGTCTCAAGTGCTCGTGAAGGAATGACCCCCGACGGATTAGCTCATTGATTTTGTGTAAAGGAAACCAGAAGCGGAGCTGAAAATCGGAAGAATCTTCCAGATCACGGCAGAACTCGAACACGCGCGCGCGCGCGCACACACGGAGCAGGAGGCAGGAAACAAGCAAGGGACAAGTGGCCAAGTAACAAAGTACAGAAGGCAGGCAAGTGAAAGCCGATGTTAGCTGGAAAACTAACCCCGACGACGAGCGTCTCTCTAAAAAGACGGCCCCGGTTTGCTCTGGAGACCCCACTGCGCTATCATTTGCAGGACGTAAAACAAACAAACAGTGACGTGAAAACCGGGCGGAAATGGATTACCCGTAAGCTGTGTTGGAACCAAGCGGCCACTTAAAGTAGCATTTATCTCGGGGCGCCTGGGTGGCTCCGCGGGTAAGTGTCTGACTCTTGATTTCAGCTCAGGTCATGGCCCCGGGGTCGTGGGATCGAGCCCCGAGTCGGGCTCTGCCTGCGCTGACAGCGCGGCACCTGCTCAGGATTCTCTCTCTCCCTCCCTCCCTCCGCCCCTCCTCCTCTGGTGCGTGTGCTCTCTCTCAAGAGAAAGAGAAAGGAGAAAAAAGCTGTTATCTAGATTCCTGCTTCACATCAAACAACAAACGTTAATGACAGGTATAGCAGGCTTTTTTTAAAAAGAGGCAAATCATTTAAAAATGAGAAGGAAAGACATCCCAGTATCTAATAGTTCTCTGGATGTGGAAGAAACTTTGACATAAGTAGAAGGAAAAAAATCTATAGATGTGATTATCTAAAGGTGTTGTTATCTTTATGTTAAAAAAAACTTAGACGAAAAAACAACAAACTGAAGAAAGAATACCCAACAGATGGGACCGTCGAGTATTACTGTAACTCAGAGGCTTCTTAAAAATTTTTTAATATTTATTTATTTTTTTGAGAGGGAGAGAGAGAGACAGAGCATGGCTTGGGGAGGAGCAGAGAGAGAGGAGACACAGAATGTGAAGCAGGCTCCAGGCTCCGAGCTGTCAGCACAGAGCCCGACGCGGGGCTCGAACTCACAGACCGCGAGATCATGACCTGAGCCGAAGTCGGACGCTCAACCGACTGAGCCGCCCAGGCACCCCTCAGAGGCTTCCTATAAACTAATGACGTAACTGATTGCACCAATAAAAAAAAGCAAGTGGACTCCCAAAAAGCGAATGAATAAAGGGAGAAACGCTTAGAGTAGGCTGCGTGGAGCGACTCCTTCTGCCTGTCCTCGGGGCCAGAGCACCCGTGAGGTCAGGTGCAGCCGAGGCAAACAGATGGGGCAGGAAATTCTTGGGAGCTTCTCCTCCACCTCCAGTCCCCTGGTGGCGCTAATCCTCAGGGCCGGTGGCCAGGGAGCCAGCAGGGCCGGGTTCGTGGGCACGTGGCCCATGGAGTCAGCCACGCAGAACCCCAAACGTAGAGGGGCCTTGGCTTGGTTTCTAATGCATCCATTTTGAAATTCTTAACAAGATTGGAAAAGGGATCCCACAATTTCATTTTACACTGTTCCCCACAAATTGTGTACCCGTTCCTGGGTGCGAAGTGGGCCAGAAAAAGGCAGAGCAAGAAGGAAATATATATTTTTAAATTTTAATGCGGTGTGGGCTATGATTGAAGAAGCAGGTGCCCAAACACATTCTTGGAGCCTCGGCTACTTAAATTTGGCAGCACAGATCGAAATCGAAGGTGTGTTTTCCTTTGAAACTCCGTTTCTAAGAAATCATTCTAAAGAAGGAAATAAGCAAAAACGTATGTTTAAAAAAAGAAGTCGGGGCGCCTGGGTGGCTCAGTCGGTTGGGCGGCCGACTTCGGCTCAGGTCATGATCTCACGGTCTGTGAGTTCAAGCCCCGCGTCGGGCTCTGTGCTGACGGCTCAGAGCCTGGAGCCTGCTTCCGATTCTGTGTCTCCTTCTCTCTCTGCCCTTCCCCTGTTCATGCTGTGCCTCTATGTCTCTCAAAAATAAATAAACATTAAAAAAAAAAAAAATTAAAAAAAAAAAAAAAAAAAAAAAGAAGTCACGAGCAGTCCAGAAACAGGAAGTGAGCTGGGGACATCCTGTTTTAGATAGTGCATCCTACAGCGGAATTCTAGGAGACAGACTTGAAGGGGCTCGCCCAAGGTCGCGCAGGTAATGAGTTCCGGGAGCCGGGGTGAGCTCCTGACCCTAACTCGTCCCCTGCCCTCAGCATTTCCCGCAGAAAATCATCACAAGCGCGAACAAAATTTCACGTGCAAGCTCGACGATGCTTCGTGGGAAGCGGAGAATAACTTAGCTATCTACTAGCAGGGAGTTGGTGAACTAGGTCCGGTGCACCCGTACAATGAAGTAACGAGACACCCACTGAACACGGCGTGTGGGAAAGCGCTTCCGAGCACATAGAGTCAGGTCCTGCTGTCCGCGGGCACCGGCACGTGTCGTCCGGAGGCACGTGTTGGCATAACGGGGAAATAACGAAAATGTTCACATAGATTATTGCTAAGGGCGGCGTTTGGTGTGGATTTGATTTTTCCATGCTCTTCTGCGTTCTTCAAATGTCCTGACTTTGGATTATGGCCATTCGGTTTGTAGCCACCAGGAATCCTGAGGGCCGCCAGCCCCAGGCCCCATCCCGTGACAGATGAGACGGAGGCCCTGGGAGGGCGAGAGGCCTTCCTCAAGTCGAGGGGCACAGCAGAAGACAGAGTAGGAGGAAACCCTTTGTCTTTTATCCCCTGCGCTGCCTTCCCAACGTGGCGCTAGAGTCCGGCTAGAGCCGGAGCTGCCGAAACCCTAGAGAGCCCCTCCCCGCCCTGGCTGGCACGCGCAATGACAGGCGGTCTCAGAGAGGCAAGCAGGCACGGCCGCGTTTAACCCGATGGGACTAGCAGACACCCACGCTTCTCTGGGTTCCCCCCGGCGCCACTGATATTCCTGGTCCTCAGCCACAGCGAGGCGCCGTTCCTGGGGACAGTTCGAGGATGCACTTACTGGTGGAGTTGCTGCGTGTCCTCTGGTGACAGGCTTTGGGAAGCTGGACGTTACTACTTTGCGGGTCTACTTTTCCAGACTTTTCTCGAGAAGTTGCGGAAGCTTCCTGCAAAACAGTTCCCACCTTTTATTCAGCAAGTTCGTTAGGACAGAAAAAGGTGCACAGAACACCGAGGTTTTGACGCTGACCATGGATGGGCTTGTGGGATCGTCCGTCTCCCCCAGTATGTCATCGGGTCTGTGAAGGCAGAGCTCTGGGATCGCCGCCACCCATTCGCCCGCAGATACAGCCACCCGTTTAATAAAAATGCAAAGACTAGATGTCCCGCACAGATACTGAACAAAGGCAACAAATGTCGCATAACTACGTCAGCTCTTACGTGTCTGACTCTTTGTTGTGTCGGGGAAACAGGTGTGAAGGAGCCAGACAGGACACTGATCCCGGAGCAGGGCTGTTCTTCTGAAGGAGGAACAACAGGAAAGAAGCACACAGATAAGAACGACAGACAGTTAGAGAGAATGGCGAATGCGGTGGAGGAAAGAACTCAAGACAGACGCCAACGGGAAGCCCAGGAGCCCCGTTGCAGAAAAGAGTTCAGGTCAGTTCCTGTCGAGTGACTGTTACAGGAATAGGTTTTTAAATATTGAACCATCCGTGCATTCTTGAGAGTTTGATGATTTTATTATATGGCCGATTCCCATCTCTGAAGATGGAACTGAAGGCTTTCGAGATCAATATTCTCAAGTTAAATTTGCTTATGGCTCTCTTATTCTTCTGTCTTGCCATACTGGTCACATTTTCCGTGCTCCTTTCTTATGCTAATAACTGGGAGACTCTCCCTTTGTGCTGAGTTTATAAGCACTATGTTAAACGGTATGCTTGGACCCATTTCTCCATCGGGGTGAAAAATGAAACAGAAAACATAGGAGTCTGGGATTTGAGGGACAGAGGCTAGAGGGACAGAGGGATAGAGGTTGATAATGAGGATAATGATATTATTTTACTTGTCTTCCTAGAACTGTTTTTATATAACTTTATTACCCACAATGATCTTGACTTAATTCTTGAATTATGCTGGTTCCATGACTCACTACCATAATCCTCGAGTGTGTACATCTGTGTCTGTACGTGTGTGTTTCCTCTCAAGAAAGTTCTGCAGATAGAAAGAAGTTACTTGCATGTCTGAGAATGTTATTTTGTGGCCATCGCACTCGAATGATTTGCTGAGTGTAGACTCTTAGGGTATTCGTTATTGGGTCTGGAAACCATAGTCGGTTCCAACGCTCCCTGGGATTCAGGGCCCAGGGTAGAGGTCTGTTATGGACACCTGCCACCCTCTTCTAACCGATGGGCCTGCCTTTCTTCGAAGCCAGGCTTGTCAGCACCTGGTTAACGTCACGTGTCCAGGGTGTGCGTGGACTTCCAGCACCCGGCGCGTTTCCCGGAGTGGAAGGAACATCTACTGTTGCCTCTCACTTTGTAGCCGGCAGCCCGGCCTCCCCTCCGGCCCCTGGCACTGTGAACTGGTGGGGGGGGGGGATGGGGATCCACCTCACTCTCTTTTCAGGCATTTTCCTGCCGCGTGGTCAGTGGCAGGCTAATCAGCCCTTCCCTCAGCCCAGTGTCACCTGCACTATGTCACGCGGAAAGCTCTCGTGGGCTCCAGAACACGGTGGGCCCCTCTCCATGGCTTCCTGTTCTGACATGCATGTCTCCCTGTTGGTATATATATTCCTTAAATTTTGGTGGAAATTTCCAAGAGGTGGAGAAATGAACAAAATGTACTTTGGAGCCATCCGGAGCCGGAAGTCCACTCCTAGCCTTTCTTATGTTTAAGACTGCGTTCGGTTCTGACCAGGGGCTGCCTGCAAGTCACCACACATCAATTCCCCGTCACTTCCTGTACACGGCGGGGTGTGTCGTGCTCTTTGTCAGCAGCAGGTGGTGCTATTTTAACCCAAACAAAACTGCCTTCGGTGACGAGGCGCCCCTGAGAATGTTCCAAAGGAGACAGAGCACCACTTCTATGCAAGGTGGGGCAGTGCGTCTGAATTTTTGAGACTCTCTATTTCTAGGACTTAGCGTAACGATTTGTTCTTTGAATTAATTGCTTCACGCAATATAACGTTCAAAAGAGTATTTCTTAAGTATTTCTTAATTATAATAGTCGCTGAGGCTCTGTCCTAATTCTGATAGCAAGACTCCCTTCCGACTTTACTCTGACTTCTCCATGCTCTCCGGTGAGACTACGGAAGCAAAGAATAAAATACGAGTTCAGTAGCTCTTTGGGGCTCACCGAATGTGGAGGAGGCTGGTCACATGGCCAGTATGTCTACTTGTCCAAAGCGAAGCCTTATTTGCAAAGTACCTTTGAAATGTGGATTTTCCCCCAAATTTCTAATAAAATGGAGATAAATAAGTAAGTGGGGTATATACAAACACGAATCCTAATCATCTTTAAAATAATGTTTATATAGATTGGAAGAACAAACATCATTAAGATGTCTATACCACTCAAATCAATCTACACATTTAATGCAATCCTTATCAAAATACCAACAGCATTCTTCACAGAGCTAGAACAAACAAACCTAAAATTTGTATGGAACCACAAAAGATCCCAAACAGCCAAAGCCATCCCGAAAAAGAAAACCGAAGCTGGAGGCATCACGATCCCAGACTTCAAGCTGTATTACAAAGCTGCAATCATCACGACAGTATGGTCTTGGCACAAAAACAGACACAGAGAATAGAAAACCCAGAACTGGGCCCACAACTAGATGGTAAATTAATCTTTGACAAAGCAGGATAGAATATCCAGCGGAAAAAAGAGTTTTTTCAACAAACGGTGTTGGGAGAACTGGACAGCAACATGCAGAAGAATGGACCTGGACCACTTCCTTACACCACTCACAAAAACAAACTCGACATGGATGAAAGACCTGAATATGACACAGGAAACAATGACAATCCTAGAGGAGAAAACAGGCAACAACTTCTTTGACCTTGGCTGTAGCAACTTCTACTAGACACGTCTCCAGAGGTGAGGGAAACGAAAGCAGACATGAACTATCGTTACTTCATCAAGATAAAAAGCTTCTGCACAAGGAAGGAAATAATCAACAAATCTAAAAGGCAAGCTACTGAATGGGAGAAAATATTTGCAAATAACATGCCTGATAAAGTGTTAGTATCTAAAACCTATAAAGAACTTATCAAACTCAACACCCAAAAAAACAATTAATCCAGGTAAGAAATGGGCAGAAGACAGGAATAGACATTTTTCCAAAGAAGAGAGCCAGATGGCCAACAGACACACAAAAAGATGTTTGACATCACTCATCATCAGGGAAATGCAAAATAAAACCACACTGAGATACCACCTCACACCTGTCAGAATGGCTAAAATCAACAACACAGGCAACAACAGATGCTGGCGAGGATGCAGAGAAAGGGGAACCCTTTTGCACTGCTGGTGGGAATGCAAACTGGTGTACCCACTCTAGAAACAGTATGGAGGTTCCTCAAAAAATTAAAAATAGAACTACCCTATGACCCAGCAAGTGCACTACTAGGAATCACCCAAAGGATAGAAAAGTACTGACTGGAAGGGGTGCATGCACCCCAGTGTTCACAGCAGCATTATCAACATAGCCAACTATGGAAACAGCCCAAGTGTCCATTGATTGGTGAATGGATAAAGAAGATGTTTATATATGTAACCAATGGAATATTACTCAGCCATCAAAAAGAATGAAATCTTGCCATTTGCAACAACGTGGATGGAGCTAGAGAGTATTATGCTGAGCAAAATAAGTTAGTCGGAGAAAGGCAAATACCGTATGATTTCACCCCGATGTGGAATTTAAGTAACAAAACAGATGAACATAGGGAAAGGGAAAATAAAAAGAGAGAAGGAGGCTGTAAGGTTACGAGTCGCTGATGGATAAAAGTAAGACCGCCAAGGCAAAGTGAGGTCTGAGAGTACACTTTATTGCAAGCACCCTCGGGCGAGGTTCCGCGACTTGCAAGAAAGGAGTCAGGGAAGTCACGCCCAAAGTCGGAGGTTAAGGGTTTTTAATGGGTTTGGGGAGGAGATTTTGAAACTGGTGACGAGTTAAAGTCCTATTGGTCTACTGGAATGACGTGTCTGCCTCCCAGGGCTGTGGCGGGAACTTTGGCCATCTTGGGTCGGTTTCCATTTTATGGAGCCTTCCCTCTGCCCTAGCCCAACAGAGGCAAACCCTAAGAGACTCTTAATGATAGAACAAACTGAGGGTTGCTCCAGAGAAGGTGGGGGGGGGTGGGCTAAATGGTGGTGGGCATTAAGGAGGGCACCTGTTGGGAGGAGCACTGGGTGTTGTACGGAAGTGATGAATCACTGAATTCTACTCCTGAAACCAATATAGCACTATATCTTAACTAACTAGATTTAAATAAAAATTTGGGGAATAAAAGAAGAAAAAAATAATGTTTAAAAAAAGTTTTTGCAGTACCACATATACTTGTATTATGATAGGCTCAAAAAAAAAGATGTTATGACTAGAGGCTCACTATAATCCTGTGCCACAGGCATAGGGAAAGGACTGGAAATAAACACACCAAAATAGCGACGCTCATTCATTCGACAGATGTTTACGAAGCACTTGCAATGCACTGGGCACCCTTCCACGGCCCGAGGTGGGCTGGTCGGCAGACGAGGCTCTGCTCCTCCACGCCGCAGAGCGCGTTGGGGGCGGGGGCAGTGTTACCGTACCGATTCTCTTATTTCCCAACTCCCGGTGCTTTCCGTGTGCTCTCCATCAAGTTTGTATGACTTGTGCAATCAGACCAGAAACAAAATGCCATTGGACATTTATTTCAAAGGTCCCATGAGTCAACATGAGGCAGCGTGTTTCCTGTTATTTGCTTTTTTCCTTTCCATCCTCTTTCTGAAGCTCCCCGTCCAAACGGTCATTTAGAAATCGCTCGACAAGTAAAGCCAATGGATGCAAGCGATGGCCGGAGAATCGTGGGAAGTGGGGATTGTTTTCTGTTCTGTGTTGGGCGCCATCTTGGGCTCGCAGGTCGAGACCCCTCCCTGTGCGGAAAAGGCGGTTGAAGCATAGCTCCCGCCGGCCAAAATGGCGCCCGGTCTTCCCTCCTGCTAAATAATTTTTCAGGCTTGGATTTCTTGAGCTGCTCTCGTTGGCCCCAAGGAATGTGATGCTCTTTTGTTTTATGGCATTTGGATAAAAGGGAAGGACCTGGAGCACGATGCTTTAATGGATTACATCTGAATGAGTGTAGCCTGGCCAGAAGTAACCTTAAAGTTGCATCTTGGGGAGGGGTTGCACAATATGATAGCAGTTATGAGCTGGCTGGATATTGGTGTGACCTGTGTAAATGTTGGGCCCCTATTATGTAAATTCACTCATTCACAAGCAAAGGACAAGCATTGGGAATTCTGTCCTAGCCAGACGGGTCGCACCTCCCCCTTTGTAGTTGGAAGAATAGGCAGAACACTCCTGGCCTGTTTATAGATAATTGACATAGGCAGGCCTAGGTAACACCCTCTTTTCTCTCCTGCCTTAAATTTATATGCTAATTAATCTGAAAACAACGTGCAGGATTGAGGAAATCGCAGCTTTGCTGATAAAAACACATTGTTGTTCAAACTATGCTTACTGATGAGATGTCACTCATTGCTGTCATGTCACTCACTACTTTTAAATAAAGACACTGAGACCAGCAGGACCGAGAGAGATGCCAGACTAGCCAGAGACGCCTGCTCAGTGAACAGACCACATCTCGTGGCTCTCTCGTTCTTTCGCCTGACCGTCCATCCTTCAAGGACCCCTGGACTCAGCTGGAGTCCAGCTCCGGTTTGTTTTTGGTTTTTTTGGTCCAGATTACCTGGAAATGGTTAATGTCACGTTCCGAAGAGGGAAGCTTTCTTCTGGGGTTTCAAGGTTGGCTATAAGACACCTCTCCAAATCTAGCCGGATGAACCGCCTGCCCCCTCTGCCGTCTGCATGCTAGGGGTTCAGCCACTTCTTGTGACAGCGGGAGCAACGACGGGGATCTCGCTGGGCACAGGCAGGTCGTGGAACCACCCGCCTTGCCCTCCGCCTGCATAAGGCGGCACGGACGAGTCCTTTCCTTCAAAACTCCGCCTCCTCCGACCAGAGCCATCTCAGGTGTAGGCGGCAGGTGCTTGGTTGAACACCCAAGCCATGGAGCCAGGCTCCGAACTCGCTGGAGGCTCCGACAACCTGCATCCACCCAGGCGACCGCCCAGCTCCCGGACAGTTGTGTGAACTCGACGTGCTTCGCTCTGACGTGGCCGCGGTTGCGGCTGGCTCACCGGACGGCTGCTGCGGGAAGAAGCGGAGTGTGCTGCCGCGAGCGGAAGGTGACGGAAGGTGACGTCGAGGAGACAATTTTCTATCAGCCGCTTAAACAAACCAACGACGACAGAACATCAAAAACGGCACAGCCCCTGAAAGTTCTCGAAATAGAGGCAATGCATGAATTCCGCAGGCCTCCCGTCTCCCGGACACCAGCCAGGACCCAGCCCCCCTCCGCACGCTGGGGTCATTCCAAGGTTTTCTCCATTCTCTTTCACCTGTACAGCTGTGCGCTCAATGCGGAAACGCACTGCGGGAGACGGCGGGCCGAGCGTGGGGCTCCGGGCTTGTCGTTTTTCTGCCCGGCCTCGGTTTTCCCCTCCGGAAGCCACGGGGGTCAACTACACACCGTCCACAACCACTTTCAGCTCCGTACTTCTGAACGCAACTGATGGTGACGTTTGAAGATCTAAGGGCTACTGTCTTCTCGGAGATGACCACGTGTTAGAAGACCACTCGCAAGAACAAAGGATCTTCCCTCGGCTCCCGGGGGCGCCTGGTCCCTCCTGGGCAGGGAGGTCCTGGGTGGAGTGGTTTCTCATCAAAGGCGTCTCTGTGGGATCCCCACCAATGTTTGCTCAGCGGGGCGCCCTTCCAGCGCACGGAACAGAGCTCCTTTGTTCCTGCTCCCAAGGTGGGGCTCCCCTTGAAGCTGAGGACTCGGCGGGCGCGCGCAGAGACTTCCGTGGACACATCTCCCCTTGTTCCCATCAGACGCGGCAGCGGCGAGCAGAGCTGCGCGGGTGGTGCGCCCGACGTTGGCTGGCCCACGGCGTCCACGTTACTCCGCCCCGCTGGCGCCCGCGTGGGGATGCGGTAGCCCGACCGGCAGGAAGCTCTTTGAGGTATTTTTCCCAACGCAAAGGTCAAGCCGTGGACCGTCAAGGGCTGAGCAGCCGGCCCTCAAGTGTGGAGAGTCCCCATGACCCCTGGGGGGTAAACCCGGGACGCATTTGCAGAGTCCTGGGGCACTGGGTCCCTCCAAGCGAGATTACTCTGGAGACTTAACTCCATCCTCCACCCCACCCCCCCGGGGCTAGAAGGGCCCGTGGCTCAATCAGGGTCACTCTCTGGTCTGTAGACCCCTGACTGCTGGCAGAACTTCCCGCGCCTGGAGTTTGCTGACTGCCCCTCACTTACGTACGAGCCTTCCCATTTCCTCTTTGAACGGAGACCCCCCAGTTCCAGTCTTAGGGAACCGCAGAACGTAACCCCACTGCCCTCCACACCTGAGGCTTGCTTCCCGCGGCCGCGCTGGTAACGCAACAACAGGCTTCGGTCTGCACGTCAGGAGGGGGAGCAGCTAGGCTCGCGGAGCGCTTCTGGGACGGTCACGGGGGTGCCGAGGCCTCGCGCCCCCTGATCTGGAGAGGACAGGCAGGAACCCAAAGCCAAGGGGTCCTTTCCTCCTGCCCCTGGGACCTCAGTCACCTGTATTTCTACCTTTCCAAATGCCCCAACATGCCATTCTTCCTGGCTCTGCCCTAGTTTAGAGTATCCCTCCTACACTGGAATATTACAAAGCCCTAAAGACCAGGAATGGGTACTTTTAAAGAAGATATTTAACAAACGGGGGCATCTGGGTGGCTCAGTCGGTTAAGCACCTGACTCAATCTCAGCTCAGGTCAGGATTCTGTGGGTTTATGGGATTGAGCCCCACGGTGGGCTCTTCACTGATGGCACAGTCTGCTTAGGATTCTCTATCTCCCTTTCTCTCTCTCTTTCCCCTTCCAACTCTCTTTCTCACTCTCCCTCAAAAAAAAAAATTTTTTTTAGAAAATTTTTAAAAAGAATATTTTTAACAAATGGCTCTGGGATATCCACATGAAAAAGAGTGGAGCTGGGCCCCTTACGACACACACAAACATTAACTCACGATGGACCCTAGACCTATGTACAAGCTGCGGCCAAAAAATCTCTTAGGAGAAAACACAGATCCTCACGACCCTGGGTTAGGAAAACATTTCTTAGATATGACACCAAAAGCAAAAGTGACAAGAGAAAATGCAGACAATGGGCTTCCTCAGAATTACAAAATTTGTGCTTCAAAAGACACCATCCAGGAAGTGTAAAGACAACCCAGAGAACTGGAGAAAATATTTGCAACTCACACGTATGATAAGGGACTTGTATCAAGCATACATAAAGAACTACAACTCAGTAACAGAAAGACAAATAATTTCAATTGTTTAATTAAATGGACAAAAAGATCTGGATACATATCTTCCCCAAGAAGTTACACAAGAAGCACCTGAAAAGATACTCAACATCATTAGCCCTCAAAGAAATGAAATCAAAACCACGGTGAGGAGGAGGTCCCGGTTCAAGCTGGCAACGAGGAGGATCCGAACTCACTTCCCCCGACAAACACGTGAAATCCGCTACCACATGTGGACCAATTTACTCATGACGACAACAACAAAAACAACAACAAAACCCTAAAAACCCACGGAGAGCCCCCTTTACGTCAGGCAAATGAGAGAGGGCTGGGGGTGGGAGGAAATTCGGAGACACAGTCTCATAAACCCACTCGTGAGGGGGCAACCCGCAGTCGGGAGGGGGCCCAAAACCTGGAGCTTCCGCCTGAGGAGTGAAGAGCTTATACCCCCCACATTGGGCACCCCAACTTTTAAGGCTCCTGAGAGATGAGCTCCCAAGACATCTGGCTTTGAAGAGCCCCGGGGTCCGTGCCCACTGCGCCCCTGGGGTTGTGGCGAGCTAAGGACCGCTGCCGGCGGGCCAGCGCCTGCTCGCCGCCCCAGGGCCCAGACCTTATGCAGAAGACACTCATTTCTAACTTTTCAAGCGTTGGTCTGAGGGCCGGGGGTCTGTGGGGTCCAATCGGGGGACGGAACTGCTGGGCACCCTCTTCCCACGCCCTCTGCCGTGCTGACAACACGGCACTGTCTTTCCTTCTTCTGTCTCTTCTTTCTCTTTCCTTTTCCTTCTTCTTTTATTTTCTTCTCCTTTTTTCCTTTTCGGCAGGTGCCACCCCTGCATCCCCTCTGCCCTGCTCCAGCCTGGCTCTGGGGGCAGGGGGGTTTGGGTTCCTCTGTCCCCTGGGACGTGACAGTTGGAGGGACAATCCTTGCAGGTGACCACCGCCAGGGTGCCTCACCGCGACCAGACTGAAACCACCAGCCCCCAGCTTTTCTGAGAAAGACGCCTCCTTGCTAGTCCCGGGGCTTCGGGCTCAGGGGCAGGCTGCGGGTTGGACACGCGTCTCGAGGAAACGGAGGTGCCGTCAGGGAATGCGCACCGGGACCTCCCAGGAAGGAGCTTGTGCAGTGGCTGGAGCACCGGTTTCCCCGGCTGCTTCTGGGGGTCACGTCTCCGCCGCCGGCCCTGGTGCCCAGCGGGGCTCACGCCTGCAACCCCACAGGACCGCGTCATGCAGCTGCTTTCAAGGCTGCTGCCCGAAGGTCTGGCTTCCAATCAGTCTGAGTCTAGGCACTGACCGAGATCCCCACTTTGGGGCTGGGGGGCAGACCTATTAAAAACAAGATGGGCTGCTTGGACAATCGCAAATAAATTCGAGAGACAACCGAGAGCTGGACCAGGCTTGGGTGACAGGTACTATAATGGATGAGCCTTAAGAAGTGGAAAAAAGCCTGTCACAAAAGACCACAAACAACAGGATTCCACTATTGTTAACAGTTCAGAAGAGTCAAATCTTAGAGAGAGGAGGTGGATTAGTGGATGGTTCGGGAGGGACAGGAGCTGGGGGACAGGCGTGGACGGTGGCTGCCAATGAGGGAGAGGCTTCTTTTCCTGATGAAAATGCTCTAAATGAGACAGTGGTGATGGCTGCACAACTCTGCAAATATGCTAAAACCACTGAAAAGTACATTACAGGGCGCCTGGGGGACTCAGTCAGTTAAGCATCCGACTTCAGCTCAGGTCGTGATCTCACGGTTTGTGAGTTCGAGCCCCGTGTCGGGATCTGTGCTGACAGCTCGGAGCCTGGAGCCTGCTTCGGATTCTGTCTCCATCTCTCTCCACCTCTCCGCTGCTGGCTCTCTCTCTCTCTCTCTCTTCAAAAATAAATAACCATTACATAAATTTTTCTAAAAAGTACACTTAAAATTTTTTTAAGTTTCTTTATTAATTTTGAGAGAGACAGACAGCATGAGCAGCGGAGGGGCAGAGAGAGAGGGAGAGAGAGAGAATCCCAAGCAGGCTCTGCACTGTCAGCACAGAGCCCAGCGTGGGGCTTGAACTCAGGAACCCATGAGATCATGACCTGAGCCGAAACTGAAACGCTTAACTGACTGAGCCACACAGCCCCCCAAAAGTACATTTTAAAAGGGCGAATTGTATGGTGTGTGAGTTATATCGTAATAAAACTATTTCCAAAGGGATGTTCATTTATTCATTCATGATATCCCCGCCCTCAACTCCTTCCCCTGCCAGCCTGATTTCGTAAACATGCAAACGCTACCCGTGAGGCTGACTGAGTCTCCGGTGGGTCTGTCTCTGACTGGAGTCAAGGTCAAATCTGAGCTCCCCGCGCCCCGCCCTTGCCTCCTCTGAGGCTGCTCGGCGGGACCACGCCTCCCGGCGCCAGCGAGCCGCACTCCGCGCCGTGCACCCGCTGCGTCCTGTCCTGTCTCGTGGTCGCCCATCTTTGCTCTGATTCCTTCTTCAAGGATAAGTTTAGGTGTCACACCTCGGTAGTGACGTCTCCATCCGAAACAGCTGCCTCCTGAGAAAATCCGGGATGCTCTCCGCTAGGCAGACCCAAGGAAGGCACCGAGGTGGTTGTCAGCCATTGTTTTAACACCCACTAGGACAGCCTTCCCTAACTCTTCTTCCAACCGAGTGTCACCCGCCTGTTTCCCATTATAACATTACGTTGTGTAGTTAACAAGGGACGCCTCTTACTAGTTTCGTCAGAGCTCTCCGAAATTTAAAACCTTTTCCAAAAAAAAAAAATTGAGTATAAACAGGGTTTATATTTCTACTCATTTAATGGAAATGCCCCTCAGTAGAGTGTTATCATATTAGGTCTAGTGGGATTTTCAAAAGAACTGAATGAAATAATGTACGTAAAGTCCCTGCATCGATGACCAGCAGGAAGCCTCATATTCCAAACAGTCCCCCAGTAGTGCCAATCCGTCTCCCAGATACTTCTCAATTCGCGTCCTCGACGCCACATCCTCTGCGGAGACCAGAAACTTACTGCGGGAAGTAACTGGATAAAATGCACAAACGTGCTAGAAATACGTCCCTCTCGCCGTCCGTAACAGAGAGCGAGGAGGCGGTACTGAGGATGTCACGACAGTAACTGGCGACTTTGATTCTTCTGCTAAAAACAAGTCGAAGTGTTGGATGGGAGGGAAAGGAGCAAATATCAATGAAATAGCAGAGGGCAGAGACACTCAGAGGTCAGCGAAGGCTGCACCACGAGTTTCCTGGCAGGTAAGCAGCCCAGAAGCTGGCTGATGCCCCGCGACCGTTTTATGCACCGGCTGAACTTGAACTTCACCTTCTAGAGCATTATGGGATATGGGGAGCAGAAGGGAAGTCCCGACTTCTTCTCAAGATGCGAAGGTTAACAGGACGATCCCGCCGGGGAGAGGGAGCCCCCAGCATTTACATCCTCCTTTAAAATGTAAACTGGAAATAAGGCCATCCCAGCCTCGGGAGCTGCGTGAAAACCGTCCGTCTGGAAACGGCCCTGGATGGAAGAGGGGAAGCGTCTTCCCGATTTGCTGGCGATTAACAATTACCAGATGGCCCTCCCAAGAGCTGGCGGCCCTAATTCGTACCACATGCACGTCTTGAAAAAGATCCTCGGGACAAGAATTTAGTTTAAAATGGTTCCAGGCTGGTGGTGCCCCAGCCACCTGGCAGGAACAAAACCAAATCTTCTCTGGAGGAGTGAGCTTTAACTGAGGTCACGAAGATTCCCACCGAGACACTAACGAGACGTACACGTGCTCAGAGAAAAAAGTAAAAAATAAATAAATAAATAAACAAATAGATGAAAGAATAAATAAATAAAACACGTACTGGAATAAGGCACCGTGGGAGAGAGCCGGAAGGAACAAAACCCACAAAATCAAACCTGGAAAGACTTCACACTGTGGGAAAAACAGACACAGAGAGCGAAGTAAATACATTCACATTTTTAAAGAAATAGGAGAGACGCCTGAACAATGTGAGGAAAGAAACTATGAAGATTTTCTAAGCAGACTTGGAAAAGTCCCAAGAAATGTTTAAAAACACAGATAAAGTTATTGAGATTTGAAAGCAAACAGGTGATTGGACAGTGGACAGACGGCGCCGGAGAGGGGACTAGAGGACAGAGATACAGATCTGAGCGAGACGCCCCACGGCGCGCCAAGGGACCAGGAGCGGCAAGGAGGGCTCGGAAGCGGGAAAGCCCGGCGTCGAATCCGCGTTCCAGAAAGAGCCACCGCGCGTGAGCCTGGATGAGGTCCTTCCCGCCCCGAAGAGACCCTCCGCCCGAGTCGTGAACCCAACGAATCCCAGACAAGACGAACAGAAGGAAACTCGTTCTGAGACAGCTCCTAGTTGCACGACAGAACGCCGACACACAGAGTATGTCTCTAAATCAACCAGAGAGAAGACAGGAGCTTTAAATGAGCAATGATTAAACCCGAAGCCCCCGTCTGGGGGGCAGCTGTGAAATAATTAATCCAGCCTGGCAAGAGAAAGTACCATCGACAGAGACTCCGAGAGCAGCCAACGTGTCTTGAAGAGTGAGTGAAAGTTCTTTCGAAGAGAAAACCTGAGGGAGTATGCCACCTTTTTTAAGGTTTATTTTTTGAGACAGAGACAGACAGAGCGTGGGTGGGGCAGGGGCAGAGAGAGAGGGAGACGCAGAATCTGAAGCAGGCTCCAGGCTCCGAGTGTCAGCGCAGAGCCAGACGCGGGGCTCAAACTCACAAACGTCAAGATCACGACCTGAGTCCAAGCCGGATGCTCAACCGACTGAGCCACGCAGGCGCCCCTCAAGTACTTTAGAAAATAATTTGGAGTATCTAGTGCAGATGAGGATAGTGACAGTGTCATACCCTGAGACTCGCCGATTTCACATCTAGCGCAGGGAGGCGGGTACAAAAATGTCCACAGCAGTACAGTCTCTAAGTTGGAGAGGAGCAGAGGCAAATACCCCAAATGCCCATCAATAGTAGAAGGGACAAAGAGTGTGTTCACACAATAAAATACCATGGAACGATGAAAAACATCAATGAATTATAACAAACGAAACGCGGGGCCCCTGGGCGGCTCAGTCAGTTAAGCGTCCACCTCTTGGTTTCGGCTCAGGTCGTGATCTCACAGTTCGTGAGTCTGAGCCCCGCATCGGGCTCTGTGCTGACGGTGTGGAGCCTGCTTGGGATTCTCTGTCCCTCTGTCTCTCTCCTCTCTCCCCAACTCCTGCACTCCCTCTCCCCCTCTCTCTCTCTCTCATTCTCTCTCTTGCTCTCTCTCTCTCTCAAAATAAACTTTAAAGAAAAAGAGAGGCTCCTGGGTGGCTCAGTCAGTTAAGCTCAGGTTATGATCTCACGATTTACAGGCTCAAGCCCCGCGTCGGGCTCTGTGCTGACAGCTCGGAGCCTGGAGCCTGCTTCAGATACTGTGTCTCCCTCTCTCTCTGCACGCCCCCCATCTCTGTCTTTTCAAAACCAAATTAACATTTAAAAAAAGAAATGACATGAACGAATTTCTGGGACATAATGTGAGTAACAGAAGCAAGTCTGCCAAAGAGCAATCACTGAGCGATTGCATCTGTCTTATCATCAAACATAAGTAGAACCGAGGCTTCCAAAGTTCCACGACAAGATGGCGTTAACTCACTTTCTTCCTCCCCTCTAAACACAACCAAATACCCTGGAAATTATCGAGAGAGCAGGAAGAGAGTTCTGGAAGCCAGAACAGAGACAGCTAGGTGGGTAGGAAGATCAGGACTGGAGCACTGGCAGCATGGCGAGTCTCCCGGGCTTTCTTTTCCTGCTGTATGCGCCCGGGAGAGCCTCTCACCCAGACTGCAGACCGGCAAGCCCGAGAAATGAGCAGGAAACGGTGTCCTCTCTTGCCGGGCCAGAAGACCAGGAGAGGGGGGAGATCAGCCAGACCCAGCGGAAGCCCCGGCCCCTTCCCCACCGCCAGCGCACCGGCAGGTGGCCCCATCGGCCTCCGGCAAAGGCAGCGGCGAAGCCCCAGGCTGACCCAGCCCCGCCCCAGAACGAGGGCACAAGCGGGAAACCGTGCACCTGCGGGGGCGGCATCAGCTGAGCGCTGCATCCCGCCCCCCGCCGCCCTTCCCCCCCGCACTGGCTGAGAAGCCCGAGGCCCAGCGGCTCCTGCCCACCCTGCCCCGAGCGGCAGATGGCCACAGCATCCCAGGCAGGCCAGAGAAGCTCTTCTCCCCCCCCGGGGGGCGGAACTGGAAGGAATACGCGTGCAGGGCCAGAAAAATCGAGCAAGACCAGAGCAGCGCCGCGAGGGCTCCAGGATCCGAAGCGTCCTTACGACAGAAGCCCACAAAAATGGTCAGGAACCACACGCTAAGCGTAAGTAGCCCTTGCCTGCTGAAACACACGATTTAAGTCAGATCAAGAGACTCGGAACACATAATGAAAACATCCAAGTCACAATTAACATCAAGAACAAATCACCATTAATATCAAGAACACAGGCACGCGTAATTTGAACGAGGAAAGACAAACATCCGATGGCCAGACGGGCGAGCCTGAGGTCGGGATGCCCTGACAAGGGTTAGGAAGCAGCCTTCATCCATGCTCACAGATTCTCCTGAGACAAAGGAAAAATTAAGAGATATCAACAAAGAAAAAGAACGGGTTTTTTTTAAAGGAGCACATGGAAGGAAATTTAAGAATTAAATAGAAGAAATCAAGGAGATCCCGAGATGGCTCACCATTAAATCCCTGAGAACTAAAAGCCTTAAAAACAACCAGAGAGAAATGACACATTACCTATATATTAAAAAAAAAAACAAAAAAGAAACCACCAAATGCAAATGACAGTTTTCACACCCGAAACCACGGGGGGGCGGAAGGAAGGGCGCCATACTTTTCAAGCAGGAAAACGTAAGTCGCTCTAAGACTGTATCCACCCACCGATGCGCGCCCCCCCTGGAATGAAGGGAAGATAAGACGTTCTCAGAAGGATGGAAAACTCACAGAGGGAGCTGCTGGCAAGTGCACCCTTAAAGAATGGCTGAAGCAAGTTCTCCAAGGTTCTGGAAACTTCAGAAAGGAAAGAAAAAGCATAGAATGCATAAAAACAGAAGTAAACCTAATAGATCATCTGTCCCTTCTTGAATTTCTTTAATTATGGTTCATGGGCGAAGCCAAGATTATAACAGGACGTGACGTGGGGCCCCGTGGATGCAGAGGAAGTACTGGGGACAATGACATTTCAGGAAGGAAGAGAGGGGCGGCTGGGGGGCTCGGTCGGTTGAGTGACCGACTTGATGTCGGCTCAGGTCATGATCTCGCGGTTCGTGAGTTCGAGCCCCACGCGGGCCTCTGCACTGACAGTGTGGAGCCTGCTTGGGATTCTCTCCCTCTCTCTTTCTGCCCCTCCCCTGCTTGCACTCTTTCTCTCTCTTTCGAAATAAATAAATAAACTTAAAAAGAAAAAAGGAGGAGAATAACGGGGCCTACATGGAGAGGGTTTTCTACACGTCCCTCGAAGTAGTAAAACGCCAGCACCAGTGTGGTGACGGATACAGCTACCCTGATGAAAACATTCAGACGTTATAAATACACCAAAATGGATCACAAAAAGATGTCCACGTGGTCCACAGGAAAGGAAGAGAGAGGAACGGTAGGGGAAGAAGCAGAGAGAACAAGCAAAACCGATAATAAGGTGGCCGACCTAAGCCCACACTCAGTAATTGTTCCTTTAAACGTAAATGATCGCAATACATTGAAGATACGGAGATCAGATCCACAGAGCGATAGAAACTGTCACATGATCCGTTTGTACGCTGTCTACAAGAAACTCACTAGAAACAGAACAACGCAGGCAGGTCAAAAGGAAAAGGATTTAAGAAAGGGTATGCAAAGATTAATCAAAAGTTAGGGCAACTAAAGAACACATCATTCGGGTGAACAAAGAGATATAGCAACCCGAAAAGAAAAGCTGGGAAATTATATCCCCAAATTAAGGGCAGTGGTTACCTCTGGAAGACTCGGCACAGGCCGGCACCGGGCAGAAGCACTCGGGAGACCTCTACGTGGATGGCAAGATTTGTTTCTTTTCAAAAAAAAATTTTTTTTAATATTTCTTTCTTTTTGAGAGAGAGAGAGGGGGAGACAGTACGTGAGCAGGGGAGGGGCAGAGAGACACCAAGACAGAATCTGAAGCAGGCTCCAGGCTCTGAGCTGTCAGCACAGAGCCCGACGCAGGGCTCGAACCCACGAACTGTGAGATCATGACCTGAGCCAAGGTCGGAAGCTCCACCGACTGAGCCGCCAGCACCCTGCAAGGTTTGCTTCTTAAACCTGATGACTGACACATGGATATTCGGGCACATTTATTTTCTTTGGGGTGCGTATACATTTTATACATTTCTGTTTATATTCCCAATATTTACTAAAACATGTTTCCAAGACGGGGAAATAACAAGTTACCGTACATGCCTGTGCGGATTCTCAGGCAGCCCTTGGCGTTTTCTCGGCCCCTGTCCTAAGCTGGGGGCGGAAGTGCACACTGGCGCGGTGAATCCTTCCCCCCGTAGCTGGCGCTTACGATCCATTCTCCGGGGGGAACCGGACAGAGTGTTTCTGTGAGAAATCGGTGCAGTGGAATCGGGGGGCAGGGCCCGGCCCGCCCCAGAAACCCAGAGGCAGAAGGCTGTTTGGAGCAGGGCTGGCTGGAGCTCGGGGTGCAGGGCCGGGGGGCAGGATAAGGGGAGGGTCGGGAAAAGCATCGTGCAGATGATCCCCCGAAGCCGAGCCCCAGAGAGGAGGACGGAGACCTGAGCTCAGGGACATAAGCCGGGAAGGTCCTCGGGGTGGGGGGACGGCGAGGGCAGAGGCACAGAGACAGCCGGCAGCGGGCTGACCGCCAACACCAGGGAAGGGTCTCCCGTGCGTTGTAATGGACACGCAAAGGGCCGTAGGGAGAAGGACGGACCGGAAAGGTCGGTGGTTTACTTCCTCCCCCCGATCTCCTCCGTCCTCCGGCTTCTTTCCACGAACCCCTTCTCACGAACCAAACGCCGTCCTGACCCAACCGGGACGTGAAAGACCGGCTTCCAGGCAGACGTCTTTGGAGTGTGGAGTCGGGGCGGCCGGAGCAAGTGCGTGGGATCGGGTCCGGCACAGGGACCCCCCGCCCTCCCCCGCCCCCTCCCACCGTGCCCCCTGCATGCCAGGGCTCCGTGGGCGTCCCGAGCCTCCCCCCTGCCCCCCCCACCGTGGCCGCTCTCGGCCTCCCCACGCTGCTCTTCTGCGGCCGGAAGAGGCACGCGGCCGAGGGATGGGGTTTCCCGCTTGCCCAGGAAGCCTGGGCCTCGGAGCCGCTGGCCGAGCTGCTCACAGAGCCCAGCCAGGGGACTCCGCTCGCGAGGCCCCGGCCACCCTCCCTCCACGCACAGGCACCAGCCGGCGTTCGGACCTCATCTGGCCTGAGTCACCCCGCAGGAGTGCTGACTTCGCCTGCCTGGTGTTTGGAATTGGCGACGAAAAGCAGGGCTTGCCACGCTAGGGAGGCCTTTCCCACGTGGATCAAAGCACCCCGCATTCCTGAGGAGGGCAGCCCCCAGGGACGGCCTCCCAGGCGTCTGGTCTCAGCTGCCAACGTCCGACTCGCAGACCCAGGGGCCAGTGACCCCAGACCCCCGCCGGAGGGAAGGCCCCAGGCAGTGCCCAGTGTAAACCCACACGTGGGCTCAAAACGCCCTCTGTAAGCTCAGGCCACGCCGATAGACTCTCTGCCGTAAGGGTGGCCTCGTGGTACTCATCTATGCAGCCATTCTCCCCACAAATACCTCTAGAGCCATTACCGGGGGCCGGTCCCCGGTCTGTGCCTCCTCCCAGTGCCATGGAAGGAGTGCCAGCCGCAGAGAGTAAACACAGCGCTCGAGGCCTGCGTGGAGACCTGCTGCCATCCGGCCGGAGAGAAAGCAAGAAACAAACAAGGCGGGAGGCGTCAGATGGCACCCTGGGCGCTCGGGCCCCAGCCCCGTGTCGCCCTCCGTCTAGCCCATCGAGGGCAAATCCCACCCCTGGTGTGCGCGGCCCCGGGCTGGAGGGCTGGTGGGGCGGCTGTTTGCAGGGGGCAATGATTAGGGAGCTCGGGTGTCCACAGGCATGCATGCGAGGCCCTTGTGCTCAGGACAGCTCCAGGAACAGCAGGACGGAGGGACTTGTGGCCAGGGGCCAGGAGCCAGCAGATGGCTCTGCCCGCGTCACTGCGGTCCCCAGCAGATCTCCGAGAACTTGTCTGCACTGGACTGTCCAAGTCCTCACGAAGGGGTGTTTGTCCAGGTAGGAGGATAGTAGAATCCACAATTTGAGCGTCTGTGACCTTGACTTATAACTTACATATTTCGGCATTGGGCACTTGGGGCCAGCTGTGCTCCCGGCCCCTCCCGCCTGGATGAGAGGCAGGCCTGAAGGAGAGCGATCGCGGGGAGAGACACAGGAGCGCAGGAAGGGGCACGCCCGGGTGGCTCAGTCCCGTAAGCATCCTTGATTTGGCTCAGGTCCTGACCTCACGGTTTGGTTGGTGGGACCCTGCCCCGCAATGGGCTCAGCTGACAGTGCAGAGCCTGCTTGGGATTCCCCCGCTTGTGTGCCCCCGCTTGTGTGCACATGCACACGCATGGACACACACGGCACACACACACACACACACACACACACACACTCCCCCCCCCTCTCTCTCTCTCTCTCTGTCTCAAAAATAAATAAATTTAAAAAAAGAAGCGCAGGAAGGAATCAAGAATAATGGAAAGGGTAAACATGGGAATTAATATAAATGAATATTGACTCTACAGAACAATAATAATGACCTATTCTTGGGATTTGCACATAAATAGAATTAAAATGCATGATGATTATATCACAGAAGTGCGCAGGTGCAAACGGACTTGTGTGTCCTAAGATCTTAGTATTGTCTGAGAGTCGATGAAGTGACAATTTATATGAGACTCTAATACACGCAGGATTAGGCTGTATATTTTAATGATTAAAAGAAGAGTAAAAAAAATGTATAATTAACAAGCCAACTAAAGTGAAAATGGAATATTAAAAAATATATATATATATATTAACCTAAAAGAAGGTAAGGAAAGAAAGAAAACCGAGTTTTAATAGTACCCATTATTATAAGATAAAGGTTGCAAGCTGGAAGAAAATTAACCTAATTATATGCTAGTTACATGAGATACTCCTTAAATATGTGAACACAAGTCGATGACAAAAAAAGAGAGAAAAAGAACCAAAAGATAGTAGAGTAAGCTTTGCTAATAGCAAGTAATTTTTTAGCAAAAATCATCACTAGACAAAAGATGGAGATTTCTAAATTATAAAGGAGATAATCCACCAGGAAAATGATGTTTTTAATTCTAAATGTCTATGCAAATAGAACATGCCTTCGAAATGTATAAAGCAAAAACGGACAGAACTAAAAGCAGAAAGAGATCCGCGATCATATTTGGAGACTTTAACACGCTTCTCTCAGTAACTAAGAGAGGAATCAGAAAAGAGAAAAAGATCTGGAAAATGGGATTATTGAACTTGCTCTAATAGGACATGCACAGAACCCTGCATCCATCAACAACATGTATCTTCTATTTCAACGAATTCCCATTGTCAAAGTTATTCATGATACATTCTCTTCTCCGACGGCAGCAAAACCCATCTAGAACCAATATAGACACAGACTATGTAGAAATTCCCCCAACTGCCTGAAAGTTAAGCAACACATTTCCAAATAAACTACAGGTCACATGAGAAGTCACAAGAGAAAAAATACCCTATTTAAAATAACTAAAATATGGAATATAAAATTTTGGAGGAAGCTACCAAATTTAGAGGGAAATTCATAGCCACAAATTAGAAAAAAAATAATAAAAGCTGTAGATGGGTTATCCAAGCTCCTATCTCAAAAAGTTAGAAGAAAAGAAAAAAAAAAACCTTAGTGCGAAGAATGGAGAAGGAATAATAAGGATAAAAGCAGAGGCTAATTAGACAGAAAACATGGAACGGAGAAATTCAACAAAATCAAAAGCCGATCCTTTGCGAAACCGTAGAATGATACCCTTCCGGAACGGAAGATCGATTAAAAAGAAAGAGAGAAAACAAAGTATCAATATCAGAAATGAACAACGGCGATCACTATAGTTCCTGCCCGCGTCCAAAGATGACGTGTACACACACGAATGAGTGTAAATAAAGCCAGAATAATCTGAGTGACTTGTGTCAACGTCACTGTGCTTACTGCCTGTGACACTCACATTGTACCGCAGTTTTGCAAAACACGATCTTCGGGAGAAGCCAGGAGAGCTTATACAGGATCTCTCTGGATTGTTCTTTACCATATCTTGTGAATCTATAATTATCTCAATAAAAATTCAATTCCAATGTAGATTAGATAAGATTTTATGAACAACCTTATGCTCATAAATTCAGAAACTCAGATGAAAAACAAATTCTAGAACAAAAAATGTATGTCACCAAAACTGATACAGGAAGAAACAAAAAAACCTGACATTCCTGTATTATTAAAGAGATCCAGGGATAACTTAAGACCTTCCCACAAAGAGATCTCCAGATCCAGAGGGTACACAGGTAAATTCTCCCAGCCATTCCAAAAAGGATAGCCCCAGGTATCAGTGAAACCATTCCAAAAGAGGGAAAAGAGGAAATGTTTCCTAAATCACTTTGTGAGGCCAGGACACCATAATGTGAAAACCAGACGAGGGCCTCGCAAGAAAAAAAAATGTAGGCTAATCTTTCCCACAAACACAAACGGCAAAAGTAGCGAAATATTAACATATCAAATCTATAGTTATATTGAAAGGATAATAGATCCTAACTAAATTGGGTTTATTCCAAGAGTGTGACGTTATCTTAACATTCTAAAAAGTCTATCCATGCAATCACCACATTATTAAGAATAAAGCAGGAAAAAAACCATTTGATTGTCTCATTTTGATAAAACTTGACAATCCATGTGGGGAAAAATACCACCTCTTTTCCAAATGCGTTAATAAGTATCTAAACGGAACAAAACTACAGCAAACATCATACTTATTCGCAAAATAACGAAACTTTCCTCGTGAGACCGGAAGGAGACAGGGATGTCTACCGGCAGCCCCGCGTGGCGGGCACAGGCCAGCGAAAACATGATGGTCTCTGCAGAAAAACAAACGCAGGCACTGGAGTCAAACTTTGGAGAGCCCTCTCCTGCAAATGGACTGGGGTATCCGACATTGGAAAGATACCAGTTCTTTTTAAATACACCCATCGAGTCGAGGCAATTCCAATAAAAATCCCAACAGAACGACCAAGTCTAGTTTGAAGAACAAAGCTGGAGGACTTACCAGAGATCAAAAAAATGTATATTATAAGACTATCATAATTAAAACTCTGTGGGGGCGCCCGGGGGCTCAGTCGGTTGAGCATCTGACCCTTGATTTCAGCTCAGGTCATGATCCTAGGATCATGGGACCGAGCCCTGCATCAGGCTCTGCACGGAGCATGGAGTCAGCTTGAGAGTCTCTCTCCCTCTCCCTCTGCCCCTCCCCCTCTGCTCACGCTGCCTCTCTCTAAAACAGAACCGAAAACAAAAACGTCTGGGATATTAGTGCAAAGAAAAAACAGACTGATGGATCATAATGAGAACAAAGACAGACAGAGACATGAGACACACGGACGACAGACACACGGATGACAGACACGGTGGTTCCTGACTTTCGGACGACAGCACTGCCGTGCAGGGGAGCACGGGGCGCACGCGGAGCATGGGCAGGATGGCCGGGTGGATTAGATATCCATGTAGGGAAAGATGTTTAAGCATGTATTTCACAACGTATACAAAACCAGCTTCCTACGCGTTGAGGCTACAACTGCGAAAGATCAAGCAACACAGCTTCTAGGAGAGACACAGGGAAATATCTCTGTGACCTTCCGGCACACAACGATTTCTTCCAGAGGACCCCTTTGTCCCCGCCCCGCGGGAGACCTGGGCGGAAAAGGCGGCGCGGCCAGGGGTAGCGTGGTTTTTTAATACTTGGCTTGCGTTATGGATTATTAAACGGATAAAACCGTAACACAAAAATTAAAATTAAAAGATTGGGAAACGCAAATCAAAACCACAACGAGACACCACCTCACGCCTCTCAGAACGGCTAAAACCCACAACACAAGGAGAGAAACGGGTGTTGGCCAGGATGCGGAGAAAGGGGACGCCTCGGGCACTGTGGGTGGGGACGCGCGCTGGGGCAGCCGCTCTGGGGAACAGTGCGGGGCCCCTCCAGGGACCGAAAAGGAACCTGCCTACGATCCAGGAATCGCACTGCTGGGTATTTACCCAAAAAACCCAGCAGCGCTGATTCGAAGGGATACATGCCCCTCAGGCTGACACAGCACCAACTCCAACGGGCAGGTCACGGAGGCGGCCCGAGCGTCCGCCGACACCGGAGTGGGTGAAGCAGACGTGGTGGACGTATTCACGATGGCATATTACTCAGCCAAGAGGTGAACGGCTCCAGAGAGTATAATGCTGAGCGAAATAAGTCAGTCGAGAAAGACGAATGCTCTATGGTCTCATGCGTGTGTGGAATTTAAGAAACAAAACAAATGAGCGAAGGGAGAGAGAGAGAGAGAGAGAGAAAGAAACGGACTTAACTCTAGAGAACACACTGCTGGTCACCAGAGGGGAGGTGGGGGGGGGGAGTGGGGGGAAGGGGTGGGGCGTGAGGAGTGTACCTGTCGTGAGGAACACTGGGTGACGTACGGGAGTGACGAGCCACTGTACTGTGCGCCTGAGGCTACTATGACACTGCGTGTTAACGATATCGGAATTAACATAAAATAAAACATAGACAAGTATAAATCATAGTTAAAAATAAATGAACAAAAAGCCAGATTCCCAGATTTGGGAATCTGGAGCCGGGCTTGACTGCGGGGTGCAGACCGGTCTCCCTCGCTCCCGCAGCTCCCCTGCTTCTCCCCGCCCCCCATCCCGCTCCTGTAGAATGCCCTGGGGAGGCGGGAGGCATTCTAGAAGGTTCCTTCGAGGATATAATTCTGCTCCTCCTCCCCTTCACGGGACCCTCCTGTAAGACAGCTGAGCCAGGAACGCCTTAGCTCAGAGGAGGGGACAAGGGACAGGATTAATTACGCTCACAAGTGTCCCCCTCTCGGGACCTCAAGCTCCCGGGGAAGGAATAGTATCCGACGTGGTTCTTACTCCCCGGGGGATAGCTTAGGCATGGCAGGGGCCGCGCCAGCGTCTGAAGAAACAGAAGGAAGGCGAGAGGGGAGAGAGGAGGAGAGAGAGCCAGAAAGGAGTAGACAGGAAGGGAGCGGGCCAAGCTTCAGCTCCACCTGCCTGCGCTCCCCTCCCTCTGGCCTAACACCCTTCCTACAGGGCATTTTAGAACGCCCTTTCTGTTCAGGAAGAGACAGGGGGCCTGGGGTAGCGCGTCTCCTCCGTTTTCAAGGTCTCTGTGACACACTGAGCATTGTTAGGTTAGAGAGTCCGGCCGTCAGCCTCCTTCCGCGTGAATGCATCCCCAGGGGCCCGGACAAGCCCCCGAGAAGGGGCCCCCGGGCATCTCTACGGCACCGCCAGGGCCTCTGTGCACCCCGTGCAGCCTGGCACACCCCTGGGCAGTGACTTCCTCAGCCTCCGAGTGCCAAACGCAACACAGCCAACACGGCTTTGTTTTGCACTTGGCTGTGCATCTAACTTCCTCCTCTTTAATTTTTATATTAGGCGTTTCTAGAGGAGAGACTGATGTCACGGGGACTCTTTCCAGATGTTGTTTTGAAATCAGTGTAACCATGGCATTGCCGGAGGCCGAGGAGTCCATCTGGGCCAACAGAGTCCCACTGGGGTGCGGGGCGGGGCAGGAGCCGGGGTGGGGAGCAGAGTGTCCCTGGGAGAAGGTGGGGAGCGGGGATGTTGGTCAGTATTGAGGTTCCCCCTCAATGCTGGTGACAGCTGCCACCTTTGACCATTATGCCCTGGCACTTTTGATACGGGACCTTCTCAGACACTGAAACCCTCGCTTGCTTAGGACGCGCTCACGGACGGTGAAAGACCACCTGTGCCCCTGAGAAAGGGAAAGGAGCGCAGGTTCCGAGCTGGCCCGCCGCCCTCTCTCTGCCTTCCCGGATCAGCCTGGCCTCCAATGTGACCCGACTGCATACATTACCCCCCTCCCCCTGCGGCAGGTGCACCCCTCCCCCCCTGCGGCAGGCGCACCCCTCCCCCGCCTCTGAGCCTCCCCCGATGCTCCTCTGCCCGCTCACACCACCGCCTGCGATCCGGACCTCCTTCCTTGGAGATCCCACCTTCCACAGGCGCCTCCTCCAGGGGGCCCGTCCGCGTTCCCATGACCCCCCTTCACGTGTGCACCCACACCCCGAAGCGGGACACGCGTGCTGTCCCGGCCTCCACGAGGACCGCAGAAGCTACACCTCTGGCACGCGAGACGTGCCCGGTCAGTGCTAGCGGATTCCTTAACTGCTTTCGCCCGGTGCCGGTCGGCATCCCCTCCTCCAGCAGACGTCCTAATGATACCCGCCAAGCAACCACCATGTGCGCCGTACTGCTTTAGGCAGATTTTCTTATGCAGATACTTCTAACTTAACCCGGATAAAAACTCACACGGGCGAAACAATGTTAACAACACTCTCCGTTTAACAGGTGAGAAACTTGAGGCACAGAGAAGTAAGTAAATTTCCGGGATCACACCACTACTAAGTGGAAAAGGTGGACTCGAATCGAGGCAAGCAGTCAGACTAACGATCCACGCCCCTCGGCCCCGTGCCATCCCGCCCCCACCCCCTAAATACTCACCTACTGTGACTAGCTCCCTTCCGGGGCTATTGGGGAGGGAGGGCAGTAAGACCTGGGGATACATTTTTTAAACTGTAACAGTGCGGTGCACCTGTGAATCACAGAGAGATGACAGGGAAGTTTCCTGCCTCCTCTGCTGTGCAGTTTGCCTGGCTTTTTCCCCACACCTCCAGCCCCCGAGCGGGACAGGGCCGTCCACAGAGCTGCAGCCTCTCCCGGGCAGGGCGCCGGCAGGAGCACTCGCTCGGTGCTTCCCCGCCTCCCTCTCTCGCGACGCGGCCCCCTCCACCTGGGAATCTGGGCCACCCCGAGTGCTCAGCCCAATCCCGCGTGCTCCGGGGAACGCCTCGCCCTCACCAGTCCCTGGTCCGCGGCCCAGCCTCGGAACACAGCACCCGCTTTCCCGGGATGGCTCAGGTCGAAACCTGCTGCCCCTCACCTTCTCACGGCGACAAGTCTGGTCAACAAATCTCACGGGTTTGCCTTGAGAATAAACCGGTTCTCTGACCATTTGTGGGGGGGGGTGGGGAGGCTACCTCCTCCTTACTTCCGACCCTCAGCCAAGGTTGCCGCGTGGCCCTCGCTGGTCTCCCGGGCTGCTGTGCTCTCTGCGCAGAGGAGAGCGCCTCTGCGGGGCGGGGCCGCACCCCTGCTCCGTCTTCCAGGGTTTGCCCGTCCTTCTGCCCCCCCCCCGCCCCCTGTCCACAACCCCCCAGGCACACTCTTCTCCTCGCCTCGGCAAATCACTCTTTCCTCCGTGACTTCGCGCGTGCTGTTCCCTTCGCCTCAAATGCTCTTCCCCGCCTGGAACGTTCATCCGACTCCCTCACCCCCCTCTTCCGGGTCCCTGCCCACGTGTCGCGGCTTCCGGGAAGCCTTCGTGGTGGCGGTCTAGAAGAGCGCGGCGAGTTCTCCTCGTCGCCGCCTCCTGCTCCCGTGTGAGGTTTCTCCGGAGCCCTCCGCCACCCCTGCCGCGCAGGTCACCGGGGAGGCGTCAGCGTCTGCGCCCCAACGGGAATGAAAGCCGTGTGAGGCGGGGGCTGAGTCGGCTCGGCCGCCCCCGGAAACCGGCCCCGGCCCAGGGCGCTGCTCTGTAAGCCCCGAAGGCGCGACACCCACGGCGCCGCAGACGCCGCCCTCGTCGGGAGCCCCCAGAGCCCTTTTCACCCCAATTTACACGCGGCCTCGAGGGCAGGGACGGGACCCCCAGGGCCGGGCGCACACCGGGCGCGCGGGAGATACCTGTGCGGTGAAAGCACCAGCAATAAATCGTGCTAGGAGCCTGCCGGCATCTGAAAAGGGTGTAAGAATTTCACCCTCTGGGCTCTAACCTGGCTTCCGTGATGTCATCATTCATAAATTTGACTCTTAGGGGCGTCTGGGGGGCTCAGTCGGGTAAGCGTCTGACTCTTGATTTCCGCTCAGGTGGTGATCTCGGTTTCACGAGTTCGAGCCCCACGTCGGGCTCTGTGCTGACAGTGAGGCGCCTGCTTGGGGCTCTCTCCCTCTCTCTCTGCTCCTCCCCCGCTCGTGCTCTCTCTCTCTCTCATTAATTAACTAATTAATTCGACACTCAGCTGGTGCGCTGTATACTTGGCATCACTCGGGGCAAAGCAGGAGCCTGGCCAGGTCCCCCCGGCCCCCGTGGGGTGCTGGTCCCTCCTCCGGTCCTACTTGTGAGCTCGGGTCCCCCCAACGGAAGTCGCATCACGGGTGACGGAGCAGGACAGAGCATCCCGGGCCGGGCGCGGCCTTCGAGGAAGCGGCTTGCGTCCGGAGACGCCCACCGTGGGGCCCGGCCTGCCGACCTGCCGAACGAGGTTCCACGATATTGTTTATTATACGCATGTCAAGCTGTTACTTCCCTCCTCAAGGAAGCAGGCTGTGCCAAGGTCCTGGACCCCCTCCACGGAGAGGGGAAGGCCGTCCCTGCTTTCTGTGGACAATTGTGTGACTGTGCCCAGTGGGGCGTAGCAGCGTGGTGTCGGAGAGAGAAACCCTTCCGGGCTGGGTCAGCCGCACGAGCTCCACGTTCAGGGCTGCCGGACCCTTGAGAAAGCCCGCCTTTGACAGAAGGCTGAAGGCCCAGCGCTGGGCGGAGTAAAAGACCCCGAGCAGCCTCCACCCCCTGGGACCCTGCAATTTCCACCTCGCCTGCGGCGACACAACCTGAGATAGGGCCTAACAGCAGGGAAGGCCCTCTGAATTCTGGCAGGAGCCTCCCTCTCGGCTCACAGAGCTCCAGAGCTCACGGTTGGTGCCCGGGGAGCAAGCCGCGGTCCTCTCCCCCTTGTCCGAGTGACAGAAGGTCTCCTCTGTCCTGGCCCTGGGGGTCGCCCCCCTCGGGCTCTCTGCTGGGGTGGCGGGAGCTGTCCAGCGCACACCACAGACAGAGGGGAGAACTTCCGAGTACACTGACCACCACCCTTTCTTTGCGCTCTCCGGCAGGGACCTAGGCTCTGTCTACCTCCCACTGACACGGCACCTCCCTGAATCGCTCGAGTAGGAAGGTTAACTGAGCCCGATTCACTGCCAGGCTCACTGTTCTCAACAGTTGCGCCCTGCCTCAACGCCTTCCTAGCTTCTGCTCGGAACTAGGACCCTGTGCCCTCCTGAGCGCAGAATCGACGGGTCCGAAGGCTTTAACTCAGAGCACCGGAGCCAGCCGCAGAGCCCTCGGGCTCGCGGTCCCCGCATACCTTCAGGAAGAACATCTTCTTACAGTCCTTGCCTCGATCACCCACCGCCACGCGGAGCCGAGCCGCCTCTGAGGCCAGCGCCAGGTCGGAACGCGGCCGGGCCCGGCCTCCGACGTGTCTGCCAGCTGCCCCGACGAGTGGAAAACCCCCTCCTCGCCCTGGCCCAGGGACACCTCCTCGAAGGGATCGGGGTGCCTCTCGTCGGGGCTGGAGCCGTCGTCGCTGGTCTGGGCGCTACAGAGCATCAGGGAGCGGGAGAGGAACCGCAGTCTCGTGGGCTTCCTGCTCCTTCCGGCGCGGCCGCGCAGACCCATCCTCAGGGAGGCAGCGGGGCTGCCCTTCCCCTCCTGACCCGTGGCCCGCGGCTGGCAGGCACCGGCCGCACTGGGCTCAGCTGCTGCTTCGTCGGTCCCTGGAGGAAAGAGGAAGCAGAGAGAAGCCGTGTGACTTGCCAGCGACAAGCGGAGCCAGACAAGAGCCCTGGTTCAGAGCCAGGGGTGCCGAGTCCGTGAAGCGGGGCGGACCAGGAGGTGGTCCTGCGCGGCTCCGGCTTGTCCACGTGGCCGGTCGAGGGGGGCTCGGTGAAATGACGGAGGCCCGCGTGCTTTGTGACACCGGTGCTTCCAAGTTCCCAGGGGCTCCAGTCTGCAGAGCGGGTCGGGGTGCGGGGGGGCTGACGTGCACCTGCCCGTCCCCTCTCTCCACCCCCAGTGAGTCCTGCTGCATCTCCAGAGAGAGCCCAGAATCCAGGAGCCCAGTCTGTGGAGTGGCGCCACCTCGGGTCCTCCCTTCCCAGACGGAGAGCCTGGGACGCGTGGCGAGTGTCGCCTGGCATCGCCTCGCCACGGTCGATGCGAGTGTGGAAGGCGGCGGCGCGTGGGAAGGGTCTGCCAAGGGGCAGCGCACCCGCAGGCACGGCCCAGCCGGGGTCCCAGCTCCATCAGCATCCCCCCCACTCCCCACAGCCTGACGGGTCAAGCGCTGGCTTCTTTAGCGTCCCTGGTCAACAGCGTGAGCCTCAGCCCGGCCGGCTCGGCTTCAAGGAGGGGCCCCCGCGGCTTCAGCTTCCGGGAGGCAGGTGGCCCAAGGGGTCCATCCGTCCACACGGGTCCTGACTCAGGCCCGAGCTGCCCAGCAGAGCTGTCGGCAGGACAGCAGACTGTGCGGCGGCTCCTGGAGCCCACCGGCGCCTGGAGAGGAAGAGCAGGGGACCGTCCCGCCTTGACCCTCTGACCTTCCACCAGATCCAAGCCTTTCGGATTGGGGCCCCGCGGAGGACTTCCTCTTGAAAGAAGACCGCGGTCCAACCCACGCGGCACGAATCGACTGTTTTCTGTATGAGCCTCTTAATCGTATCACGTTACTCCCCAACCTCTCCAGCAGCCCACAGCGGTGAGTTAGAGCGGGCGGAAGAGTACGTACCGGGGAGGAGGGGACTCTAGAAGTTACCTCGACATCGGCGCCTCCCGCCACCCAGCCTTTCGCCAGGGTCTCAAAGTCCTATACTCTGGGGCCTTTATTTTTCTTTTTAATTTATTTATTATTGAGAGACATAGAGACAGAGCATGAGCAGGGAGGGGCAAGAGAGAGAGAGGGAGACACAGAATCCAAAGCAGGCTCCAGGCTCTAATGAGCCATCAGCACAGAGCCTGACGCGGGGCTTGAACTCACAGACCGCGAGATCATGACCTGAGCCGAAGTTGGCCGCTAAACCGACTGAGCCGCCCAGGTGCCCCCGGGTCCTTCTGTTTTAAGTGACAGAGAACCCTCAGAGCCGGGCCACTGCGAGCCCCATCCTGGTCACAGGATCCTGAGCCCTGCAGGGGACACTCCCCCCCCACCCGCCCCCGCACTGAGCAGCCCGGGGCCGTGAGACGCGCGTGGCCGCCCACCAGATCCCCGCTCTGGCCAACGGCGCTGCGTTTCCCTAGTCGGCCTGATGGTGCCTTTGCAACGATTACTAGATTTCTCTCCGTCCCTGCCACCAACAGATAACGTCGCCTCCCGCTTCCTGGAGTCACAGAAGCCGTCGGAGAGCAAAGCCCGCTACTCTTGACCATCTACGAACGCCTTTGCCGCCCGTCCGTCCATACCCTACGCGCCCTCCGCAGCGGGACGTCCGCCCTCCTGTCGAGGCCGCCCACCGTCCATTCTCTGGACCCCGGCCTGCAGCGGTTGAGGCACAGCAACCACAAAATAACAACAGCTTGTGTGTATTCGGCGCTTGTGACGTACCAGCCACGGTTCCAACTGCTGCGCAACCGAGTCCCCACAAAACCTACCATAGGCGCCATCCATATCCTCGCTTTATAACGAGGAAAACTGATGCACAGAGAGGTTAAGCCACTTTCTCAAGATCACACAGCTAGGACGCGGCGACAGCAGGAATTACCCCAGGCAGTGGGACTCTGGAGCCTGCACTTCTCCACGGCCTCGCAGGGACTTTGGTTACCGTCGCTGTCACCGCAGGCTACCTCCTCCCTCCTGCGTGCCAGGTCCTCGCCGGCAGCATGCAAACACAGCCAGATCGTCTCTGCCTGTGAAAGGCCACCCGACCACCCACGGCCTCTGTTTCTTCCCCTTCGTCTCTTCTTTTTCCTCCTTTGTCTTTCGTTGAGGCGACGATACTTCCCATGAGAACTACGGTCCCAACAGAGTCTAAGTGTGCCCAGTTAGCCCCGGCACAGGGTCGGCAGTGGAGGAGTATTCCTTCTCTTCTCCAACAGACGGTTCCCGCTCTGTGCTTTCCGTCCTCACGCTCGCCTCCCCGCGAGCCTTGGCCCACAGTCCGCTTCCTTCCCCGAAACCGCTGGAACTCTCACCGTGTCGGTTCTGCCATTCACGTGCCCCGAAGTCATGAGCCCAGGTCCAGCGGGCACAACTGGCTGGCTGGGAACCTGCTTCGTTTTGCGAGGAAATTACTGGAACCGGAAGTTCAACGCTCAGATCTACTGGCTGAGGGATGCAGAGAATTCGAGCTTTTTGGTGTTTTTTTTTTCCCCTTCTCATCTCTCACCTTTCCCCCAGGTGCCGCACCTTCCGAGTCCCAGTGGGAATGCTCTCCTTCCGGCCGCCCTGCCCCCACACGGGAGCTCCTCCGAGTCTGTCAGCTCAACTTCCCAGAACTAGTAACTCTCAATACAAACCTTGCTATAAATATTTACATATTTATGACCTGACTTCTTTGCATTTTGTTTGACTTTATTAGGACTCCCCGCAGTCCACGTGGGCCTCACGGAGGAGGGGGTGTGTGTGCGTGTTGCTTACAGCCAGCCCTGGTCCACCAGGCGTTTGAAAGGCTGAAAGATAAGCAGTTTTGTGTTTAAGAGCCTTCTGGACTCGCACTGGTACTACACAGGGAGGGCATATACGGAGTTACTGAGGGCCGCTGCCTGAGTAGAGCTGCCGAGAGCCAAGCCAACACAGAAAGCACAGCACCCACAGAGGTTGGGAAACAAGAAGAGAGAAAGGAAGGAGGACAGAGAGAAAGAGAAAGAGAGTGAGAGGGAGGAATTCGAACGCCATACTACGAGCACCTGGATCCAACCACGCCTGATGCCGCACCGGTCTATTCACTCACACGAGCTAACAGACCCCTCTTTTCGCCTAAAAGACAAAATCCTCCTGGAATGGTTGTGCTTTTCTCTGACACCAAATGGAAAGCAGTGACGTCCAGGGGCCAAGAGGCTTTCTCAGACCGTCTCCTATCCCACCCCCGGCCGAGGAGAGGAGTCGGTCACCCGCAGCCAAACCGAAACTCTCCCCTCCGGCACCCGGCGCTGGAGGGAAAGCCGGTGCTCTCTTCCCCGCCGAGCCGTGTCGCCGTCCGCGCAGATTGTTGGGATGAGGACCCAGCTCTCTTTCCGGCCACGCTCTCCCCAGACGACGAGTCCGCCCCCGCGCACTCTCCAGGACACAGCCATCTGGGGCCTGCGGGACCGGGTGAAAGGCCGTGCGTCTCGCTCCCCGGCTGCACGCGGGACTCAGGAGGGCGGACGGCTCCCGCTCCTCGGCGGACGCGGGGCGGTCCCAGCGGGCCCTTCCAGGAGTGACACCTGAGTGCCGTCAGTTTTCAAAAATACACTTCTCCAGAGGGAGCCGTGACTCTCCGCAGCCTCGCTCCGTGTGAGGTGGCCGGGGCCGGGAGATGGGAGGCTGGGGTGAGCTGGGGACGGGGGGGGGGCGGGGGGGCCCTCGGGTACGGAGCAAAGACGGTTTTCAAAATGAGCTTTGTTTCTCTGGAAAATGTAAAACGGGAGGGAATCATTGCAAAATGCTGTAGAGACAGAGTTGACTTCTGGGGGAGACCGCCTTCCCTCCAGGCCCGCCCGGCACAGAGGGAGAGGGGGAGAGGGGGAGAGGGGGAGACAGGGAGACAGGGAGAAGGAAGGGAGAGAGAATAATTGGAAACACAGCGCTGCGGTCACATGGTTCCTCTCCGCTGGCAACTGTGCTCGGGACACGGGAGCCAGCTGTCGCTCCTCATGGGACAAACATTGGCAGAGCCTGGGGCCCGGCCCGTGCCTCCCTCGGTGCGGCGGCCCGCCCGGAGGATGGCTGCGCTCGCTCCGATTCGGCCCCAGGCTCCGGGAGCATTTGCCAGGCTCTCGTGGGATTTTCTCTGCCCCGAGTGAGTCCTCCGTGGGACGACCTGAGGGGTCTCTTCCAGAGGCTTCCTGGGGAAACGCAGAGAGGGTTTCCAGCATGGCTGTGCTATGGCACCGGCTGCTTCTGCTTCCCGGCAGAAACACCCAGAGGCCCTGGCTTTGCCCCAGGAAAGGGCTCTCCCCCTCCCCGAAGGCCCTTCCCTCCCGACCGCTGTGGCACTGGCTCTTCCGTCTCCCACAGGGCGCCTTGCAGCCCCCGAGGTGGGGTGCCCCGGGCGGGGGAGGGCTGACACAGCGTCACGGTTCTCAGTGGCCCGTAGACCAACAGTGGCTGCGCCGTCGTCCGTGTAGAAAGTGCAAAGCCAGGGTGCCTGGGTGGCTCAGTCGGTTGAGCATCCGACTTCGGCTCAGGGCATGATCTCAAGATTCGTGGGTTCAAGCCCCGTGTCGGGCCCCGTGCTGACAGCTCAGAGCCTGGAGCCTGCTTTGGATTCTGTGTCTCCCTCCCCTGCTCCCTCCCTCTCTCTCTCTCTCTGTCTCTCTCTCAAAAATAAATAAGAATTTAAAAGTTTTTTAAAAAGTGCAAAGCCAAAGGTTAGAGCCAAACTGCAAAGAAATGGCTAGTCCTTCTTTAAAGGAGTTTGAAAACCTTCTAGACTGTGCTGGCGAGCAGAGTCAGCCCTCCCTCCCTCCCTCCCTCCGTCCCTCCCTTCCTTCCCGTTTGTTCCATTCAGCAAACACTTGCTGAAAAGGCATGACGCGTCCGTCACCGCGCTGGGCAAAGCCAACTTACTGGACGAAAGGCCACAGGATCTCCGTCTGGATAAAATACGCTGAATTCACTGGAGAACTCTCTGAGGGTAAATGACCATATGGAGAAACGGGAACTAGTTGATTAAATGTGTTTCGAATTTCTGAATTCCCCGACAGTGTCTTCTATCAAAGGCAATTTTTAAAGTTTGGTCACTCTAGCCCAGGGGGTGTTTTCTGTCTTGAATTGAAGAATGACTCAGAGATAAGATGGGGGAGGGGGCAGACATTTTTGGTCCTTCTCTTTCGGGGCCTGTGGCCGGGGCAGGCTATGGGTGTGGGGCGGGGGGAGGGCACAGGACAGGACAGATGGCATCTCTGGGCCTGTTGCCCAGCCGGCGCACTGAGCAAGTGTGTGGAAGCTGGTTCTATACCTGTGCTTGTTCACCCCTCCACTGTCACCTGCTGGAGCGGAGAGACGACAGCTCCTAATTCTATGTCCCCGGGGCCCTGCTGGGGCTAGCCGGGAGCAGCACGGGCACGTTCAGGGAATGAATGAATGTTAGGCAAACATCTCAAAGGCCCTTTTCAAGGAGGTTTTTCCACGCCAGCCCAAGGCCAAGTGTATGCCGGTTACCATTATGTGTCAGCCCAAGAGGGGCAAGGGACGCCCGTGTAGCTGTTAAAACATTCGCGGGTGTGTCTGTGAGGGTGTTTCTGGAAGGGATGAGCCAGGCTGAGTGAAGCCGGGCGGCGCCACCCAGTTCCTCAGGGGCCCGAAGAGAACAAAAGGCAGGAGCTCAGCTGTCCCTCTTCTCCTCAGACATGGGACGTCCGCACTTCTGGTTCTTGAGCCTTCGGACTCAGACCGGGACTTACACCATTGGCTGCCAGGTTCTCAGGGGCTGTGGCCTTGGACTGGGCTACGCCCCCGGCTCTCCTGGGCCTCCAGCTTGTAGGTGGCAGATCGTGGGGCTTCTCAGGCTCCGTAGTCATGAGGGCTGACCCCTCAAAACACACCTCTCTCTTTATCTCTCTCTCTGTCTTTCTCATCTATCTCTCTGTGTCATCTATCTATCCATCCATCCATCCACCCGTCCATCTGTCCATCCGTCTGTCCATCTATCTATCCATCCATCCATCCATCCATCCATCCATCCATCCATCTATCCATCCATCCATGCATCTATCCATCCATTCATCCATCCATCTATCCATCCATCTATCCATCCATCCATCCATCCATCCATCCATCCATCCATCCATCCATCTATCCATCCATCCATCCATCCATCCATCCATCCATCCATCCATCCATCCATCCAGTTATCCATCCATCCAGTTATCCATCCATCCATCCATCCACCCATTCACCCACCCACCACTGTTTCTGTTGCTCTGGAGAACCTTGACTAATACCAAGGAAAACATCCCATCTAGGACCAATTAAAATACGAAGCAGCAATATAATATGTCAGTAATAACTGGGCACGCCTCACTTAATTTCGACCTAAGAAGGGAGAAAGAGAAAAGACAGGGAGAACACAAACATGCGAACTGAGCAAACCCAGAGTCTGACCTACTTGCCAGAAGGTGTGGATCAAGAAAGATGCTCAAAACAGGCCCGCGAGTGGACAGCCAGTCCCCTTCCTGGGGAACCGACCACAGGGCGTGAGGTCAGCGTCGACTGTCCCCAGGCAGGAGACGCACAGAGATGCAAACGCACAGCTACGAGTCGTCCCAGAGTCTTCGCCTGCAAGACCTGCTCACACTTTGTGGCCCTACGGTTGCCAGCGTGTGTGCGTGTGTGTGCGCGTGCATGTGTGCATGTGCGTGCATATGCATGTGTGTGTGTGCACGCGCGTGCACGTGTGTGTGAGATGACTGGTTTCAGGTTTGCATTTTGGTAAGAGATTATATAGCCTCTCTTTCAGGATTATTTCTCTTTCAATACACACACGCAGGCATGCAGTCCTAATAACTGTGTTTCCTCACTGCACAGGGAGTGGTGAGCAGGCAGCCCAGTAGGCATGTCGGGGGGTGGGGGTCTCCGGCTCCAGGGGCTGGAACTGGCTACGGCACACTCAGAGGACAAGGACAGAAGAGAGAGGAGGCACAAGGCCGGGGGCCCGCCCACCTTCCCCAGCCTTTCCGCTGCCCCAGATCTTCTGATCCAGTTAGGAAAAGGCAAGAACAGAAAGAGATGAACCCATAGCCGACCTCGTCCCAGACCCCCACCTCAGATGATGGGGACAAGGCCACCATGTTGGAAGACAACCTTGGGAATATTTGGGGCTTAAAATGCCCTCCCTACGCCTCTGCATTCCAAATCCCGACCACTGTGTCTTGAAACTTTGTAAATCTCCTCTCACTGTGAGAGTTTACGTTTTGTATCATGATACATACATACCACGTAAACACACAGAGATGTGTATGTATATAAATGTTTATAAACATAAATTATATACATAAATATATACAACTAAGACAAGAGTTTCGTGAGACAATACCCTGACTATGGTGTAATAAAGTAAAAACACGACTGAGATCACACAAAAGACGATTCTGCTTGGAACTTGATGCAGTCGGATTAGACTCCATTTTTTTCTTTTAAAAACAGGGCTGCTCTCATGCACTAAATTGATTTCAGTCACTGGTGGGTCGTGTTTGGAAGCTACTTCCCTAAAGTGCTCCCTGACTTCCTTCGGCCATTTCCTACCGGGGAATTTGCTTTGATCTCTCACTCGGTTCCGTTCTCCGAGCCACTGACTCCTCTGTGTGTTTGGCGATCTCACTGCACTCGCCGGTCCTTACTCTGATTCAGGGGCTGGGGTGGACGCTGAGATCCCCGTCTCTTCCATCCAGAAGAAAGAGGAAGGGCTTGTGTCTGCTCTCACTTTGCTTGCTGGCTGCGGTGGGCTGCAGGGAGCGCGTGCTAAGCACCGGCTGTCGCCCGCAGTGAGGACGCCTCCTGGGTTTGTGGACAGCACATCACCTCGAGCTGACTGGAAGGGCCTGTCATGTCCCGGCCACTGCCCCTCCAAGCATTTCCGGTCCGGCTGTGCCTGTGAACCTCGGTCAGGGCGAGACCCGCACAGACCCCTGCCCTGGGCGGTCCCAGCTCCCGGGTCCCCGTGCAGAGGCACCGCCAGCCGAGAGCTGCACGCCGGGGTGCACCCTGCCCTCCGGCATCTCCACATGTGGCCAGCACAGCGGCTCCCGGCGTCCCGCTCCCCTACAGCTCGTGCTCAGCCCCTGTCTGCTCTGCAGCCCGCGCCACAGGGACGCTCCGCAACTTTGCCTAGCGACGGGATCCACGAACCTTTGTCCTTATTTCAGCCGGAATCCGAGAGAAAAACTTGAAATACATTCCTATTCAAGCTGCCTTCTTAACCACACTCGAAGCTCTTAGAATTATTTGTTTATTTAGCCTCACCGGATATTTCTGTACCCACGTATATGAGTGTGTTCCTCTCCACCCTGAACTGTGTCTTAGGATCAAAAAACACGTCTTCTGTGTGAAAATGTGTCACCGGCCCACACGGACAGTGCAAACACCAGCTACTGTTGTTACCGCTAAGGCTGCGGGATGTTGTTATTCACTTATTTAGGCCACGAATAGGTCCCTGAGGGGCACCGTGTGCCAAGCACGGATGGCGGCGAGGAGGAAGACACGATCTTTTACAGGCCGCTGGAGAAGACGGACGTGTGGGTGGAGCACACTCGCGGGGGAGACTTTAATCGCGCAGCTGAGAACCAGGTGTCCCAGTCCGAAGTGACCCGTTAATGACCTCACCACGGAACCAGCCCGCGAGCTGAGGCTGGAAAGCCGAATGAGGGCTTTCCGCCCGGAGAGAGGAAGGCAGAAGGTTCGAGAGAAAGCATGTCACGTCAAGTCAAGAGAACAGCACGTGCGAAGGCAGAAAGCCTTGAAAGGCTCCCCTGCCCTCGTGTCAGAGCAAAGCTCTTGGTGACCCTGGAGCCCGGGGGTGTGAGCAGGAAGCAAAGGGACCCGACTGGCCATCGGGGCTGAGGAGACTGAACAGCCCGCTGGGGACAAGGACCCCATCCCTCTGGGGAGTGGATTCCACCTCCGAGCGCACCCTCCCCACCTCGCCCTCACACCCGGGGCCGCTGCCGGCCCCCAGAAAGGGACGGGGGAGGCCCCACACTCCTGGCTCCCCTCTGCCTCAGCAGTTCTGCTTTTGCCTGTCTTAATGAGTTTTCATGAAAGATTTCAATTCTGAAACGGTTCCCACAGATAGAAAGAGCTAGCAAACACCTGCTCCAGGTAATTGCAACCCCACGTTTTACCAGGAAAGATACGACTGTCTCTGTGATTGGGAAGCATAGACATTTGCCGAGCCATGAGCAACGGAGGGCGTAGACGTGGGAGTAAGGCAGGGGTGAGGATCCCGAGTGCCCCTTTCTAGTGACCCTGGGAAAGTCACCTCACCTCTCTGTCCTGGGGACACACGACCAAAGCCGGAGATGCCGAGAGGCTCCAACAAGATGCCAGGTGCAAGGCTTTGGCGCAGGAAGTGCTGGGTGGGGGTGAGAGGGGGGAATTGAGTATCACTGATGAGCACACTGGGGGTGAATAAATCAGCAAACAGCAGGGGCCTCCAGGAGGTGCCTGCCTAACCTCCCCGCCCTCCCCCTGGATAGCTCCTGTCCCCGTCCCTGGAAGGGCCCTCCACGCGGCTGTAAATGCTGACCGCCACTGAACTGCGGGACAAGAAGGGGGACCGAGGAGAAGAAACGAAAGGACGGCTCCTCTCCCCCGGAGGAAGGGAAGGAAGCGGGTCCCGGGGCCGGCTCGGAGCTGGGCTCCTGGGACAAAGGTGCCACCGCTGAGGGCCTCCGCCTGGATCGAGAGGATTTCATTTGTCACGAGAAGGAGGGGGGTGCTTCCCGGCGTCCACAGAGAGCCAGGGGATCTCCCGGGAATACCGCGTTCTCCGGCAAAGACACAAGCTCGTTCCTCAGCCAAAGGATCGCCCCCCTGGGACCCAACCGAAGTGGGGAATCAGAGGTGGGAGCCGGCCTCCAGCACTGGAGTGGCTGCCGGCAGAGACTGCCCTCCCAAGGTCAGAGACGCCCACGGCCAAGGTCAGAGACGCCCACAGTCAAGGTCAGAGACGCCCACGGCCAAGGTCAGAGACGCCCACGGCCAAGGTCAGAGACGCCCACGGCCAAGGTCAGAGACGCCCACGGCCAAGGTCAGAGACGCCCATGCTCCACACGCATCTGGGAGGAGGAGGCTGGCGGGCAGCAGGCAGGCCTCCTCCGGTGGTGTCCCCATCCCTGCACCGAGGGTGAGGTCTCCACGGATGGTCGGATGTCCCAGAACCAGAATCTCCCGGGGACGTGGAGCAAACACAGCAGATACAGGAGGTCACCCGTCCGTCCGTCCCCCCAGAGCCCCCGAAGATGCACAGCTTCCAAGGCGACACCGAGTCCCGCTGGAGCAACCAAGGCCCTCCCCACGCCGGACAGAGGGGCCAGCCTCACCGTCAGAGCGGCTGGCAGAGGGGCGTTCACTCACCTGGGCCCACCTACCTCCCTGCGCAGGGTCCCCAGGGCAGCCACCTCCCTCAGTGTCCTCTCCAGCTGCCCCGCAGAGACACAGACGCCATTCATCCAGGACGGCCCGGGGCCCCGGCCCGGGTCAGAGCCGGCAGAGAATGAGAATGGGACTTCCTTCCCCACACAGAGGCCGCCCTCCAGGTCCAGTCCCAGGCTCCCCTGGCTGGGACGCTCTGAGTCAGACGCTGCCCTCACCACCTGCTCTGGACAGGTGACTCAGGGCCAACGTGTGCAGCCTGGCACGGGTCTGCTGGAGACTCCCGACCGGAGCCATCTGACTTCTCCACGTGAGAAGCCTCGGTCCGAGAGGGAGGCTGCCAGCACCGGGACGCTCGGCCCCGGAACAAAGTCCACCATCTGCTGGGTTGCAGAGAACCCGGGGGCGGCCCAGCCCAGAAGCCCAGGGGCCCCAGCAAGCCTCCTTGGCCCCGACCCTGCCTTCCTTGGGCAACCGAGAACCGGCGAGGGCGGGAAGGCAGCAAACATTCCTCGGGGCTCCCGCCTCCCGTGCTGCTGGCTTCGCGCAAACGCCAGCTCACGCAGCCCGCCGCCAGTCCCGCAAATGTTACCGTACCCGTCTTGTGGGTGAAAACAATCTCTGCATGGAAACGCACCGAGCACCCGCCGTGCACAGACCCGGGGACCCTGGGTCATGGCCCGTCGCTGGCTCAGCGAAGCCCGGCAACTTCCGTGAGGTCGCCCAGCCTGGAGTCTAATCTAGACCCGCCCGACGCCACACGCTGCCTCTCTGTCCCTAGAACAAAAACCGGCTCCCAGGAGCTGAGGCGCCCCAGCGGGGCTCAGAGTCTGGTCCCCAAGCCAGCAGTCTTAGCACCATCTGCTAGAAACGCAGTTTCTTTTTTTTTTAACTGTTTATTTTTTTGAGAGAGAGAAAGAGAGAGAGAGAGCGAGAACGGGAGGGGGGAGGAGCAGAGAGGGAGACACAGAATCCGAAGCAGGCTCCAGGCTCTGAGCTGTCAGCACAGAGCCCGATGTGGGGCAGAAGCTGCTCGAAATGCAGTTTCTGAGGCCTCGCCCTCGTCCCCCTGAGTCAGAACCCGAGCGGGTGGGGCCAGCGCTCTGTTCCGGCCAGCCCTGCCGGTGGCTGGAGCTGGAGAACGGAGGACGTCACTTACGGGGGCGCGTCGAGTGCCCGGCACACAGGGACAAGGCACCTCTGTTTCTCCTGTCGGGGTGACTGCCTTGTGACCGGGATGCTCTCCCCCGCACGCCCCCTTGGAGAGCTCAGTCCGGGTGGCACCGGCCCGTCTGCCCCTGAAGGACTCCCCGCCCGCGTCTCCGGAGCCCGGCCTCAGGAGCGGTCGGTATGTGCGGGGTCGGGACTTCTCAAGAATGGAATGTGCCCCGCACTCACCAGCGAGTGCTCTGGGGCTCCCCGGGGGCTACAAGGGCGCAGGCGCCCGTGGGAAGCCCTTGGAATTCCACGTGGGGCTGCAGGAGTCCAGCCACTGCCTGGCCGCCAGGCCCACAGTCACAGGGACACACGCTGGAGACAAAGCCGGCTTTGTCAGTGTCGGGGGGGTGCGGGGGGATGGGCCCACGCCTCAGGGCTGGGTCTGGAGGGCGGTGGAGGAGATTCTCCAGAGCAGGGGACGTAGGCTCGGTCAGTGCCATCGTCTCTGTTCGCGGGCCCAGACCGCGGGGGGGGAGGGGGGGGTGCGGGGGGGGGGACAGTACAGCTGGGGCTCGGGTCCAGGCGTCGGCTCCTAGGCTGTCTCAACCTGGCAGAAAGGCCGGGGCTGAGGCGCACCCTGGGCCTCTGGAGGCTGCCTCACCCTTCACGGACCCCACAGCTCCCTTCCCCCGCCAGGCCTGAGTCCCTCCCACCCCGTTGCCTGTGCCCGATTCCAGTTCCTGCCTCCCCTCCTATCTGATGACCTGCCTGGCTTACCTGTGAGAAAGCGAACTCGTCCCCACGAGTGGGCGAGAGCCTGCGCAGACTCCTGCCCACCCAGGGCACTCTAAGGCAGCTTGAAGTTAACAGGAAAGCTGCGCAGGACGCACGGAGGGGCCCACGCACTCCCACGCAGCTGTTCCCACGGGCCACACGTGGCGCTGGCGCAGCGGGCCCCACCCCGAACCGCGGCTACGGACAGGGTCCCGCAGCGCACCTGGGGCTCGCTCTCCGCGTGGTGCGGCTCTCGGGGTCTGGCGAACGCAAGTCACGTGTGTGCCGTCGCAGCACCGCACGGAGAAGTGCGCCACGGCCCTGAAGACGCCCTGGGCCCCGCGACATTCCCCTGAGGCTCCGCCTCGTGCGTCCAAATCGAACCCCGGTTCCTCACCACGCTCCCAGGGGTCCAGGGGCCGTCGCCCCGTGGTCTTCCCTCTCCGCGGTGGGCCGAGCCCGTGCCGCCCCAACGCACTCGCCCCAGCAGCTCTTCCGGATCTTCCGACGGCCGCTCCTTCCGCCCTGAGATCCCGAACGCGGCCCTTCCTGTGGCCCCAGCTAGCCTAGCCCCCCGGCGCTCCCTAGCACGCTTCCTCGTTTCCTTCTTCGTAGACCCCGCCACCCTCTGAAGCTGTCTCGTTGGCCTGGGGACCTGTGTGTCACCTGTCTGTCCCCTCCAGACCCTGAGTGCCCCAGAACGGAAGCCGTCAGCCTTGCTCGCAGCAGGGTCTGGGCTCTAGGACATGCCGGGCCCATAAGGGCTCAATAAACGTTTACTGAATGAATCAACCACGACTGAACGAATAAGTAAGTGACTAATGTCGTGTAATGAGCTCCCACATGTTTGCGTTTGGAGCCTCGGCAGAGCCCGCGCAGGCGGATCCTTCGTCAGACGCGCCTGATTAGGTTCAGATTTAAAGGGAACTTTGGAAACGTCGCACACGCTCTGTTCCAGCGCCTCGAAGGGCACGCGTTCGGAAAGAGCGTCTCCAAGGGAAGAGGGTTATTTCCAGGAGCCCCCACAACCCTGTGGCGTGGGCACGCGGAGTCACCTGCCTCCATCCACGGCCACGGCACGTGAGAGAAGGGCGCGGGAGACGCGGCCTTGGCCGATGAGTGGCAGCACGACGAAACCCTCTGCGAGGCACCCTCGCCGCACACCCACGCCGTGCCAAGCGCGGTCAGCACGGAATCCGGCTCCGTGGTCAACCCGGCGGGCGGGGCCCACTGGCCACCCCTGTTTTCCTGCCCAGGGCGGGGACAGCGAGGACGCGCGGTGGGACAACCACTTTCCCAAAGCCCGGAGGCAGGATTCGAACCCCGGTTATCTGACCACAAAGCGCAGGCAGCGCGTGTCCGAGGGACCCGAGCTGAGTAACTAGACGGAGCTGAGCCATCTGGAAGTCCCTAGCCCACCCGGTGGCCCGGCAGGGACGGCTTAGAAAGGGTTAAACGCCACAGCGGGAGGGGTGGCGGGGCTGGCCCAGATGAGGGCCCTTGGCACCACGCGCCTCCTCTCCGCCTGGCCTCAAAAGAAGGCCAGGCGTTAATGAAGGGCACACGGGGACCCAGGGGTCAGCCGCGTCACTCAGCAGGGCCTGGGCAGGACCAGCGTGTTCTGGGTGCGCTTTGGGGGTGTCGCCTCTTACAAGGCTGTGGGATGGCTGAGTCCCCTGTCTCTGACAGGACACCAGAGGCCCCCGGCCAGGGCACCCATCCCCCCACCCCGTGGAGCGAGGCGGCTGGCCCCCGCTTTCGTCCTTCCGCCCACACAGTTATCTGAGGACCGCCGCGTCCTGCCTGGCACCGGAAAGCAACATTCATAAAGATGAAGAAATCCCCACTTGCTTTGCTTAGTTTGTTATTGTCATGACAGGACTGACTCAATACGCAAAAATTTCAAATCCCTGCCCAAGGTCACAGTCTCGTCTCCCCCAGGCCCAATGTTCCTCCAGACGCTGCTGCTGCCTCCCACCTCCGCACCTCTGCGCACACACACGCCGCCCTTCCCAACGCACAGACCCCGGCCTCCCAGCCAACTCTTGTAGGGTTTTCAAGGTTTGACTCAGAGTGGCCTCCTCCAGGAAGTCCTCCTGGACACCCCTCCCAGCTGTCCTCCTGTTCTCCCAAAGCGCTCCATGCTGACTCTCTCCCATCCAGTAAGCGTGAGCTTCTCCATGCTAGGGACTGCGTCCTACGCCTCTCTGGGGCCCTTAGAGTCCCGAAACCAAAGTGTACACCCGACAGCTATGAGAGGAAAGGGGGAGGAGAGGGCAAGGCAGAGGAGGAACAGGGCAGGGAGGAGAGAGGGAGAGGGGGGTCTTTGTGGTCAGACACGTGGACTCAGAACACAGACAGAGACAGAGGAATAGAACCAGATGTACGCCCAGGCACAGGCGAGTGCGCCCGGCCACGGGAGGTGGGGTATGCACTGGAACAGCACTGGCCTGGGAGCCCGGGGGCCGGTTCTCACCCCAGGCTGCCGCCCACCTGCTGTGTGACCTGGGACGAGCCACTCCTCTTCCCAACTACAGGTTTCCCCTTAGTGGGAGGCGCAGTCATAAGACTTAAACAGGAATTTTCCTTCCACGCAGGGAGGGAGGCGAACCGTAAGAGACTCTTAAACGTAGAGAAGAAACCGCAGGTTGATGGGGGGTGGGGGAGAGGGGAAGACGGGTGACGGGCACGGAGGAGGGCACCTGTTGGGACGAGCCCCGGGTGTCGTGTGTAAGCGACGAGCCACGGGAATCCACTCCGAAGCCGAGGGCACACCCTGCACGCTGCCTGTCAGCTAACGTGACAGTAAGTTATGTTTTTAAAAACGACGTAAACAAGGAACGTGCCCACAGCACGTGGTGGCGGTTCGGCCGACGGCAGTGCCCCCTCCCCCGCCCCAGCCCCCTGCAGCGCCCCAGCGCCACCCCCCAGGGCCGGGGCAGCGGCCGGCCCCGGTCCTCGGACCCCGTCAGCCAGCCGGGCGGCGGAGCCCATCCGCCCACCGACGCCTGCACCCACCTCGCTGCTTCCGTGTCGGGAGCACTCGCTTCTCCAATCAGGGACCTGTCTGCCCTGGCACGGCTGGAGCAGGCAGCCCTCGGGGGGACCGCTTGGCCCCACGGCCCTCACCCAGGCCCACGCGAGGCCCCAGGCCGCACCTATGTGTACAGAGCCTTGACAGAGCGCTCCCCACCGGCCGAGGGCCCAGTGCCGTGACAGGCACCTGCTCCCTCTCTCCCGTCCCGGCCTCTCACCAACCAACCCCACTGCGGGGCCCCAGGGCCCCAGCCCTAACCCCACCCCACGGACACCCACACTACCCGCGGGGCCCCAGGGCCCCAGCCCTAACCCCACCCCACGGACACCCACACCACTGCCTGGACCCAGGCCCCAGCCCTAACCCCACCCCACGGACACCCACACCACCCGCCGGCAGAGCTGGGGCCTTTAGAGCCTAGGCCGCTGCCCCTCTGGACGAGGCAGGACAAAGCAGGCACTGCGTTTTGTTAAACTGCATGTTAAATTTAGTAACACATAATACGTTATCGGTGAGAGGCGGACGCAGCTGGGAAGGGGCTTTCCGGGGCGCTCTCTGAGTTCGGGGGTGGTGTGCCTGCTGGGGCCAAGAGTCGGTCTCACACAGGTGCGCCCACTCTTCAGAATTACGTGAATGGCACACTTCACGCACGCACACCTCACGCACCTCACGCACCCACACTTCAGCGTGTGTACATTTTACCCAAGAGGAGAATAAACAAATACTGAACTCAGACCAATTACGGACGTGCCACAGTGTTCAGAAGTGAAGGGTAGTGATGCCTAAAACTTATTTGGAAACGTGGGGCACCTGGGCAGCTCGGTCAGTTGAGTGTCTGACTCTTGACTTCAGCTCAAGTCATGATCTCATAGTTCGTGGGTTCAAGCCCTGCATCAGGCTCTGTGCTGACAGCTTGGAGCCTGGAGCCTGCTTCAGATTCCGTGTCTCCCTCTCTCTCTGCCCCTCTCCTGCTCGAACTTGGTCTCTCTCTCTCTCTCTCTGTCTCTCTCTCTCTCTCTCAAAATTAAACGTTAAAAAAAAACTTATTTGGAAATGCATCCAAAAGTAAGATGGGTGCGGATGGACAGACGGACGGAGGGATGGACGGACACATGTTAATGTCACTTGTATTTGAAAGCGGGGCATGCCCACTGGCTGCAGGTCTTCTGTGAACGTGTCTCGTCACACCACGTTGAAAGAAATACAATGGAGAGCGAGCTACAGAATCCGTCGTTAGGGGCGTGGTTAAGTCCACCGCGGCACAGGCGTCCGACGTGGGTTTCCGAGGCCATCAGGTGGGGGTTCTGCTCACTCTGCGGGGCCTGACAAGCCCCACGGTCAAGTGGAGTCAGTACGTGCGCGGGTGAGGGTCACGGTTGGCCCTGCTCAGCCACAGGGCAGCACGCGAAAAACTCGGACTCTTGAATGAAACAGACCTGCCTGGGTCCGACTCCGCCTTGCTGCTCACTGCGGGGACAAGCCCCCCGCCCCCGGGCCTCATTTCTTTTCTTCTGGAAAGTAAAGACAACCTCGATTGCCTCCCAGGGTTGTGGAAAGCCACAGAAGTCGGTGCCGGGTGCTGAGGGGCGCTCAGGAGGGAGGGGGGCTGGTGTCCCCGAGACACTCCCACAGGGCCGGCCCCCAGGGGTAGGGACACAGGAGACTGGCTGATGCTCACAGAGGAGGGTCTCCAGGCCTTGCCCTCCAGCCAAAGCTTGTATTTCCTGAGCTAACAAGTCCCCTTGGTTCGCTTTCTTAAACCCCCGCAAAGAAACAGATGGGTGGAGGAACGCTAAAAACGCTCCCGGGGACGCCTGGCGGCTCAGTCGGTTGACTGTCTGACTCTGGATTTCAGCTCAGGTCATGATCGTAGGGTCGTGGGATCGAGCCCATGTCAGCCCCGCGCCCCCGCGCCGAGCGTGGAGCCTGCTAGAGATTCTCACTCTCTCTCCTTCAGCCCCTCCCCGACTCACACATGCTCTCTCTCCCTGTCCCTAAAATAAAAAAAAAAATTTTTTTTAATGCTCACAGTGGCTCATTAGCTGCTGAGATCTGAGACAGTTCCGTTTCTCATCTCTGTCCTCCGAAGTTCCTTTCCCCTTTACCCAGCGCCTGCTTCTCCCCGCCCCCACGGAACCCCCACCCTTCAGAGAGCAGCTGGAACAGCACCACCGCAGGGGAGCCCCTGATGCGCCCACGAGGCCGGCTCCCCGCCAGAGCACCCGACACGCCCGGCCCCTCGTCAGCAGATTCGCACAGGTGCGTCCTTATCTCCTGTGTCCCGCTCCGTCCCCCGAGCCCGGCCTGGTTCCTGGAGCATAGAATGCTCCAAGTAAATGGTTGAAAATGAATTCCAAGTGTTTGAGAAAGTGACTTCATTCTTTGTGGATTGAAAGATAAATACAAAATCGAGGGGGGGGGGCAAGGAGCGCAGTAAGCGGGCCCTGTGCATCCGCGTTGTCCGGGGCAACCCCACGCAGCTCTAACCACCGGAGAAGCATGGCGGTGCCGCCTGTGCTTCTACCGTTTCCTCGGGAGAAACCCCAGCGTGGGGGCAGAAGGCGCGCGGACCCCGCCCCCCATGCTCCGGACCTGCGCAGAGCCGCCCTCCGCCGCCCTCCTGCTGACAGCTGGCCTTGGGGAGTCCGGAGGACCCCCGGGGAGTTACGGCTCCGTTTCCGGCAGGAGGAGTCGGGGCTCCACGGAGGACGTCACGTGACCTAGCGCTGGGGAGCCAAGCAGCCACGAGGTCTCACGCTCAGAATGTCCACGTGCGAAGACTGGGTGTCTTCACTGAGGCCGACGCTGCTCCATCGGCTTCTAGAGCTTCCAGGCTCCGAGCCGTCAGCACAGAGCCCGACACCGGGCTCGAACCCACAGACCGTGAGATCCTGACCTGAGCCGCAGTTGGACGCTCAGCCGGCTGGGCCCCCCAGGCGCCCCGTCGTCACTATTAGGTGATGCTGCAGGGTGTGCCCCAGATGAGCTCCCAGACCCGGGACCGAGGGGCTCCTTCCCACAGCTGAAGAAGGGTCACCCCTGACAATCACAGCTGAGTCTCTCTCCAAGGACTACCCTCCGCTGAAGAGAGCCGCCTCGCCCAAGGCTGCACCCCAGCCCCGGAGCAGCCCACAGGCGGTGACAGGTCCTCGAGGAAGTCCAGAGCCCGTGGGATCCGGTGGGTCCCAGCTGCACCCACCCAGCTTTCCTTCTGGCCGGGTCTGCCTCCCTCGAGCCTCACCGGTGGTGTCCCCGAGCACACGCCCCAGTGAGCTTCCTACACAAATCTCTGTCTCACGGGCTTCCCAGGAAACACCACCAAACACGGCGATGCCACCAGGGCCAGGAAGCGGCAAGCCCTCCCCAGAAATACACCGGTCTCACCGAATCCTGAGCACCTGCTGCACACCTGGCCAGCCCTGCCCTTGGAGCCGTCCCGGTGAGAGCATCCAGACGGCCCGCAGCCCGAGGGAGACACTTGCGGTGAGAGAGGGAACGCGTGCCCCCTGGCCCTCGAGTGCTCCCTTTGACCCCAAGTCCCGGGTGCTGTGCGAGGGCTCCTGCGTCACAACGGGGGAGGAGCCTGCTTCCAGATGCTTCCATGTTCCGGGCATCGCGACCACGATGCTCGGGCCATCTCGGAAGCGTCCTCTCCTTCCCTGCTTCTGTAGTCCTGGGAGGGAGGCATCCATGACCCTCGTCCGCGGAGGAGGAAACGGGGCCGTGGAGAGGCGACGCGCCTTGCCCCGCACCAACCGGCCTGCTCGTCTCAGCACCAAGACTGCGCCCCGGGTGGCTGGGCCCCGCAGCCCGGGGTTGGGTCCCTGCAGCCCGCGGCCTCTCTCCAGACCTGGGAGATGCTCTGACGGAACCTCGCCAAGGGGGCCCGGGGCTCCGGCCCTAACTGCCGCATCTCCCCGGAGCTCCAACACTCCGAGCGCGCCTCCGACTCGCCTCATTCCCCTTCTCAAAGGAAACCGTGTGTTTACTCTCTGATGCCAAAGTTACAACAGAACTGAGGTTCTGCCAGTGTTGACTCTAGAAGTTGGGCAGAGGGATTCAAATCCTTTTCTCTGGTGCCTGTTTATTTATGCTTCCAGAGCAAAAGGAGGTTGTTAAAGAAACCCCATCCATCGGATCTATGCCTGCAGGGAGGCAGGGAGTCCGGCCGGGGCACTCGGGCCCCTCCCAGCCTCCCCTCTCCCCTCCCCGTGCCCAGCTCTGCCGTTCTCCAGAGACACCGAGCGGCTCCGTCTTCTGTTCCGTCTCCTGCTGGGACCAGAGCTCAGTGGGTGGGAACCCTGACTGCTACCCATTCGGATCAGAATGTCCCTGCCCCAAGCAACACTCACAGAGGAAGTGAGGGCACCAGCCAGGGCTCACCCTCCTCCCTCGGGGACCCTGCGACACCCTCGGCCCTCACGTCTCTGCCCAGCAGACAAGTGAGCCCTCGGCCGGCTCCGCAAGGACAATGCAGACAGTCGGGGAGCTGTCCTGCTGCACTACACACGTGCACGCACACGCGCGCGCGCACACACACACACACACTACGGCACAACCAAAATCATGCTTCCGCCCCTCCCCAGAGGATGTCTCCAAGAGTCAAGCCCTCCGACCCCAGCTCCCCGCGACCCCCGAGAAGCTGCACTTACCGCTCTCCCTCCGAGGGAAGATTCTCTTCTGCAAACTCATGCTTCGGCTTCGAGGAGGAGGAGGAGGAGGAGGAGGAGGAGGCTGAGCTGGGAAAAGCCCCCGGGAGCCCCAGAGCCCCAGCCGCCGGCTCGAGAAGCCGCGGGGATCACCGGCAGCTTCTGGGCGGAGGTATTTGAACAGGAGTTAAACGCGCGAAGTCAGTCCTCCTTAGAGCCGGCTCTCCTCGGCAGGGAGGGAGGGAGGGAAGCCCTCTCCCTGCTGCCAGCAAGTCTTGAGCGGCTCAGAACGGTTCCTCCCCACCCCTGCCCTTCTCGAGAAGCAACTGTGCATGAAGGCAATGTTATTTCACTGAATCAAGCCCTCAGATCATAAGCCTTTTCCTGTACCGCAAACAGAAATGCAAAACCTCAAACTTTCCTTTGGACTCAGGCTCTGTCGGGAGAGGACCGAACACAACCCTCTCTGAGGTCGAACGTATGGAAAATGTGCTCAACTGTTCAGATCATCCCAAGCGCTAGGCTCTGCTCCCCACTACCCCCTCCCCCGACTTTTTTTTTTTTTAATGAGCTCTGGTGTGTTTATGTAATTGCAAGGGACAAACACAACACCTAAAATCTCTGCCCAAAGTTGAAGTGATTCATTTTCTCCTTCACACACACCACACACAAACACAGCGCCTGTTTAATCCAAGTGAAAACGCCTTTCATAAAATCTGCAAAGGGCTGGGGCAGAGCGGCTGGCGGTGAATGCAGCCTGTGTCCCCAGAAGGGCGGTCGGGCTCCGGGGAAGGTGGGGGCTGACTTTCATCAGGACAAACAGAAGGCGCTCTGACGGCCGCCCATGCCGGGACAAGCAGGGCTGAAAGAAAAGTGGGCGCAAGCCCTCGCTGACCGGCCGTACGACCGATTCCGCCGACGCTCCCCCGATTCCCCCCGCTTGCCTCCTCATACCAGGAGATTTTATTTTTAGACTTGGACGAGATGTCCTATTATTTTAAGTGACCAACTTGATTGCTGGGTTCTATAAATCCTTGAATTCCCCACCAAAAAGCCCAAAAGAATATACAATAAGTGGGCAAAGAGTCAGGGTTGGAAACTGGGGAAGAACGTGACGGTTTTGGGGACGCAGCAACGGGTGACAGGACTGAAAGGAAAGCCTATTCCCTCTGATAGAGAGAAAAACTCGCCAGGAAGCAAGTGACACAGACCATGGTCCCGTCCCGGGTGGCCCGTCCCCTGCCAGGAGCCCCCACTTGGCCAGCGCCAGCACCACCGCCACGCGGGACCCTCAAGGACCGAAGTCTGCGGAGCTAGTGTCGCCCCGCTCGAACCGCCTCCGGGCCACTGTGGTCCCTCTGCAAACACGCACACCCCACCGACGCCTTCGGTAGCCCGTTCTCAGGCCCACGCTGCAGGTTGCCAGAAAAACCTTTGCTATCAGCACCTGGGGCGGGAACAGCTCCCGACGGTCGTCCCCTCCTGGGCTGGGGGTTGGGATCCAGAGCGGCTGCTTCGCGGCCGCCAGCCCTGCCTTGCTCTGAATAACCAAGTGACCGCCCAGGCCCGGACGCTGCAGGGCCCTCAGCCCGGCCGCCAGCAGCACGCGGGCCAGAAGCTGGCCTCGCATCCCCGTAGGACCCGCTGTGGCAACAATGAGAGACGGGACCACATAAACAGGGAACGCTTGGCAGGAAGTGAAACGACGCAATGAGCACGATTTGCTGTCATAGAAAGATGTCTGCACCACGTCACCGAGCGAACAGATTAGGTCACAAATTGCAGAGTGATTGAGTTTGAGCTACACGCTTGAAAGAAGATTAAATTCACGGAATCGAATTGAGGGCGTTCTCCTCTACGAACTTCCCGCTGTCCCCTGTGATCGCCCCACAATTCAGACAGCAGCAACAGCTTTCCGTTCATACCACCTAGAGGGTGCTAGGAAAAAAGCTTTAGTTAAAAATAACTTTTCTGAAGTTAAGTCGCAAGCTTTAGAACTCCTGAGTAGATCTGGTTAAGTCGACAACAAGGACTATAATTCTGGAAGTCATGGCTTTTGATCATATGAATTCCGCTTTTGACAAAGGAATTTCCAGTTGGTGTGGCAGGCAGGATATTGGCCGGCACAGGGGTCCGAGTCCCGTACGAGGGAACTGTGGGTGGACGTGTCATATCAGGACGTGAGGGGGGAGTTGAGACGGCAGATAGAGCAGACCTAGCTCATCAGCCGACTTTAAGATAAAGGGATTATTCCGGACTATCCAGGTGGGCCCCAGGCGACCACGGGGGAGGCAGAAGAGGGGGTCAGACCCCAAGAAGCTGCATCCCCGGCTCTGATGATGAGGAAGGGGTCACGAGCCACGGACACGGGTGGTCTCCGGACGCTGGAGAAGGCAGGCGGCGGAGTCTCCCCTCCAGTCTCCTGATGGAAACGCGGCCCTGCCTGCACTCTGGCTTCAGCCCGGTGAGACCCTTTTGCACTTCCGGCCCCAAGAAGGGCAAGATCGTGCTTTCGTACTGTTTTAAGCCACTACTTTTGCGGCGATTTCTTACAGCGGCAATGGGAAACCGACGTGTCTGAGCTGGCTTTTATTCCGTTTGCTTCCTCGAGGCCAGAAGCTTGCCTCTGACTCCGAGCAGCAAAACCGGGAGGATTCAAAGCACAGCATTCATCCTGTAAACTCACAGATCTGGGAAGAGTGTGTGATGATAAGAGAGTTGTCTTCTTATCCAAAAGGAGATACAAGTCTGCCCACGTGGGGGGAAGTGTGGGGCTCGAGGGCCGTGTGTTGGGGACCTGGCGAGGAGCCCCTGCTCTGTCCCTTCCTGGTTGACAGCCAGACACCAGGGCAGTGTGCGCTTCGGACAAGAGAGGACACACGTCCTGGCTGAAATGCCTGCCCAGGGGACACGTCCTTCCACGGAGGGAGTGTGGCTGCAAGTTCCCTGCCCTTGAAAAGGAAGCTGGGGTGGCCTGAGCGTGCCGCTCCCCCGGGAGCTCCGGCAGGCGGACGCCGAGGGAAGGGGTGAGCGCGTGGCGGTGAGGAGCAGGTGCCCGGGTGCCCGGCTGGGTGGGGAGCGCCCCTCCCCCTGCACAAGGAGAGGCTGGCAGGCGCCTCGGCGGAAAGGCGCCCCCAGGCGGCTCGCATCCTCCCCACAGCCACCGCGTTACTCGGCGACCAGGTAGGGGACCCCGGAACTCACTGCGTAGGTCCCAGTGGGGACCGAGTGAAATCAGGAGTAAATCAGGAATGACTACACTCACTCCGCATTAGCAAAATTAATATTCCAGAATTTACTATTCCAGAAGTGAGGGTTTACCAGTAAATTTGATTACAGAGAAATAGGAAAGGCTGAATATATAATTACTTTTTTCTGAAAATAGCCTATCGGCTGTGTGTCAAGATGTGAACAGAAGTTATCTCCAGCCGGTGGGATTACGAGCACTTTTTACTTCTTTTACTTTGTATTTCCTAATTTTTTCCCTAAAAAGAGCAAGTTTATTTTTTAGCGAAAACAGGGGGCAAGATCCTTACAGGAAGCCCTAGTTCGTGGGAAGCCAGGGCTGTGCACAGAGGCGCAGACTGTGCTCGTCGCGAGGAAGGGGCTTGGTCTCGTGCCCTGATTTGCCCCGAGTGCCTAGCACAGGGCCTGGAACGCAGGAGGCACTCCGGGAGTATTTGACGAATGACTTCCCTCCACCCATGACCAGCTTTCACCTGATTCTGCGTCCCCAGGGGCTCTGGGGGAACGCTGCGGAGGCTGCACAGGGAATCAGGAGCCGGGCGCCGTGGCCTCTGAGTCTGACATTTCCGAAGTGTGAGGCAGGGGAGAAGCTAAGACCCCACAGGGGGGCCCTGACCCTGGCCCCCGGGGGTCTGCCCACCACCAGCCCCACCGGGAAGCCCCAAGCCTCCAGGCTTCCTCACACAGCAGCATGTGCTCAGAAGGGGCCCGAGCTAGGAGGACGAGGGGGCCGCACGGCACAGTTCCAGTTACAACGGCAGATGGCAGGAGACAGCGAGGGTGTCGGGGGAGGGGTCTCACACGGGCGGGGGGGGGGGGCCAGGGCCTTCTCCATATCCTCCGTTCTTTGCACATGGCCACCTCCCGTGGACCACGTTGCCTCCTTCGCCTGGTTCCCTGCTATGGGGGGACTGAGGGAGTCTCTGTCTGTCACACAACATCAGGTCTACTGCGGTACACCCTCAATGTGCCTGACAAGGTCTGCAACAAAGAATGGGGGGGGGGGGGGAGATCTCTTACTAGCTAAACCACCTGAGGGGAGATGTGACCTCGACCACCCAGGTCCCAGCCCTCCGTCCTCCCTCGGCCTCTGCTCCCGCCAGCAGAGCTGGGGTCCTAGGATGCAGAAATGTGTGACGCCCCCGCCTCGGCAGGCCCCCCGGGCGTGCCCACTTCAGAGGACTGGGTCTCCTTCCTTGGCTGGTCCTGTGACCCTGGTCCCTTGGAGGTGTGGTCACAGACTATAAAGGGGGCCCTACCCTGTCCTGAGCCACTTCTGCCCAGGTGGCCAAGCGAGAGTGGCTGGAGCCCGGGGCAACGTTCATGGCGTTGGGCCCAGCTGCGAGCCCCACGCCTCCTGCCCACAGGGGTCGGTCTGGTCTGCCGAGGCTGCCTCCTGCTTCCGAGGACTGGCCCGTCCCCTCCCCGCCGGACCCGCAACCTACCCTAAGCCCTGCCCTTGACTGAGCATTCCCCCCAGTTCGCAGCCTCCGACTGGGACACCAGACCACGCCGCCTGCCCCTGCTCCTTTCCTCCGGCCTGAGTGCCACCCGCCTCCTGCGCAGGCACCTTCCGGGGGCCGCGGCCATCCGCCCCCCGGCTGCTTGGCTCCCGAGACACCGTCCACGCCCCCTGCTCCCTGGCACCTGGGGCCGGGCCCCCAGGAGCCTGGGACTGCTTCCTCCTGCTTCCCTTTGCCTGCGCCTCCAAGTCCCCCCCGCTGACAGCGTCAAATCCTGTTTCACACTCAAGAGAGCGGAGCCCAAGGCGCCTGGGTGGCTCGGTTAAGCATCTGACTGCAGCTCAGGTCAGGATCTCATGGTTCGTGGGTTCAAGCCCTGCATCGGGCTCTGTGCTGAGAGCTTGGAGCCTGGAGCCTGCTTCGGATTCTGTGTCTCCCTCTCTCTCTCTCTCTCCCACTCTGTCTCTCTCTGTCTCTCAAAAATAAGTAAAAAGAAAGCAAGCACTGAGCCCTTGCCTCCCAGCGTCACCCCAACATCACGGACCTCCCGGGCTCTGCTCCGTGGTCTTCCATCTGGTGTGTCCTGGATGAGGCCAGCCTTGTCCTGAATGTCATCGGGGAACACAAGAGCATGTTGTGGCCTGCTGTGTCCCCCAATGAGGTCGGCGCTGCCTCCCACACGCCCTCACAGACAGGGCTGCCAGGCTGCGTGGAGGGACACGGGACCACCTGCATGACCGGGGCCCCGAGGGAGCCTGCGCTGGCTCAGCGAAAGCCGGCGGACTCTCTTTTCACCTGAATGCCCTCGCCCACGGGGACGGCGAATGTGCCCGAGAATGAATTTCCTCCGTCGAGCAGCCTGTTCATTCTGAATGTTCACTGGCTTCAAAATTTACTTTCGTACTCAGAAAATTACAGAGACAGCCCAATATACCGATTTACGGCTTTTGTAGTTTCTGGACATCCGTTTTAGGGACAAAACGAACCTCCTGTGCCGTTCGGAGAAAGCACACACTGAGTCTGCGGCCCGGAGGCCGGGGGGCCCCAACTATCCGTGGGAAGGCCAGAAACGCGGTCGGGCCGTCTGCGGCAGCTCCGGAACCCACAGAACCTGCTCCGCGGTTAGCCGCCTGCCGTGACGGCGACGCGCCTGACCCGCACGCCACCCCCGCCCCGTACATCCTCGCAGGGCGCTCGGTGTCTCCCCAGTTTACAGATGCAGAGATGAAGCCTCAGAGAGGGGGGCGGGGGGCTTGCTGTGGCCCAGAGGTGGGCCGGGTTGGGGGCGACACACCCACTGTCGCCTCTCCGGTTCTCAGTCACGGACGAATGGGCGAAGGACCTGCGCCTGGGGCCCCCGGCAGGGAAGCCACTCCAAGCCTGAGAGAAGGCAGTGGTGACCCATGCGAGTCAGAGCCGGAGGGCTGAGGGGCGGGCTGACCTTCGGGGTCTGCGAACTGCTAGGGGCACCAGATCCCCAGCTCGCAGACGTCCGGACGGAACGTTAGGAGATAAAACACCGATGATGAACTCGAGGCTGTTCCGGCCAAGGACGGGGTGGCTAGGCTGCAGCTCTGGCCCAGGCCCCCCGTTACCACTCCTCAGCACCCCCACCCCAAGCTCAGTGGAGCACGTCTGCAAACCGCTGTCCTACAGCCCAGGACCCAAGGCCACGAGGGGAAATGACGGGTCCAGAGACAGACGTCCCCGGCGATGGCGAGGGTCCTAAAGTCCACCCGTCTCGACCAGTCCTCTGTCCCCAGAACCCCTCTCCACCACCCCTTGGGGACCGCTCTGCTGCACACTAAGATCAGAGGGGGAAGCCCGACGATGCCCTGGTCGGTCTGCTCGGTGCACAGTCTCCCCAGGCGGGGACGCATCCCGGCACGCGGCGGAGACGGCAGGGCCCGCTTCGGCAAACTTTCACACGCTCGGTGCTTTGGAAAGACGTCCAGGAGTATCTTATCACCTCTCAAATTTTTAATTTGTCCCGAAATATTTTCTGCAGACCCAAAGGCATAAAGTCTCATTTTATTATGGAAGACTTCTGTTTTAATGCAAAAGTTTTGCCTTTTATGTACGTGTGTGTGTATACAGTATACACATTATAATCATTTTATCATTGTGTGTCCATGGCCACTACTAAGTGGGCCACGTGTGAGCCCCCAACAGCAACCAAGAGGCAGGCGTAGGTCACAGGGAAGAAAGTCACAATGATACCTGGCACCAGGAAGCCTGTCGAAGGTGACAGGGTCTTCCCGACCAGACCCCTGTCCCGAGCCGGGGGCCACACATATCAGCAACGCCGACTCCGATGCCCGCCTGCCACCAGCCCTCTCCCCCGACCTCCCAGGTCTGACCCGAGCCGTCCCCGTAGGACAGGAAGTGCACCCACGAGGCCGTTCGCAGGCCCCCGAGCTCTGCCCCTGCGGTCCCCTGTCACTCTTTCCCCCACCCTCGTCCCAACCCGAAGGACATGGATGGCCTGAGCTCAGCGCCCCCTTCTTACTCTGCTGGAGGCGGAGCCCCTGGATTTAAGACACCGCTTGTCAGCCGCACTAACCAAGTCCGTGTGACGGCAGGGTCGTCTACACTGGGCCCGGCAGTGCGAGACGGAGAGAGCACCACAAGCAGCTGTGGCGAACGAGGGTGGTGTGGTGGTGACAGTCGTTGAGTGCTGAGTACCTGCTCTGCGCCACGCACTGTGCCCACCACTCATACTCCTCGCCTCTCTTCGTTAAGACCCGCGTGGTCGGCACCGCACCGCAGAACGCGTGCCTCAAGGCTTGGCTATCACCTCCCACTTGGACCGGCAGGCAGGGAGGAACAGACAGGTGACCAGCAGGTACTGGCGGCCGCTCTCGGGCCTACCGCGGAGGTCCGGCCAGGCCATCTGTTGTAGCACGGGGAGCCAGAAGGGCAGTGACTCCGGTCCCAGCTCGTGCAGGGGCACAGGAAGCACAGGGGACCGGAGAGTGGGGACAGGCACGGGAACGACCCGGGAGGGTGAACCGGCACCAAAGCCCTGGGCCGTCACGGCCTCGCTCTCCCTTGCCAGGGTGTGGAGGGAGGGGCCACCACCCAGAGGGTCCGGGGGGCTCTGCTCAAGTCGGGTTAGTCCTAGAGATTCCTCAGCGGGCCCAGCCAGGGATGCCCGGGGCAGGCAGAGGCTCGGGAACGCTGAGAGGGAGGCGGACAGAGAATGCTAAGCCAGGGGACACGGGACTACTGTGCGAGTCCCCCCTCCAAGGGGGACTCCTTGGGCCCGCATGGACACCGACCTGAAAGAGGCCGCCAGTCCACCGCAGGCCAGGTCTCCTCTCCAAGGTGGCCGGAACCGAAGGCCAGAGCTCAGTCCGCAAGGAAGGCCCAAGAGTCGAAGCCAAGTTGCGGAGCCCAGGCCCCCTGGCCCCAACACCTGAGTCTCCCCCTCCTGTCCTTGTTCTCCGGGAGGGCCCACCTCCAGCTGACGCTCGTCCTGCGCTGAGGAACAGGGGAGGCCTCACCGCTGGGCTCCCCTTGCTGCGCCCCCCCTTCCCACCTCCGCCCACGGTTTCTCAGCCCTCCCCCCGCACTCGTTTCTGGAAGGCCCCAGCCTACACCAGCGAGTCACCGGCCTCTGCTCCAGGCTGTCGGCTGTTGGACCAAAGGTGGGACTCCCCGCCCACCTGGTAGACGGACAGGGCCCAGAGAAGCCGCCACAGCCCTCCGTCACACTGGCAGCTGGTCACCACCCACACGCAGACCTCCCTGAGACCACACCGGTAACAGGAGGCCCCAAGGTGGGGCTCAGATGCCCTCCAGATGTCCTCACTTCCTGAACGCACTGAACCCCCATTCTACGACCGGAGAGGACAACTTTCATCTCTTCCCAAGGCGCATTCAGCAGACGGCAATCCAACGGCAGCCGGGCTGTGTCCCCGGGAGTTTTCTAAGGCAGAGTGGCGGGGCGGGGAGTGACGTGCGGCTGCGCCGCTGTGGGGTGGGGTGTAGGGGTTCCCCCTGGGAGATTTGGGATCGCCGAAGCAGGCACGGACCCCACGCTGCCAGGCCGGAGGAGCCCTGGGCTGCGGGTCAATTCTGAAGGTCGGGGAGCTGGAAGGGGGGCTCGTCCTAGCCGGAGGGACTGGCGTGCACCATGGAACGGGGCTGGAACAGGACGCCCTCAGGAGCCGCCAGTCAATACTCGGGGACGGCTTCTGAGACCCCCGGTGCTCTCCCTCCCGACGCGACGGTGCTCCCCATCACCCAGCCGGGCTCCGCAACCAACCCCGACTCCTGCTTTCACTTCCTTCTACTTTTTCTAATTTTTAATTTTTTTTAACATTTATTCATTTTTGAAAGACAGAGAAACAGAGCATGAGCGGGGGAGGGGCAGAGAGAGAGGGAGATGCAGAATCCGAAGCAGGCTCCAGGCTCTCAGCTGTCAGCACAGAGCCCGACGCGGGGCTCGAACCCACGAGCCGTGAGATCAGGACCTGAGCCGAAGTCGGCCGCTGAACCAACGCAGCCACCCAGGCCCCCACCTTATTTCTACCTTTAATTCAAGTCTCGCCAGCATGTATTCTGAACAGCTCTCGGGTACAGTGACCTCTCTGTTCCCTCTCCACCTCCTGGTTTAGGCTCTCCTGCCGTGGGGCCAGGGTACCCCCAGTCTCCTGGCTTCCCTACCGTCCTCTGCCTCAAGTGCGTCCTCCCCCACAGACACAGAACCCCAATTTTACACCTTGTACGTAACACTCCTCTGAGAGTCCACATAAGCTACCCAATAAAACCCAAACCTATGAACCAAGGACATAAAACCTCCACTCTCAGGCCCCTGTGCCCCCTGCAGCCCCACTAGACACCCCTGCCCAGGGCCCCTCCCCCAAGCACCCTGCTTCCCACCTCCAGGGTTCTGCACGGCCCCCTCCCTCCCGCCCCACCCGGTTTACTTACCCCGTCCTCTCAGCCGCCACCTGGGCGTCAGCTTCTACATCCCTCCTTCGAACCCCTGCCCCCCGCCCAGGCCCAACAACGTGGTCTGTGCTGTGTGAGACCCTCTGTGCGTCCCCAGTGCTGTGCTTCCCCGTGCCCTGTGATCATGCCCCTCCAAACCCGTCTGCCCCACTGGGGCGTCGGTATGTAGAGGACAAGAACTAGGCCTTCTCCCTCTCTGTGTCCCTGTATCTAACTCCGTGGCTAGCCCGCAGTGAGAACTCAAACTTTCCTGAACTAATTAAACAATGGTGCTGGGGACCCAACGGTTGGTGCTTCCAGTTACTAACACAGCGAATGCGGGAGAGCGGCTGGAACGAGTGTGGTTTCCATGACTGAGTTTGGAGCATCCGGGGACTGCAGAGGGGAGGGGTGTCTGGCGGGCACATGGACACAGGGACTGGAGGTCGAGAGAGAGACGGGGGCTGAGGACAACCATCCGACCGATATCAGCGTATAGACGGCAGGCAAAGCCAAGGACCCAGATTGAAAATAACCTAGAAAGTACAGTAAGAAAAATGGCGAAGAACGAAGAAATTCCACCACACAAGGGGCAAGCTATGGAATGCATGAGACACACAACGCCACGGCGGGAAAGACACTGAAGAATGAACGAGATAAAAAAAAATTCAGGAGTTCCAGCACAGAAGCCAAGGGGAAGGGAGGGTCCATTCTGCCTCTTATTTAGTCTTCACTGGCTTTGGGACAGAACAAATAAACCCCAGGAACCTTCGGCAAATTCACTTGGCCTCTCGTCTTTCCCGGAGGCCCCCGGAATTGAACAGCTGTCATTTCTAGGGTGCTAAGGAGGGGGCCTGGGGGGTGTGACAGATGGACACAAACGGACTGAAGATCAGGTCAGCCATTCAAGCGATCTCCCGAAACCTAGAGCTAACTTGTACAGCCCACAGGCCGTTTCCCATAAATCGAAATCCCTGTGTACCCGAACGGAAATATAACCCACGTGCTCATGATTCATTTGCACTTTATGTAACCAAATGTTGGGCTGTCGCTGTCTGATGTCCAAGAGGCCGTGTGAAGCATCTGTGCAGCCAGGAGTCATGTGTCGCCAAGGAATGAGGAGGACACGAGGCTTGGCCCACCTCGTCCGCGATCGAGGGCAACCGGCAGGGGATGAATGGGTCCAGTGTGAAAGCAGAGGCCTCCAATCTGCCGGTTATCAGACCGGCTCCGCGTTCTGGGTCTCGGCTGCAGGCGTCTGATCCAAATGAGCCACACTGACAAGCAGGCAGTGGCCGGGGACGCGCTCTCCCTTACGTAACTATTTGGTTACTGTTGCACCCTTAGGTCCTCCCGGGTTCTGATATTACGAATAAAGCTAAAACAAAAATCTTCATGCGTGCAGTTCTGCTCACATCTCCCGTTTCCTTAGGGTGAGTTTCCAGAAATAGAATTACTGGATCAAAGGGGATACACGTGTTGTTACATTGCAGGTCAGAAAAACAACACTGGGGCGCCTGGGAAGCCAACTCCTGACTTCAGCTCAGGCCATGATCTCACGGTTCATGAGTTCGAGCCCCTCATCGGGCTCTGTGCTGACTGTGTGGAGCCAGCTTCAGACCCTCCGTCTCCCTCTTTCTGGCCCTCTTCCACTGGTGCTTTCTCTCTCTCTCTCTCTCAAAAATAAATAAATGTTTAAAAATTTTAAATAAAAAGAGAAGAAAAAAGAAAAACTATGTTAAATTACTTTTACTGGCAGCGAATGAACTTGGCTTTCTTACCATACCGTCCCAAGCATTGTACACGATCAATGAAATAATTCAAGGAAGTGTTAGGAAGCTATTAAAAGTTACGTTTTCAAAGACTATTTTACACAGGACGGGGGTTACTAATAATACAGTTAAAAAACTGTGTAACTGGATACCAATTGTATACAAGTATAAACTCAGTTTTATTTGGATTACAATGTGGGTGAGATGTATTCTCTACCAGTCAGAATAGCAATTTTGGAGGAAATTAATCCTCAGATGTCAGTATTTAACCCAGAAGGAGTCTCTTCCTCATCCCAACAAAGTCTGATGCGTGTCTTCAAGGCAGCACGCAGGGCACCAGACCGGCCCTTTCTTGCGCCCCCGCCGTCACGACGTGACGCCTGCCGAGCTCCTTGACGGGAAGGAGGCGGCGTGGGGGGCCAGACGGGGGCCTTTCTGTGTCTCATGTTGGAGACATGCATCGTTTCTGCTCACGACTCGCTGTCTCCACCCGCCCTCTGAGCGTGCACAACCTCGAGGCAGCTGGAAAGAGCGTGTGGATATTCGGCGAGCGCTCAGCGTCCCCACGCCGGGTCCCCGACACCCCTTTCTTCCCTTATTTCCCCACGAACAAAACATCCCCACTCCGTGCACAACGACCCACGGCCCCATCCAACCTCAGCGCCCAGCTCAGAAGGCCAGAGTCCCAGCAGATGCAACAGGTCGGCTGCGGCTCTTCTTGGTCCAGAGGCCTATCTTTCTAGAACAATCATCAGCGGGCTTCTCCCTACAGCACCAGAGACCCAATACTTCAGGCTTGTAGGCCGAAAGGTCCCTGTCGCAGGTACTCGGCCCTGTCCCTGGAGCCTGGCTTTTCCAATGGGACTCATTCGCACACACAGGCAGCCGGCTGCATTTGGCCAGCGGGCGGTGGTGTGCCCACTGCTGGTCTAAAAGTTCACGCAAGCCGCTCTGGACACACCTGGTCCTCCGTGACGCTGCGGGGACACAGCGATATCCAGATAGAGTCCCATTCAGAGCAGAGGAAAACGGAGACCCCCGGCCATCGCCGGTCCGCGGAAATCCTGAAACCCTACTGGGCGGCCATCGTGAAGCCCTCCAACCTGAGCTCGGGGAACATTCCCGGATTAGCCCCTGACGCTGCTTTCGGGACGGCACTGCCTCATTCATTGCTCTCCAAGGACACGTTCTGGAAGGTTCTTCCTTTTCCTTTGCTTCCTCGGCCACGTCTGAGACGGGCTTTGGGAAGTATGCCCTCCCTGGGGGCTGCGGAGCTGCCTGAGCCTGCGCACTGCCCGTGGACGGCGGGGGGCTCGGGGCCACTAGAGGGTTAATGGTCTCAAATAGCCACTGGCTTTTTAAGGAAGGATTTTTTTTTTTTTTTTTTTTTTTGGCAGTACCGCTCTGAAACTCAGTAGTCGGTTTCACGTCCAGGAGCCACAACCACGTTCCTTCAAGACTCGGTCCCCGGATCTGCCTCATTTCTCCCCTCGCTGCCCCTACGCGCCCCCCCCTCAGTGCAAGACTGGCAGCCTTGAGGCAACCTGCAGCAGGCGGCGTGACGTTTACGGCTCTGAGACCTCACGCCCGAGGGAGGAGAGTCTGAACAGGTGCCAGAGCCGCACCCTTGGTCTGCGCCTGCCCCGGTCCCAGCTGGGCCCCGCTCGGGCGCCACGCCCTCGGTCTGACACTTCCTGTTGGCCGCTCGTGGTCCCTCTCACTCCAGTTTCCTACTTTCTCATCTAGGGGCAGTTACTTTTTCCGACTTTCTTCATCCCCTTTTATTTCTGTTGGAAACCAGTCACTTCTGGGGCCTCGCGTCCCCCTGGCCGCACCTTGTGAAGCGGCCAGCGACAACCAGCTCAGACCCGCGGACTCTGTCCCAGCCCCCTCCCCGGAACCTGCAAGCCCGTCAGGAACCAAGGTGCCCCCAGGTGACCCCAGGTGACCAGCCCCCTGGGACCTGACCACCATCCGGGGGCTGCCGGTCTCCCCACACGGGGCCGTTTTCTGGGTCTTGTCACAACAGCATCTTACTTCTGCTACTGATGCCTTTCTTTCTTTTTTTTTAATGCTTATTTATTTTTGAGACAGAGAGAGACAGAGGGAGCGCAAGCGGGGGAGGGGCAGAGAGAGAGGGAGACACAGAATCCAATGCAGGCTCCAGGCTCCGAGCTGTCAGCACAGAGCCCGACGCAGGGCTCGAACTCACAAACAGCAAGATCATGACCCGAGTTGAAGTTGGACGCTGAACTGAGCCCCCCCAGGGCGCCCCCTGCTACCGATGTCTAACTGGGTCGGAAGGAGCCAGGGTGTTCCAGCCACGGAGCAACCCCGATTCGGTAGCTTAACTCCTCGAGTCACCTGCTGCTCACGGCAAGTCTGAGAGGAGTCCGGGCAGCGTCCCACGGCTGTGTGACATATGTTAAGGAAACACACGGACAGTTAACAGTACTTATTTCGTTTCCCTCCGTTTCCCACACGGAGTATTTATCAGTTTGTAATCAGAAAACAACGACTACTTATATCAGCGCCGGTTCCCCTGCTCGGGGATGTGGTTAAGGCGTCCACTGGCTCCGTCCCGGGAAACCTGCAGCCTCGGAGCGCTGGGCCCTTCCCGAACCTCGTCCGGGACTCCCCGGCCCGCAGCGGCCCCGCCTCCTCCTCCTTCGACTCTGCTGTTCGTACCCGGCGGCGTGCGGGGACGGCAGTAACGTCTCAAAACTACGTCCGTGTGCTTTCCTCCTTTGGGTTTCTGTTTCCATTCTGTTCCGGCCAGGCAGGCACCTGTCCGGGAGGGAGGAGAGGCGAAGGGATGGGGGCCAGTAACACCGGCAAAGCCAGCCAGCCAGCCCCGGACGTCTCACGCGGGACCCAGGGGCCTCCTGTCGCACGGCAGGCCATCAGCTAGATGCTGAGGAAAGGGTTTCCCGACTGGGTTTCAGGCCCCATTCCTCCCCGGCTCTTCAGCAACCACATTCAGATGCAAAACTTTGAGTTCAGTCCCTGCGGGAGGGAACATACCTCTGGCCACAGAGGCAAGACCACGGCCCGGGACGCTGCCCCGACCCAGGGAGAGGGCAGGACATGGGCAAGGGGGGCAGCCGGGGGCCACGCTCCGGTCCGGGAGGACGGCGGACGTGAGGGGAGGGGGCAAGGAGCTGGGAAGGGGGCTGAGCCGTTGGTCCCGAGGTTTTAGGGGAGGGGAGGAAAGCTATTTTGCCCAGGCCTGGCCGTCGGGAAGTCGCGGTCGGCACAGCCCAGCGGGAACCGCGTCAGCGAGAACGGGAGCTGCCTCTGGACTAGGGAGGGGGTCCCGGGGCTTAGCGGTGACGAGCTGTCTCCCACTCCTCTGTGCTACACCGTCACGAAGCTCCAACGTCCTGAAAAGGACAAGCGGAAGTTGGCTGGTGGCCCATACTGAAGACCCCAGGACAGCCACAGTGCTGTCGAGGTCTGAGCTACAGCGTCCTGCCCAGGCCACCAGAGAAACCTGGTCACCGGGCACTGCGGCCTCGCGCCCCCATCGCCCGTATCCACGGGATGTTAGGGGACGGGCGGGTCACCCCTCGACAGCCGCCAGCCCAGGGACAGGTCCCCGGGGTGGGGCTCCTCACCGACGCAAAGGCATCCAATCACACCGTCCGTGTCCCCACCGCGGGGCACACCTGGTGCCTTCTCAGGGGGTAGAGACAGACGGGGGCGGGGGGTGAGGGCAAACTTCAGAGATCAAACATTTTCCCTAAAGGGACTATCCGATCATTGCATCAGGAGAAGATCCAGGCTTGGGTTCTACCCGCTGAGCCCCGTCCCTGCCGGCCCTCCATGGGCAGGCAGGACCTCGAGAAGAAAATCGTAGCGGCTGCAGAGTCCCCCAAACTGCACCCCGAGGCAACGCTCCCACCCTGCCACGATTATTTACGGCTTCCACAGAACTGCGAGGTCGCCGCTTCGAGGCTCACGCGTCACTCACGAGCGCGGGGAGAGCCTGGTGAGGGGCCAGACGGCAGCAAAGTGCAGGGTCCCCGCCGACAGGAACCCACGTTCCAGGGAGGCCTCCGCGGCAAGGCACGAGTGGTAACCGCAAGCCACGCGGCCGGGCGTCCAGGAGGGTGTGGAGCGAGGGCCACGCAGGAGGAGGCCCTTGTGGGGGACGAGAGTTCCCTGTTCCGTATGGCGCACGTGCACGTGGCCAGCACCGGGCGCGAGTCTGAAAGGAGCACGCCGGCCAAGTTCCGTCTGACTGACTCCGCGTCCCCCCCCCGACACGGGGCCCCGAGGAACAAGTGAGTGAGTCCACAGACAAGCCTCAAAATGAAACCATTTCATCAACACAGCTGTTTGGTCCCCAAATTTTCTTACATATTTTTTCATATTTATCTATTTTGAGAGAGAGTGCAGAGGGGCGTAGGGTGGGGAGGGGGAATCCCAAGCAGTGCCTATGACATCGTGCAGAACCCGACGCGGGGCTCGAACTAACGAGCCGTGAGATGGTGACCTGAGCTGAAGTCGGATGCTCAACCGACGGACCCCCCAGGCGCCCCCACTTTAAAGCGTCATCCCCTGGGCCACGCTGACTTCTGCGGAAGTGGACGCGGTAGAAGTCACGGGCGCAGGGCGTCTGACCAAACCATCACCTGTCCGTCCGAAGGCTTTCCTTGAAGATCCACTTCCTTGGGAAACGGCACACTGGGAACCAGAGGCTCGGGGACCGAGGACGAGCTGCATTAGGGAGGAGGCAGGAGGGTGTGGCGGGAAGAAAGGCCTGCTCTCTGAAACGGGGACTGCACGGGCGCTGGAGCGCCACGCCAGGAGAGGAGCGGGGCCGGCACCCCGCAGCACCCCGGCGCACACGTCCCCGACACAAAAGCACATCTGAGCCTCAGTTCCCGAGGTCGGCTCTCTAAGCTCCCTCAGTGGCTCGTTCCAAACCAAGCGAAAAGAGTCCAAAGAGCCCGTTCGCAGCCCGTCGTCCCGGACTCAAGGCTCCCGGTCCAGCCCTGAGCTCGGACGTGCTCCATCAACACCGAGGAGGGGGGGCCCCGGCGCCGGCCCTAAACACCGGCCTCGATAAAAGACTCCTCCGAGGTCCTCGTGCAAGCGTCCTGCTCGACCAGCACACCCCGGAGAGCCCTCCTGGCCCAGGGCGGTGCCTGGCCAAACCCCGAGGGCTCATTCAGCCACTCGACAAACACGTGCTGATCACCAGCTAAACACCAGGCACGGGGCCGCTCGCCAGGGACGCCGCCGTGAGCGGCTCGTGGTGCCCCTTTGCCAGACCAGAGAACCACCCTGGAGTCCCGGATCGGGGTGCTGGGCGGGGGAGGGGAGGGGCCCCGAGGAGGTGCTGGGCGGGGAGGGGCCCCGAGGAGAAAGCACCTGCCTGCTTCGAGGCTAAGCGAGAGATGGCTGCCTCGGGATGGGTCTGCCCTCCCGGAGTTGGAGAGAATCCGCGGCGACCTGGGGGCCAGGTGGAGACCACGCATGGCACAGGATGTGGGGCCACTTCAGATCGCGTCCCGGAGGGACACGCAGACCTCGGCGGGAAGAGCCCAGAAGAGGGGGATGATGAGGGGCCGAGAGGGAGCCTCGGGTGGGAGGGGCCGCGGCAGCATCCAAGCGAGCCCCCGGGAGTGGGGGGGTCCCCAAAGGCCTCAGCAGAACCCCCAAGGCAGATGCTGGCAGATCCAAGGCGGAGAGTCCGGGGGCTGGCTCTCAGAAGGGGCTGTCCGACGCCCCCCAGCTCCAACCCCAGAGGCTGGAAGCCGTCCTCCGTGTGACGAAGGGAAGTGACATTGTACCTGCTGAACTGAGTTTGCATTCCAGTGTTCAGCGACGTACAGCGGTCGAAGGCCACTTTCCCGCCTCAGGGAGCAGCAGAGTCTTTCCCGGGGGACGGGAGGGAGGCGGCCCGCAGGATGGGACGAAGGGAGAGGGAACCAAGGTCTCTTGTGATTCCATCCCTGGCTCAGGCTGCGTGTGGAGCCAGAGCAGAGGCAGGTACAAGGGGCAAAGGAGACAGGACAACAGAGGCAAGGTGACGGAGGCGTGATGACAGGCAAGGTGACAGGCAAGGTGACAGAGGCAAAGTCAGGCAGACATGAGCTTACAGCCTATGGGGGGGGGGGCAGTCAAGACACCGAGCCGGGCAGATCCGACCACAGGTCAACACCCCAACTATCCTCTGACGGGCCTTTCCCCTTGTGGCACGGCTGTCCCATCCTGCCCACGGGCTCTGTGTGTCCCCAATGCAAGCACCAAGGTGTCCTCCTGGGCCAGGAAAGCCGGGAAGCCGGTGCCCGGAACTGCCCTCGGTCGGCGGCAGGTGGGAGCGAGGGACCGTGCTGGCGCCTGAGGCGGGTCCCTGAGGCTCCCCTTGTCTTCCAGGTCCCTCGGTGGAGGGGGTCGCGGTCACTCCCTGTCCATCACCTGCTTACTCAGAGGCCCCCGACTGACTTCCTCTCCCCCTGCTTCCCAGCCCCGAAGCTGCACGCCCTCAGAGAGGCTGCTCGTGCCCACATCTTTGTCGCCGGCGCCGCTTCCGGAGGAACCCAGACTCGGGCCCGCCCCGCGCCCACGTCTGTCCTAGGAGTAGGGGTAGGGGCTCCGAGGCCCCTCCCTTCCACCCCGGCCTTCGCCGGTGGGCTTGGCCTCTGTCGAATGTCCCTGACACGTAGCCATGCCCCTTCTGGGGAAGACGGAAGGAAGGACACCAAGAGGGCTGTCCCGCCTCCCTCCCAGCGCCCCCCGTCCCGCAAGGAGACGAGGTCGCAGCTCAGGGGATCCCACCAGCCCCCCCAGCAAGCCGGGCAGGGTCCTGGCGGGGCTGCTCCCAGGCCCTGGCGCTCCGGCTGCGGGCGGTGCCGCTTCCCGCCCGTCTGTTGGGAGCACACGCAGGAGACACGAGCAGATGTTTGGCCCGAGCTCAACCCTGCTCACGTCAGCCAACAGTAACACAGCCCAGAGACGGCGCGGGGAGGGAGGCAGGAAGGGAGGAGGCTCTTGCGCAGCAGCTGGGGACAGCCACAGGACTCTCTGTGCCCACTCCCTCTGGGGGCGGAGGGGCTGGTGTCCGCGTGTGACTTGCACGCAGTGAGTTAGAGCGGGGGCACGCGGGGCCAGGTCAGTCTGCCCACGCAGAGCCCACAACCCGGGGCCGGGCCACCCGGCCGCCCTACGGGGCCCAGACAGGCTGCGGGAATGGGGTCTCTTGAGAAACGGACTGGGACCCAAGTGACTGGACCCCCCCATGGACTCTCCCCTGGACTGGATACGCCCCCAGTCCTGCCAGGCACAGAGCCCCAGAAAGCCCCAGCCCATCGGCAGAGCTGGTACCCAAGATGCGGCCCGCCTGCCACCCATGTGGGCCGGCAGGTGTCACAGGAGACGGAGCTCCGTGTGCCGACGCTGCCCGCAGTTGCCCAGGGAGCTGAGCCTTCTCAGCGGACGGCTGCCCGGGGTCCCGCCACAGGCTCCCGGCACTTCCGGCCCTTCTCCGTGGCCCTGCCACCGGTCCCCGCTGCCCGGGACTGGACAGCTCGGAGCTGAGAGGTTCCCCTCAGTTCCCCTACGGGTCTGAACGTAGAACTTGAACGCACGGCCGGGGTCACTCCCCACGGACACTAGGGTCTGTGCGGATCGGTTTCCAGTCGTATGAGTTTCCTTCAATCCAACAAAAACGCACGGAGGGCTTCCTGCCTGGCAGGCAATACTGCTTCCAGATCACCAGCTCCGGCCCTGGGGCTGGGCTCCCTGCTCGGCTGCCGGGCAGTAAATCAGCCTTTCTGTCTCCGTTCCCTCGTCTGTCAAATGCTTACGACAGGCCCGTCTCGCAGGCTGCGTGTGAGACACCCACCGAGCAGCTGATAGCGAGAACGTGCTGGGCGGCCTCCGGGCCCCACAAACAGCAGCTGCGTGCTGCCGCCCACGTGGTAACGCTGGGGACACGCTCGGAACAAGATGTCCTGCCCTCGGGGAGCGTGCAGTCGAGCCCGGCCGAGAGGCGCAGGAGCCGTGACACAGAAGGGGCACCTCGTGTCACCCCCTAGGCTTTCCTCGGTGTGCCTGTGGGGTGACGGGGAAGCAGCCGCTAACACCAAGGAGACGGAGGTTAAAATGCTGCCCACGGAAGGGCGCCTGGGGGGCTCGGCCACTTGAGCTTCCGACTCTTGATTTCAGCTCAGGTCACGACCTCACAGTCCATGGGTTCGAGTCCAGAGTCGGGCTCCGTGCTGACAGCTCAGAGCCTGCTCGGGATTCTCTCTCTCTCCCTCTCTCCCTGTCCCTGCCCTGCTCTCTGTCCCTCAAAATAAATACACAAACTTTTTAGAAAACGATGCACGTGTACACGCAGCTTCTGTGTAAAGAAATCACAGTCGCGGGGAAGACAAGATCCTAAGTCCGCGGCAGCAACGCCACGCAGCGTGCGGGACGGCAGGGACGCCCGCGAGATGCCCGAGACACGGAGGTAAGGGTCACTGTCTCGGAGGGAACGCGGGCCGGGGCCTGAGCACGTGCCAGGCACGGTCGCACCTGATGTGCCCGGCGAGCCCGGGGGGACGGGGGATGCTGGGGCCCTTCTTCACCCCGTGAGCAGACAGAGGCTAAAAGCGGGGCGCCCATGCTGACTTCCGAGATCGCACAGGCGCGCGGGGAGCAGTGTCCACGCAGAGCTGACGGCCCGGAGCCGGGCCCATAACCACCACCCGCTCCTGCCTCTCTCGAGGGCTTTCCCTCGTCGCACGTACCCTTCAGAGCGGCTCTGAGAGGCCGTGCGGAGCACAGGGGAGGACGCGGACAGACACACAGACACACACACACGCGCGCGCACACACGTGCACACACACACACAGACACACGCGCATCATGCTGCCGTCACTCAGGGCCCTTTTGGAGCCCGGAGTCCACAGGCCTGGGTCCAGAGTCCACGTCCAGACTTCCGAGGGGCTGGGCTCGGCCCCCGGGATGCAGGTGCCTGGGACGCCGCTGGGCAGGAAATGATCGATACCCCAGCCCCGGCGCTGCTACGGTTTTCCCTCTCTTAAAATGCACACGTTTAAAACTGGAAACTCCCTAGTGTTTGGAAACGAGGCTCAACAGTGGGGCCCGGCCCGGCCTTGACTTGTTTGTGGTTTTCACAGGGACACCTGGTGGCCACTCGGGAAAACCGCAGGACGGAAGCGCAGAAGGGGACCGGGTCTTTTCCAAGAAACGGACCCCCTCACCCCAGGGTTGGGGGGGTGGTTAATCCCTGTTAGCTCAATGGGGGCAGGGTGAGACTGACCCGCCCAGACCTGTCCTCGGTCACAGCATCCCTCACTGCCCCCTGCCTCGTCCTCCCTGCCACCTGGGGCGCGTCCCTTCTCTGCTCTGGGCCCCCTCCCTCGCTTGTAAGAGGACCGGGTGAGGCCAAACCAGCTGGGATCGCTGAGGCCACTGTCACCACTGCCTTCCAGCCGGAGGGAGAGAAGACGGCGCCCCGGTCTTCACACGAACACACTCTGCGATGCTTAGCGGACCTTCGCATGGTCTCTTCCATAACCGCCAGGTTGTCCTGACGGGCGTCTGCGCGTCCCTGGTACACCGGGAAGGGCGGCTGACCAGCAGCCGGCACACGGTCCCCCCTTAGGAGCCAAACCCCATAACGCAGCCAGGCTCACCCCACGATAACTGAACTCACGTTGAATTATTACCAAATCTATACATGACTCTAACTGGTTCTTCTCACCAATAAACCAGCCATGCCCTTTTTAAAAACTCCAAGTGGGGTCAAGAGACATTGTGTGAAGTCACTGATGGAGAAAGCAATGGTTTCTGTTATTTTTTTTTTCCTTTGGTGAAGGGATAGCAGAAAAGAAATTAATCCGTCTGCTAAAACCTGTCAGAGGCTGGCTCTGCCCTCCCCAAGCTCAGGCCTTTGGAGATGCTGGGGGCCTGTGATTATGGACTCAGAAATCACCTCCCTCTTTGATGTCTCTGCACCTCTCCCTCGGGGCTAACCTTCCTCCTCCTCCTGTCTGTCCCTCCGCCTGCCGAGGGAAATGCAAACTTGCAAATGCCCTGCCTTTCCCGTCCCCTATCTGAGGTCCCCGCGTCCCAGCCACAGGGGCTGCCGTCGGCTTACCAAACGCAGCCTGCACGTCCCCAAGTCGGGAGCTCGGGCTGCGGCTGCGCTGCCCCTGACATTCCGGGACCCGCTGTCTCCATCGCAGGAGAAGGCGCTCGACGCCCAGCCGGCGTCATCTCCGCAGGTGGGGACCGGACGGCGGGGACGCGGGTCATCCTCCCTGGAGCCCCGGGGTCCGGCCGGGCACCCGGCGTGGAACAGTGGGGTCCGTGGGAGCCGGCCGAGGGCGCGGAGGTCTGCCGTGGGCGGGAAGGACGCGGGGTCCGATCCCGGGGGGGACCGAGCGTGGCGACGAGGACGAAACCACTTCCGGGCTCGGACGCACCCTCAACTCCCACACGAAGGCAGAGGGGAGACGGGGAGGCAGGCGCATGCGCGCCCGCCCGCATGCGCATGCGCACACGCTCGCGCGTGCAGCGCACCTGCTCGCGCGTAACCGGGCTCGTCCGGAGCTGCCGCGTCGGTCCCCGCGTCACGGGGCAGACACCGGTTCCCCGAAAGGTGGCCTTCCCGCGGCCGGCTCGTGGCCGGTCCCAGCCGCCGGGCTCCCGGACTCCTCCGCGCTCCCCAGCCAGGACGTTCAAGGTGCGGCTCAGGCCCGAAGGTGTGTCCGCTGCCAGGCGCCAAGCTCGCTTCGGGTGGGGCCGACCGCCCAGCAGGGGGCCGCGCCGGGGCTGGGACGCGTCTACACCTCTTTCCGCTCCGGGTCACACACCGCAGGCACCTCTCCTGCTTCCCCGCACAGCCGCTCGCCCTCCTGGGTTCCGAGCCTCGGGATGGGCCCCCTCTCCAACGTGGGCTCCGCCTTCTCGTCCTTTCTTGGCCTTCACCCAGCCAAGTACGGAGTCATCTCTCTCTCTCTCTCTCTCTCTCTCTCTCTCTCCCTCCCTCTCTCCTTCTCCCCCCCACCCCTCCACCCTTGATATCCCTCCTACCCATCCGCCCTCCCCAGGCCTCCTTAGTTCAGAGCCTCACCTCTCCCCCCAGGGCCCCTCTACCTCCCTGCTGCTTCCATAATACGCTTTCGAAAGCCTTCCCCGACCGCCTCAAGGAAGCGCTGCTCCCCGCTCCACCTCCTCACGCAAGTGGGTCTCAACCTTGGCTGCATCAAATCGGAATTTCTGGGCTGGGGCCCAGGCATCAGTAATTGCTAGAATTCTCTGGGTGAGCCCGCTGCACAGCCACGGATGGGAACCACCACCCTAACCTCTGAAGTGCCTGCTGGCAAACTCGTCCTTAGAGTGGGTCAGTCGACACTGCTTGAAGCAGCGTCTCCTGAAAAACCGTCTACACCACCCGTGCCGGACTGCCTGCCTCTTGGCCTACGTGTGTGTGTGAGACAGCCGCACGGCCCATCTTTACCCGCGGGGCTGGGGGAGCCTTCATTCCATGTGACACCTCACAGGTCACGGGTGCTCCCCGAAGGACGAGCACGATGAGCAGACGTGCGGAAGGAGACGTATTTATTTCATCGGGAACTTTCTGCTCACACAGGTGCCACGGCTAACGCGCCCGTTTCCAAGGGAAAGAGGTTTCGCGGTTTGACGATCACTACAAGGCAGCGCGACCAGTCGGGTAGAGGTCCTGACCGTCCCCCCGAGGCAGAGGTAGAAACAAAAATACGAGGGGGAAAACCTTCGGCTCCAAGGTAAGGCCACGGCTCACGCTCCACGCCGTTCATTTCTTAGCATGTTGTATGGTGGGACTGGCGTTGGGGGCGGGGGGTGGGGTGACAAAGGTCCCGTGTGGCTCTGACAGCTTTACCACACACGTGCAGGTTTCAGAGGGAACACACTGTGTTCGTAGAAGCTGCTGCTATGTGGTATGTAAAGTTCTTCAGGAATTAGGGACCAACAGAGTATCATCCATCCATCACCCTGAAATACCGCTTAGGGGCTATTCCCCAAGCCCGTTGCTTTCTGCGGCCCAGACCCCCACCGCTAATTCCAGAGTCTTCTTATCGCCTTTGTTTGAACAGTGTTCAGGTATTTCTCCGCCTTACTTAAAAACAGCTCGGGGCATGGCCAGGGGCACGGGTTCCTAGCAAAGCTGCATGTTTCGAGAGCACGCGTCTGGAGTCCCCGGGTCCCCGGGGTCCCCGGCCCGCTCCGGGGCTCGGGGGCCCTCGGCCAGCAGCTTGGGCAGGTCCAGCATGGTGGACGAGTCTTTCCTGGGATTGCCGGTCACCAGCATCCAGTGGTTCCTCGGCTTTTCGACTCGGTGTGAGTCTAGGTGTGTGTGGACGGCCACCTCGGCTTCCTTCCCGAAATAGGTGCTGGGGCAGGAGAGGAGGGACGCTGGTGGGACACGGGGTAAGGGCTCGGGGTAAGCCGGCCCCGTCGCCTTCCAGGCCCCTGACGCAACAGACTCTGTTCAGAGCTGTCTCTACGACCCGTGTTTGCCGTTGCTTTTGCAACGACAAAGGGCGCGAGGTCCCATTATTGCCCAAATCGTCTTGTCCGAGGGGTACCTGGGCGGCTCCGCTTCCGACTCTTGGTCGTGATCCCACAGTTCGTGGGTTCGAGCCCCGTGTCGGGATTCTCTGTCTCCCTCTCTCTCTCTCTGCCCCTTCCCCGCTTGCACTGTCTCTGTCTCTCTCAAAATAAATAAACTTAAAAAAAATCCTCTCGTCAGGGAAAAACTTGAGGGGGCTCCAGTAGGAATTGTCACACCATCAACTAAGTCCTTTGTGACAATATTTCATCATCAAAGGACTTCTCGTGGGGGGGGCCACCCTCTCTAAGTCGAGTTGTCCTGCTTAGGGGCACAGCCCGCACCCCAGTCGCACTGTGCGAGCCCCGCAGCCGGGTGCCTTCGGTACCTCAAGAACAGGTGCCTGTGGGCTGCGAGCCCCCGGTTCGTGTGGCAGTGATTGATGAGGATTTTTGCATTTGCCTTCGAAGAGGAAGAGACAGCGTTATTTGCATTCTAAACTAAGGCCTCCAATTCCTGAAAAGCAAAAATTTGGAAAGACATATTCATTTAAACGTCATTTAAAAAAAGACAAGACAGATTGAGATGGAATAACCTAGAAGCCGAACCGTACTGGGTGACCACACACATCGTCACAGGCGCGCGCACGATAGAACATCGCAGGACACTCGGAGGCACGCTGGAGGAGACCTTCCCCAGCGTGAGGCACGCCCGGTGGTGTCCCTAAGTGGAGGAAGGTAAGGACACTCCTGATGTCCTACTTTGTGAAAAAAAATAAATAAGAATAAAAAACAGGCATGGGGGAAAAATCGAACGTCGGCGGCTTTTTCTGGAAGGTGGATTTGCGCTGGTTAATCTCACGTTATTTGTCATGCTTTTCTGATTTGTCCTTCAGGGAGCATATATTGTCTAGAATCAGAAAGAAAAATACGCTATCATTTCAAACCCCTGGCCACTGTAAGCTAAACGGCTGTGTGAGGGAGACCCCAAGCGGCCCCCGGGCTCTGGGGACAGCCCGGCACCCACGGCAAGGGCCTGGGCTCCTGTGGGACATCGCCGGCCTGCGGGGCGCCCACACCAGGCCAGGCCGATCTTCAACCACGGATGAGTGGTGTGAAAACAAGCCACTCTGTGATCTGTTCTGAACACAGACGGACCGAGAACACTGTCCGAGCCCCAGGACGCCAGACGTCCCCCACTCCGGCCCCTGGACGGAGGGCGGTGTGAGCCCCGCTCTGGCCCGCCGCCTGCACCGCCGAGGTGTGCTGAGACGCACCCGCAGCAAGCAGCACAGGGGGCCTGCTCGACCCCCGGCGCCCCCGCGGCCTCCGGCTGGAGGGCACCGCCCGGCACGGGAGCTGGGCCGGGGGTCAGGTGCAGACGGCGGCCCCGCCCCAGCAAGTCAGCGACCGGGAAGGAGCTGGCGGGGCCCGGTCCCTGCCGTCCCGCAAGCGCGGCCGGAGGCGTGAGATGAGCGCGTGGGAGCCGCCGGGAGCCACGCACTGTCCTAGCGAGCCCGGGAGAGGCACCCAGCACTTCACCTCGGCACACCCCACCAGGCGGGCACCACCGTCGCCCCCGCTTCACGGAGAAGGAAAACGAGGCGCCACCAGCTGAAATCACGGAAACGGAAGCGACTTCCAGGAGAGCAAGCCGGACAAACGTCAGCTGAAGAGCGCGAACGAGTCCGGCACGCGTCCCCGGTCCTGCGCGCCTGCTCCGAGCTGGAGAAGAGACGCCGGCGAGCCCGGGGCCCCCGCGGAGCCCACGGAGGGGCGCTCGGCGCCGGGCGGGTGCAGGCGGCCTGCCGCTGGGGGCCCCTCCCTGCCGGCCGCCCCTTCGAGTCCTTGCCCGCTGGGGCTCCACAGGCCCCCAGGGACTTCCGACGGCCCCCCACTCTGCGTCTGCGGGGAGCGTCGGGCCCGGGGACCTGCCTTCCCTTGGGACCCACGTGTCGGCCCCGGTCCTGCAGGGCCCAGGCTCCCGAGACAGCAGCCGCAGGTGCCAGCAGGACCCAAGGGTTCCCGGCCCTGCAGAAGTGGGCTTCCTGGAAGGACTGACCCTCACAGCCCCAGTGCCGGGCTCTGGCCTGACCTCGGGGGCGGGGGCCCGGCCCGCGTGTGCATAGGGCTCCGGGTGTGCGGGGGGGGGGGTGATTCGGAGAAAGAGCAATGCGGCAGGCCACCACGGGGCACGAGCTGGCAGGGGTGGGGAGAGAGAGCACACGAGTCACGCCAGGCCCCGGTGCGGGCCGAGAAGCCCCCGGTTTACAGACGGGAGAAAGTCCCATCCTCAGAGCAGCACCCGGTGTCCCCCAGGCCGAGCTCACCGCGACGGGGACGCCTTCGTATTCCAGGCGCAGCTGGGGGTCCGGGAAGGCGGCCTGCCAGCAGTTCAGGTAGGAGACCTCATCCGTCAGGTACGCCTCCTGGAGCAAGGACCTCTTCGAGGACTTCTGGAGGGTCCTGTGGTCACTGGATAAATACAACTGAAGAAGACAACGCCCAGATGAGCTGCGTCACGCTCCTCCTCCGCCCTAGAGATGCCAGCTCGGGAGGCCGCTGCCGCCCGCCACCCACCTCACCTCCACTGCCTCTCCTGCCTTTGAATTTTTTAACGTTTATTTATTTTTGAGAGAGAGAGAGAGAGAGAGAGAGAGAGAGCGCACAAGCAGAGGGGCAGAGAGAGGGGGAGACACAGAATCGGAAGCAGGCTCCAGGCTCTGAGCCGTCAGCACAGAGCCGGACGTGGGACTCAAACTCACAGACCCAGACCGTGAGATCGTGACCTGAGCCGAAATCGGATGCTCAACCAACTGAGCCCCCAGGCACCCCGCTTTTTCTTCCTTTGAATACCACACCCACTCTCTCCTCCTCATCCCGCCCCCGTTCCCCTCTCCTCACCCTCAGGACCTAGGCCTGGAGCACTCTTTTACTTCTCAGAAATAATTTTGCGTGAAACTCGTGGCGTGAAGTGAAGTGTTCTTAAAACCCACACCGTCCCAGCTCCGTTCACCGCGGGCCTCGGGGGGGGGGGGGGGCCATGCCCCTCTGCAGCTTGCGTCCACACTTGGGATTTATTCAGGCAGCTATTGGGCCACCCATAACTGGGTCAGGAAGCACCCTGTCCTGCAGGAAATTCTGGAATGTCAGTGGTTTATTAGTCCTTTGCTGATTCCCTTTCGCCCTGAACCCGGAGGCCGTCTCTGCATATTTCGGTAGGTTTTCACGGGCCACGATGTTCGGGGCGCTACGGGGGAGGCAGAAATGGGTTGTTATCGTGAAGGTGTTTCCTGACTAGCAGGGGAGGGGACAGAGGAGGCACCTGGGAGAGATGTGCAGAGCCACAGGCGGGCACAGGTGGGGACACACGCTGTCCCGGGGGCTCACGAGAGCTCTGAGGACGAGGCAGTATCGTGACGGGAACCCTCGGGCGAGGCTGACCGCAGGTGGCCAGGCAGGGTGGGGCCGTGCCACAGAGGGCCTTAAAAATATAAAGTATAATCCTCGAACGCAAATAGACAACTTGAGGTCAAAGCTGAGAGAGAGCCTGTCTGTACGGGACTTAAGGATGCGGCGGGAGGCGCCGTGTGTCCGTGAGGAAAGGAGAAATTAATTGTTCTGGAAATAACAGGAATGCGGTCGATTACTCATTTGGGGGAAGTCGCGTGTCTGCACGGAACCTGGTGTCAGAATAAATCTCAAGTGGATACAGAACACACCCCGGGGGCGCCTGGGGGGCTCCGTCGGTTCAGCGTCCAACTCCGGATTTCGGCTCAGGTCCTGATCCCGGGGTCATGGGATCGAGTCCCACCTGGGGCTCTGTGCTGTGCGCAGAGCCTGCTAGAGATTCTCTCTCTCTCTCTGCCCCTCCCCCACTCACTCATGTGCTGTCTCTGTCTCTCACTCACTCTGTCTCTCTAAAATAAACATAACTTAATTAAAAAGGAACAAACTCCAGGGCACCTGGGGGGCTCAGTCAGTTGAACATCGGACTTCATTTCAGGTCATGATCTCACAGTTTGAGAGTTTAAGCCCCATGTCGGCCTCTGTGCTGACAGCACAGAGCCCGCTTCGAACCCTCTGCCCCCCTTTCTCTCTCTCTGCCCCTCGCCTGCGTGTGCTCCTGCAAGCACATGCTCTCTCTCTCTCAAAAGTAAACATTAGAACAAGAACAAAGCCCAACACCAGGTCAGCTTTAGACATCAAGAAGTCGATGCAAGTTTTTCTTTCTGTAGTATCTCTGAGCCAACTCGACATGGCTCTGAGCGGTGGGAGGAAAACTCCGATATATTTACTCAAAAATACATTAGAATGACGATGTCAAAGCCGAGTAGCCAAAAAAAATATTTAAAAAACAAATAAAATAATTATAAAAAGAAAAGAAAAGCCAAGTAGCAAACAGGAGGAAACATTACCTACAAAATGACAAGAAAAAAAGACAAAATGTTATCGTCTGTGGAAAAGCAGGCAGTAAACACAAGTCAGCCCACAGGCGGAGACGGGAGGTTTTACAGGAGACAAAGAAGTTGGGGGAGTTAAGGAGAGCGTGGGGAAGAGAGAGGGAGGGGAAAAAGGAGAGAGGGAGGGAGAGAGAGAACACACCAAAGAAGAAAGAAAGGCAAATGTTAGGGATGTTAATCTCTGGATAAGACACCCGTGATTCACTCCCCCCTTTCAGCGATTTGGAATTTTCTCTAATTTCTACATTTAAAATCCGGCTGGAGCTGACCATCGGTGGTGCGTGGGGGTTCAACTGGCAACGCCGATTTTTCTTGGTGGCACAAGAGGCCACGGTGCTACATCACGCGGTGATGGACGCTGGGATGCGGTGAGAAATGGTGCGTAGCACCCGGTCGGCCACTTAACGGCTGAGCGGCCTGGAGCAAAACCACCAGACCTTGTGCCTCAGCTTCCCCATCAGTTAGATTGGTGTCAATAGTCCCTACCTCCTGGGCTTGTTTGGATATCTAAGCGAGTTCATGTAAGTGAGGCAGTCAAGCATGTAGCAAGGTCCAACAATCCCCACATTAGAGACGACAAAGCCTCAACAAAGTCGAACAACTTTATCCGAAGTCCCACCCCACAGATGGATAGCTTGGCCAGTTTTAAACCCAAATGTACCTGGTTCTAAGCCCCAAGGAAAAGAGAAAAATCAAGTTTAAAAAAAAAAGAAAAGAAAAGAAAAAAAGAAAAAAGTTATCAGATAACCTCGCTGGCATGGATGACATTGACAAGTGACAGATGATTATTAATGTATCCAATCATTAACCTATAGGTGGAGGTGGCGTAAATTTTGGTTTTTCCTCAGCTGCAGAGCAAAAAAGGCCTTCTCCCTTCCTCCTTGGCCTCTGGGGGCAGGACTTTTATAATTTGAAAAGTTGGGAGGCAAGAAGTGGCCCGAAGCTGCGTGCACAACGCTCCAGGCTGAGACGGGGCGCATGCCTGCAGAGATCTCTGTCCCCTTGGGCAGGCGGCTGGGACTCACCATTTTGTCTTCAAACCCTCCTGTAATCGCGAGGCAGAAGTTCTGTCCGTATCGGAGGACCTGGCCCATGGCGCTCCTGTCTGCGCTGTGGGTGTGGGAGACGCATGGTGTCAGGCGTCTGCAGCACAGGCCCCTCGGCGGTCTGTCTCCCGCGCGGGCGGCCCTGTTTGTGGTCAGTGTCCTTGCCCATGCGCAGTCTCCCCGCGCAACTGACCACTAACTAAACGTTTTCGAGGCGGCCGTTTCTTTCGGCCTTCAGATCCACCTGGCACCCTGTCCCCGTGTCCCGCCACAGCCGGAACACAGCGCAGCCCTCTCCGGGGGCCCAGAGCAGCAGAGCGAGTCACGCTGCCCTGCACTGAGGAATTCCGGTCAGGTGCACGGACAACTCGAGGAAGAGCCAGGGTAAGGCATCTGGACACACCTAATACGGTCTCCCGCCTCGGTCCCCCGGGACGCGGAAGTTGTGGTCGGCGTTTAGTCGTCTTAACATAAACTATCAGTATTCAAAGGAAACCCAAACACTAAAAGGATGGGCTATATTCTTGTAATATAAAAGAGCAACTCATAAAATAGTGCCACCTCGCACCGAACAATCCATTTGTGCTATAAAAGGAGCAGAGAGACATTAAAAGCAACGGAAGCACTCACAGGAGCTCCAAGCATCCCGAGAAGTCGTTAGGAAAACCCAGTCTAGGCCGAGTATGAATTTAGGTCCCTACCTTTGAAGTAAGCATTGATATTCGAACACGAACCAGCAGTTCCCCGGATGTACAAGGTGAAGGGCGTCCAGAGGCCCCCAACAATGTCCTCAGGGGGAGAGCCAAGGGAGCCGTGGGCTCCGAGCGAAAACATGTTTATGAGAAAAATGCAAGGACCACAAAGGCGTCTCTACCTCAAGATGACGAAGGTGTTTCTGCCCACCGGGATCTTGGTCTGCGCTGCGCTCAGGCCGCACGGCACCTCCAACTCATCGCTCAGGTGGGCTTTAATTTCATCGGGAGTCAGGCACAGGCTCAGGTCGCCGCCCAGGAACAGGTGGGCTTCTGGCTCGCCGTGGGCGGGGTTCACGAGCATCACCTTGTCGCCACAGTGAACGTATCCGTCCTGAGAAACGGAGAGCTGCATCTGCAACGTAAATAATCGTAAATCGGAGTTTGTCAAACTCCCCTCGACTGCCACGTGCAGCTTCTCCCTTCACCGTCTAGGACCCCTGTCAGGGGCGGCGATGTCGCTCGGGTTACTTGCATAATAACCACTCCGACTCCCGCGAGTTTTTCGTGTCCTTCCTTTCTCCGCCGCCAACCCCCTCCCATGTCGCCAAAGTCCCCCCTGAATCCCAAGTGAGGGTAAAAAGGCCCCTGAAAAAGCACTCGGGCTGACTCCGCTGTTAACGGATTCGAACTCGCTAGAAATGCCTTCAGCACCAACCAAAGAGTGTCTGACATAGTCTTGCCCTGATGCGGTCGTTTCTTCATTTGGGAAATGCGGGGAAACACAATGTAGAGCGGATTTCTCCGACGTTCCTAAAATCTTAGGGAATTTTAAACATTGCGGTTCTCAGATCTAAAGGAAAAAAATAACCTGGAGTTTCCAAATGATAATTCATTTACGGACGTTTGCTGGCTTGACTCACACTTGGTTCAGTAGAATTTTAAAAACAGTGCTTGAGTTTAGAATTACTGGTCTCAGTAAGAGACTCTTAAATACAGAGAACAAACTGAGGGGTGCCGGGAAGATGGGAGGTGGGCACTGAGGAGGACACTTGTCGGGACGAGCACTGGGTGCTGCATGGAAGCAATGAACCTTGGGAATCTACCCCCAAAGTCAAGAGCACACTGTATACACTGTATCTTAGCCAACTTGACAATAAATTATACTTAAAAAAATTTTTTAATAAAATTACCGGTCTCAAAAGATTCTCTTTGAGCCTTCTGTTTCTCTGTATGAGAAGCTGTCCTTTGTCTCTCTTCTCCAAGAAGTCCTTCATGAGCTCCTGGTGAAAGAGGGAGATGGATGTAACCCGGAAGGACAACGGTCCTGAGCAGTAGAGACGCTGGTAGCAGCCTGGATCAGAAGCACACCAAGTTGAAAAAGCAAAATTTGAGAAAAAGACCCTGAGCACAATGGGAAATGGTGGAAGTTCTCTGAGCATTATTTTAACATTTTTGCTTCATTGTAGAACGTTTGAAAAAAATGACAAAGGCACAAAATAAAAAGAAAGAAAAGAGAAAGGCATCTCCACCCCCTACACGTACACACCCCCTGCTAGATGGACCCGCGACGGCCCAGGACCTTGTCTGAGCCAGTGTCAGTGACAGGGACACCACGAGGACACCTAGGAGGCAGTGTGCACGGGTGGGGGAGTGCCAGGGGGCAGTGCGTCCACGTAGGGCCCCCTCCCAACCCGGACGGGGGCTCTGGACTAAGGGGAGGCGCCGGGTTTGGGTTCGGGCGAGCGGGCCGCAGGTGAACTTCCCAGACGTTCGGAGACGCGCGCGGTGAGGGGTCCTGGGCGTCTGCGGGTGAGGAGGGAGCGCGGAGGGGGGGGGACGCTGGCCCCGGGGCGGGGTGGGGAGGCCCCCGGGCGCACCTCCTCCAGGTAGATGTCCTCGTTCCAGTTGCCCATCCGCACTCGCGGACCGTACAGGTTCTTCGCCATGGCGCCCTCCGGCTCTGCGAGCTGCGACCTGGACACCTGCCGTGTTAGCGTGCCTCGTTGCCATGACACCGGCCCGCGGCGATTGGCCGCGCCCAGGGCCTGCGGGCCAATCAGGGACGGCACAGGAGCCAGGGGTGGGCGGGACCCAGGGCGGGGGGGGAGGGTGGAGGCAGGGCGCCGGAAGGGCGGGGGAAGTGGGGGTTGGCGGGGTCGCCCTCGCCGCCCCCCGAGTCTTCCACCCCTACGAGGAGCTTACCTGCAAAGCAGAGGGGAGGAGGAGAAACTCCAGCAGGCGGGCCTCGTAGGGCTAAAAATGTTACAACATTTTCCTTTTGTGGCTCCTGCCGACTGAGTCCGGGCAGCCTGGGGCTCTGGATCTCAGGGTCGCGAGTGCCAGCCCCGCCTTGGCTGTAGAGATTACTTAGAAACAAAATCTTAAAAATAAATAAGTATAAATAAATAAAACATTTTCCGATATGGGGAACACGGGCAGAAGGAAATGTAGATGAAATTAAATCCCTTATACCCGCAGCCCGCGGGCAAACACTCGGGACGGGAAGAGGAGGATTTTCCTGGGGACTCTGCTGCCCTCGTGCTGATGCTTCGCTAGAGGGGAAAACAGCCTTAGCCTGAATGAAAATAGCCAGGCCTGCGGGATCCTGCGAGTCTTCCTTAGCATATGAAAGCCCTTCCGGAAACTTCCGCCTATTTTTACCTCTACCAACTCCCAAGTATACAATCAGTCTCTATAGGTCCTGGGGCAGCCCCCTCTGTCCCCTGGTCCAGACCTTCGGGGAGGGAGTGTAATGTTAGCCGACCCCCCCACCACGCCCTCCTGTGTGACATTCCTTAGACACCCCCGGCTGCCCCTTGGGACAAAAGAAAGGGGGAGAAATGGCTAACTGATGAAGATGGAAGTCCTGCCCGCCTAGTCTCCATCGGTTTACAAATGTCTTGGTAAATTACTAGAAAAGGCAATCTTCTCAACAGCCTCGTGTCTGGAAACCTACAGACTCAGTTTCCTGGAGCCCCCCCTTCACCCTCCCTTCATAGTGCTGTGGGGAACACAGGCCAGAAGGAAATGGCGGGCGAAGTTAAATTTCCTTATAACCTGCAGCCCGTTGACAAAGACTGGAGGCAGATACCAGTAGAACAATCCTCCAGGAAGCCCCTACCGACCCAATGTTAATGCTGTGCCCGAGGGAAACAACTTAGCCTGACAACACCTTGGGAGTTCTCTCTAGCACATCGGAGTCCCTCTGGAGGCCTCTCTTGCGACTTGACCTCCCCAGTGCAGCTCTTTCCGCCCCACCCCCCTGGGTCCTGTCCCGGTAATTTAACAAAACCACATTTTTGCCCCAAAGACGTCTCAAGAATTCATTCTTGGATTGAGCACTGGGTGTTGTATAGAAACCAATTTGACAATAGATTATTAAAATAATAATAATAAATAAAATACAAATAAAAAATACAAATAAAAATAAAAAAGAATTCATTCTTGGCCATTGGCTCTAAACCCCAACATTTTCCACATCATTTTCCTTTTCCTTTTTTAAATTCTAGAATCCAAACGAAAAACACAGTACGAGTAGAGGACCCCTCACTTGTTAAGACAGCAAACAGGGGCTTTGAAATGGAAGCACACCTCACCCGCTGTCTTTTCTAAGCAGCAGCCACAGCAGCAATGTGACCTTGACCTGTAAACGATGCATCTTCAGTGCAGAAATTTGGAACCAAAATAGCATGGAAGGAAGGGGAAAGGGAGATTTACTCACCCTGTCACTGCCTCGAAGTACAAGATAGATCGTGTTAGCGTGTTTCTGTTTACACGGCTCTGAGGCAGAACGTCGCTCTCTGGGCTCTGCAGCGCTCCTGCCTCCCTCCCTCAGGCTCCCACGACAGGACGACAGGACGAGCCCCTGGTTTGCAGGATTTCTTGATAAAGCTAGAATCAGCTGGAACCAGCGTTTTCAAAGCAGTATTTTGTGAGTGGGGACAGCGGTTGCTTTAGGACTACCTGGAGCCTGATGGCGATGGGACGCATTTGGTAACTGGCCTCGCTCAGTGTCTACTAAGCCCAGAAATGAAGGGCACACATCCATCCCTCCCTCCGGCCAGCCCCATCCAAAAGAGAAGAGGGTTCGTGGAAATAAGTCACTGTCGGAAGAACAGAACAGGTAGGACTGCAGTATTGGTGTAGAGATAGGACACTGTCTCATACCGGTGAGTCCCCCAGTTCTGCCAGCACGTCGCCCCTCCTGGGATCCTTCAAAAGCCCCGTGGGACGAAGGAGGTAAGCCATGCATCATCCTACTAACTGCACTTGATAAATGAAGAAGCCTAGGCTCAAAGAAGGTGGCTGCTCCTCCAAGTTCCACATGCCAAACGTCGCTCAGGACAAAGACTCAACCCATTTTCTGTCTCCGAAGTTCACGCTTCCTCTCAGTGTCTCCATGTTCCCCGGAAAATCAGGCATATGATAAGGCAACATTGGTCTCCATATATCTTAGTAAAGTTGTAACGAGTCGGTTCTGGGGTAAGAATTTACCCCAGGGCAGCGGCGCCCCCACTCGCCTCCGTCGTGCGGCGCTCGTCAAATATGCTGCATTTCTGTGCGTTATGGGCACGACAATGCGTTATATACACACCGTTCGTGGAATTGCCTTTTCAGTGAGTCGGGAGAAAGCCTAAGCAACCACACAATCGCGCGATGATAGACGTAAGCCTCTTGGCAGGTGTCTCTGCTGTTCCACGCGGGGACAGTTCCCTGCCTGGCTTTGCCGCCTGCGACCCGATCAGCCTCCGTATCTCTCGGAAGGCGGGTCTGGCCACGTGTTCTCTCGGCTTCCACCCGCCTCCTTAGTTTGCCTTCCGTTTGTAAGAGAGTTGACCGCATGGGAGATTCTTGGGTACGCCTGTGTCTTTCGGTCCCGCCTGCTGACCCCCGCTGTTTCGGATGGGAAGTCCGCCGTTGGTCTCCGGGGTCCCCGTGTGCGTCCGCTGAGGCTGGCGTGCGGGCTGCTCTGCCTCCCTGATGCTCTCCGCGTCTGAGTCTGTCGTCGCTGATTGTGGTCTGGGGGGAATCTCATATTCATCCCACTGGGAACGCACTGAGCTGCCTGGAGGTGTGGACCGGGTTTTTTAAAAATCGAATGTGGGATTTGCCATTATTTCTTGGAATCTCTGTCTGCTCCTTTTCATCTCCCCGCTTCCTCTGGGACTCCCAGGATGCAGTGTGGGTGCCTTCCTGAAGTCCGACATCTCTCTACGGCCGCATTCGCCGTTCGTCCTTCTTTTTCCTCTCTGGCCTTCAGATTGCATCATTTCCTATTACTTTATCTCCGAGTCGGCTTGCTTTTCGCTTTTTCTTTCTTTTATTCTTGAGAGAGAGAGGGAGACAGAGTGTGAGCAGGCGAGGGGCAGAAAGAAAGGGAGAAGACACAGAATCGGAAGCAGGCTCCAGGCTCTGAGCTGTCAGCACAGAGCCCGACGTGGGGCTTGAACCTGTGAACTGTGAGATCATGACCTGAGCCAAAGTCAGGCGCTCCGGCGGCCGAGCCACCCAGGAGCCCCTCTGCTTACTTCTTCTTGCACCAGCTTGAATCTGCTGTTCCGCCTGTCTAGTGAATTCATTCTGGTCCGATGGCTTTCAGCTCCAGAATTTCTGCCTGGTTGTTCATCAATGGCACAGATTTGATGACATATCGGTGCCATATCTTCCTTAAATTCTATCGTATGGTTTTCCTTAGTACTTTGAACATACCCTTAATTGCCTTGGAGAGTTTCCCTGCTAAGTCTAGCATCTGGCCCCTCTGGAAGCCTGTCTTCTCCCCCCGAGTGTGACTCACATTTTCCTGTTTGTTAGCAGGTTTCATAATCTTTCGTTGAAAGCTAGACATTTTCGGCAATGCCGTAGAGCAATTCTGTGTATGAGCCTCCGCCCTCGGTGCTTGTTTGCCAGCATAGCTGTTTAGCGACCTCGACTGGACTGGCTCATTGAGACCTGTCCCCCCCAGCAGCGTGCGGCCCTCCGATGTCACCGTTCAGGGGTGCCATTCAGGAGTGCACTGACACCTCCCCCGTGACTCTTAATATGATAAACAAAGTACCGTAACAAAGCATCTCACAACTTAAAACACAAATGGATTTAAAGGTCAGATAATAATAACAAAGGGCCAGGGCGCCTGGGTGTCTCAGGTAAACGTCCAACATCAGCTCAGGTCCTGATCTCACGGTTCCTGGATTCGAGCCCCACGTCAGGCTCTGTGCTGACAGCTCAGAGCCTGGAGCCTGCTTCGGATTCTGTGTCTCCCTCTCTCTCTCTGCCCCTCCCCCTGCTCACGCTCTGTCTTTCTCTCGCTCTCAAAAACAAATCAACATTTAAAAATAATAACAACAACAACAAAATGCTAAACAAACATGCAAGGTATTTTTTTCTTAGTTTTCCAAATTTTTACTTTCATCTTTTGAGAAATTATAAACTGTTTGTTTTCTACACAATTATTTAAAAACATTAATTTCTAACCCTCAAAACCCCTCAAAGCTAAGGTTAAAACAGAGACACACTCGTGTCTTTCTGACCACTATAGAATTTGCTCACTTCTTAGTCAGCCATAAATATCTCCCTGAAATCAAGACATCGTTCCTTCCCCTTTCCGGTTACTATGATTTCGACATAGACCAGGTATATACTCGAAAACATATCTGCTATTTCTTTTCATGATTTGATGAGACTCTTGGAAAAATTTAATTGGAACCTTTTGTTACTTCCTTGTGAAACATCTGGCAGGAAGAGAAAAGCCAAAGAAATACTTGGACACGCTCATTTTTAGAAAACCGAAGTAGGACAAAGTTCAGATATGAGGAAAGAGAATCGAGTTACAGTCTTAGGAGCCAGGAAGTTCTGGGGTCTCAAGAACAAGCTTTAGAGTCCTCCCCGGGTGACGAATGCTGTAAGTCATCATAGCATCTGAAGAAAATAATGGGACTGATGCGCCTCTCGCTCAGCTCGTGTGAGCATTTTTGTCTCTGCGACTCGGTTTCTCCACCAATAAGAACGGGTTAAGGATGACTTCACTGATCACTCTCCAGAAAGCATTTCCCGGATCCTCTGTGTTAACAGATACAGAGTGGGGAAGAGTTCTGCCGTCGTATATTCAGGAGCGTGGATCAGAGGAGTGTCCGTACAGTCGCCCACCTCGGAACCTTGGACGTCGTGGCATCGTAAACCCCAAAGGGAGGACGAGGCACAGCGCGTCACGGCTGATTTCAACATGGAAGACTTTTTAAAACTTTTGTTAATGTTTGTTTATTTTTGAGAGACAGACAGAGCGTGAGCAGGGGAGGGGCAGAGAGAGAGGGAGACACAGAATCCGAAGCGGGCTCCAGGCTCTGAGCTGTCAGCACAGAGCCCGATGAGGGGCTCAAACTCAAGGACCGCTAGATCATGACCCGAGCCAAAGTCGGACGCTCAACCGACCGAGCCCCCAGGCGCCCCGCAAACATGGAAGCCTTTTTAAAAGAATCACCTTGTAAGACCAATACTTTAAGACGGGCTCAGAGACTTTTGTGAGGCTCAAATGGCATAATAATATGAAAAACAGGTAGGATTTGGCCATGCGCATGAAAGAACCAAGACAAGCACTTTCTAGACCGGGATGGGGGAGAGCGGCGGGAGGGGGCAGCAGGACGAAGCGGGCACAGAAACAAACTCAAGGAACATCTAAAGGGCCAGAGAGGACCACAGGGCAATGACGGAGCACGGAGGGAGAGGGTGGGGGCCCGTAGCACCACCGTGGGGGACAGGGATCTTCTGTAAGCAGTGGAGAGCCTCTGCAGGGTCCTGAAGGCGGACCGACCCCCGGCAGAGCCCAGGCACGCCTGGGAGACATGCGGAGTCCCTTCCAGAACGCTGCGATGAAGCAAATATTGCAACGAAGTGAGTCCCATGAATTGTTTGGTTTCCCAGGGCCCAGAAAAGTCACGTTCACGCCGCCCTATAGTCTGTTAGGTATGCAATAGCACGATGGCGGAAAAAAACAATGCACCGGCCTCAATTTAAAAATACTTTATGGCTAAAAAATGCTAACCACCATCTGAGCTTCCAGTGAGTCACCGTTACTGAGCACAGATCACCACCACCAGTAGAAGAACGATGACAAAACAAGTCGGAAATATCAGGAGAATTACCAGAAGGAAACGCAGAGACACAAAGTGAGCAGCCGCCTGTCGGAAACACGGAGCCACGGGCTTGCCTGACGCAGGGTGGCCTCGAGGTTCCGGTCTGAAACAAACGCAAGGTCTGCAAGGTGCAGCAAGAGCCGGCGGAGCGGGGTGTCCTGCGGAGCGGGGTGTCCTGCGGAGCGGGGTGTCTGCGCCGGGGCCACAGGCTGCTGCCTGGACCTCGGGCCGGCGGGCCAGGCCGCGAACAGGCAGGAGCCCCAGCAGGACGCGGCCTCGTGACGCGCGGCCTGGGTACGGTGGCCAGGCGGGAACGGAGCGGCAGGAAGGAGCGAGGAAGGAGCTCGCGTGGATTTCGTCACCTCTCGGAAGATGACCGCACGTTGGGGAGTCCATGCAGTCACTCGCCCGGGACGCGCCCCGTGCCGCTCGGCATTCGGGAGACGGGGACACAGGAGACTCTCCTGCTTTCGTGGGGAGTCAGAAAGAGGAGACGACTCTGAGCAGGTGGACACACGTGTGGGACACGCCGCCGAAAGCCCAGGAAGAGCGGACTTCTCCCAAAGGGTCTCGGCAGGTGTTTCCCACTGAAAGACCGTCCCTCCGTGAGGCGGGCAGGCCCGCGAGACCACGTCCTCTCCCCTGTAACGCCTCATCTAACCGGGCGTCTCCCTTCCAGTCCTCTCCTAAGAGCAAAAGGTAGTGTCTGACCAGAAAAGGGTCTTCCGGTCTCTCTGTCTCCATCTGCTTTCCCTCCTGGTTGCGCCAGACCCCCAGGGCAAAGACCCCACCGACGCGCCTCTCCAGCCAGACCTGAGCGCAGAGCCCAGAGCGCAGAGCCCGTCCAGGGACGGATCCGCCAGACTTCCTCTTCTCATCTTCTCCTGGCCACCCCTGTGCCTAAGGTCACTGCCCCTCCATCCGAGCTGACCCCTCGAGTGACAGGCTTGCCTGTAGTCCGAAGTCCCGACAGCAGAAGAAATTTCCTTCCGTGTACAATTCTGACGTCCGGAGAGGGCGGACCTCGTTAGGGGGAAACCCCTCTGTTCTATGCAGCACGCCGGTGGGGTTGGAAGCGCCGAGGTGGACCTGGGCCGGGCGGGACGGCAGGAGACACAAGGAGCCAAATGGTCCCACCGACGAGAACAAAAGAAAGCAATTTCCCGACGGGGTAGAGCATTCTAGAGAAGCAGCCTGCATCAGAGCCCGGCGTGACCGGGAGAACTTTGGGCTTCTCAGGGGCGTGAGGCTGGGGCGTCAGGCCCCCTCTGCCACGTCTCAAAGGGCAGGGGACACCTCTGATATTTAGATTACAAGAATATTTCTCTCTTTTAAAGTCACCAGAAATTTATGTCAAACCTTCTTCCCCTTTTTAAAAAAAAATGTTTATTTATTCCTGAGACAGAACATGAGTGAGGGAGGGGCAGGGGGTGGGAGACGGAGGTTCTGAAGCAGGCTCCTCGCTGACAGTAACAAGCCCCATCCGGGGCTCGAACTCACAGACCGTGAGATCATGACCTGAGCTGACGTCGGAAGCTCAACCAAGAGCCCCCCAGGTGCCCATTCCTCCCCCCTTTTTGAAAGCAGGGAGGCCCCTTGTCCAACAAAAGCAAGACAGAACTCGGTTCCACAAAATGGATCAGAAGAGACAGTCTTACAGTTGACTCAGATGGCGAGCTGCCGAGCTCCCGCTCGGCCCCCCGGAGGACCCTGAGAGACTGCGGAGCGTAGTTTTAACACCACAGGGCCCAGGTTGTCCCCTGATGTTACAGGTGAGGCGCTTGAGGCTGCAGAGCGGGGCTCGACCACAGAGCCGAGAGCAGGGCCTCGAATCGGTGCTGCCTGCATTCTGCTCAGCCCAGGACCTCTGCCGCCGAGCCCCCACCGGCCCCGCCCACCGACCCCTCGCCCGCTGGCCCCTGCCCCTGGGCTTGCCTTCCCGGTGGAAGGAGGGGACCTCTGCACGCCCAAGAGCCCGTCATTCTGAAAGCAGAGGGGACCCAGTCCAGACGCCCGTTTCCCCAGACCGTCAGCGTTTCCAGCTCTCTTCATCCGGCGGGGAGAGACGGAGTGTCATTTCATGAGGAAACGGAAGTGCAGAGGGGTTGTGGGAAATTCCCAAGTTAGCCTCGAAGTCAGAACTGAAACCCACCGGGGAGAGAGGCGGAGGGGAGGACGGAGAGAAGACAGAAAGTATGCTCACAGCGACCACAGGCCCTAGGCCGCTTCTCCACACATCGCTTCGTTCCAGCTTTCCCGTTACAAGGGCTCGGAAGAGAATTCTAGGTTCCGTGGCCAGCTCCGCGGTTTCAGACACAGGCTGTGGAGTCAGACATTCCCGGTTCGAACCCCAGAACCAACCCCTCATGGGCTGTGTGACTGTCGAGCAAAGTCACTGCCTCTCTGTGACTCGGTTTCCCCATCTGTCCTCATCTCTGTGACTCGGTTTCCCCATGAGGAGGTCCTAGTGCCCATCCCGCGTGGTTCTGGTGACACAGGAGGTGACACATGCAGCGCCCTTGGTGCAGGGCTGAGGGCAGAGGAAGGACTCGGTAGATACTGCCGCTCACCGTTTTGAAAACCCTGCCCTCTAGAGGGGTTCAACCAAGTCGTTTTCTGTTTGCAAGACTTGCAAGGTTCAAGTTCCAGGGAAACTTCATTTGGCTCCTGGGAACACAAAGACCCAGCCGGGGGGAAAGATAAGTGTCTAAGGTCAGACAGCTGGCGTTGTCAGAGCAGGAGCCAAAACCCAGGACTTATAATATTTTCCGTTAGCCTCTACGGCTCCAAGGAAGATGCTGAAGAATGAATACAAAATTCAATTCCTCAATACAAAATTCACAAACAGTGACGGCAGCAGCTCCGAGGACGGGGGCTCTGCGCAGCACGAAGGACAATTCCCACGAGGAGTTCGTTCTCTGCAACGGTATCATGCTCCTGGCTCTTGAGGTGACATCTGTGGCCCAGCGGGGTGACCTGAACTGCTCCAGAGCATAAAGTCAGTGCCAGGCTATGGCGTGGCTCGAGCCCCGGACCCTCAGACCCCAAGTCCAAGGTTTCCTGACTCAAACAACTGTTACAGTCCCTAAGAAATGGGGAGAGAAAGGACAGGCATGGCCCTCCTTGAGTCCCGGAGGCTCACCTTCAACTACCCAGCCAGGGGTTCCTGGGAGCGCCACTACGCTGCGGCCTCGGCCAGGGCAGGGATCTGCTGTGTATCAAAATCTGACAAATACCTTGAGAATATCTGGGAAGCCTGTGTATCCGCGGCTGTTTGGACAGGAAACCACAGTCGTGATTCCGGAAGGCAGCTTTGCAGCACGGTATCCAAGGCCTTAAAACTAAGCGTCTGTATCTCTCGATTCCACTTCGAGGATGTGAAACCAAGGAGATGTGTACTTCGATAGAAAACAAATTTTATAAAAAACCCGCAACCCAAATATCCAATACTAACGGGTCGTTTCAGTGACTTACAGAGCACTTATGTTTCAGAACGCTACGCAGCTATTAGAAATCACGATATAAGGATGTTGTTATTTAATGATCTGGGAATTTTCACAATATATTGGTTGAAAATGGGATTGCAAAATAGTTTATAACATGTCTATTTTGTAAAACGTGTATCATAGGGAAAAAACCAATACAGTTTATAGATATATGTATACCATGTATGTGTACATTTAGATGCGTATATGCATGTGTGTTATATAATATTATATAATCATATGCAAGTATAATCGATAATATATCGTCTATATGCATTTATGATCCTTAACTACGTAGCTGGCGGAGAGGGGACATCAGGCTTTCTCTGTGAGCCTGCGTTTTGTTGTCATCATAAACAAAGAAAATATCCCGAGGGCACTGGCCTGGTGGCATTCCGCGCCTGCCTGAACAGAAGCTCTGATTTGTATCACAGCGGCAGGAATCATAGACTGTCTCAGGGGGCGGAGAATTCAGGACCCAGATGGGAGCCCGTTTGCTGCCCAAATTCCTCCAAGCACCTCGCTGAACAGATGTCTGTGGCTTTCATAGAATCACGTTGGACGGTTCCGTGCACTCCTTGGTCACTGTCATCGGGAAGAGGAGCTTACGCGGTCTGTCTCTCCTGACCTCGCTTTGGGGCACTTTGAGTCCATCGTTGGGCAATTGTGCCCTCGTGTGGCAGGTCTTGAGCACAGCTTTCTGTCCGGACCAATGACACCAAGGTGACACGGTCTATGGGCTCTGGACAGGAGCCCCCGTTTTCACCTGTTCCCGAAGGGAGATGTTGAGTAGGGCTTCCAGAAAGTAGGCCGCATCTTCCCTCTCAGTGATGGGAGCCAGCCACACGTCAAAAGCCCAGTGAACCATTATTCACTTCACAGTCTCCGCCTCCTCCCTGTAGTAACGCCGTCTCCCATGACAGTCCGTGAGTGTCCCGATATTCGAGGTTCCCGGCACAACCCTTTTGTTGGCCTGGGTGTTTCCTCCACGTGGATGTCCTTAGTTGAGACGCTCCTTCTCTGCAGTATCTACCCATTCTTCGAGACCGACCCAAAGGCCACCTCCCCAACAACAACCCCAGACTGCGTTAAGACAGGTCCCCACCTCGGGCTCCCACGGAGCTTTGTATTTTCTCCACAGTCACTATTACATGCCACTTTTCTTAGCAATGACAATCGGGACCAGCGTGAGCCCCGTGGGGACAGGGGTCTTTCGTGTCCACGGCGTATCCTCAGCGCCGGCGCAGTGCCTGACAGAGCGGTACCCAGGACCCGCGGTACGCCAGTGAGCGGCCCAGTAACGCACCTCCTTTCCAGCTCTCTTGGGACAGAGGTGGCCCCGCCCCCTACCAGCATCTTGTCCCCGTTATGAACATACGTGTTGGTCCCTGAAAGTGCCCAGCTGCTGAGGACACCCTGAGAGTGTCTGCACGGGGTCTCCGCAGATTCCACCTGCTGACATCCTTTGCGCCCCTGTCCACTCGGACCTCACGTGGACCCTGAAGTAAGCCTCAGCATTAGGCGAGCCTCAGGTTCCCCACATCGGGGCCTCATTGGCAGGGTGCTGTCTTCTTCCTCGCGCACTCAGAGCACGAACCGGGGCTGGGCAGGCAGGAAACCATCTCCGGCTCGTCCCAGGCAAAGTGCTGTTCTTTCAGTTCCGTCCATGAGCTTCCGGAGTGACCGTCCTACACGAGGCTGCTTTCTCGCCTTCTGAATACCCGCACTGTCTCCCCAGGCTCATGCGCACCCTCCGCACATGCCCACAAACCGAAGCACACTCCCCGCACCCGAGTCTGGAGCAGAAGGTGACTGGGCTTTGTCTGATAGGTGGGTTAAACGGCGTCCTCTGTTCCCATAACCTGGGTGGGTGCCCGGGGCGGGCTCCGTAAATGCAGAGATTGGGACCCAGTTCAGTCTGAAAGCCATGCGGAGCCCTCGATGGGTGTCGGCCGCGGCCGTCCTGGTCTGATCCCAGCCTTGGGAGCCGAAGTCACAGCACATCTTACCGCAGGATCTGTTCCCTTCACCAAACATCCCCGCAGAGGGTGGTTCCAGGCCCCACCACCGCGGTACCAGGACACAACGGGAGCATCTGCTCTCCCACACCAGCCCCCATGCCCCTGCCGTCCAAGGAACAATCCCTGTGGAACACGCAGAAATCTCCGCTCTCTGCTCAGAGGGACACTCAAAATAACCTATCTGTTTTTCCCTGGAAAAACGGTGTTTTTCAAAAATTTCCGTATTCACTTGATAAAGACTCAATGCCTGCTAGGCGTCAGACACGCGAGTCACCTGTGGCCTTGAGATGGACTTGCGGTGAGGCTCTGGAAATCCTTGGGAAACCATCGCAGCCGGTGTGTGATGGAAGAGTCCCTGCGGACTATGGCCCCCTCGTCCGCTGCTGGGACTCCCCCCTTGAGGGTCAACAGACATCAAGATAATAAAAGCCCATGCCTTTTGACCACTGACCCTAATGGCAGTTTTTCTCTAAGAAGAATACGCAAGCATAAAATCTAAGTACAGGGAATGTATAAAGCAGATGAGAATAAAAATAGCCCAAAAATAAAATAAAATAACTTAGACGTAGATCCATAGAGATTATAATATATATATCCAGTGAAATATTATCCTGCCCTTTAATAAAATGGGCGTCTACATTTATTTATATAAAGAGACGCCCAGGTATACTGGATTGAAAGCCATCCCCCACCCCCTCACCAAAAAAAAAAAAAAAACAACTCACGTTTACTTGGTAGTTATGAGTGTGACATTGTTTACAAATAGGGTCTCTGGAGAGGTAATCGAGTTAAAGTGAGGTCACACTGGATAAGGGGGGGGGAGTCCTAATCCAGTGACTTGTGTCCCTATAAGAAAAGGGAAATTCAGCTATGAACATACAGGGAAAACACCACGTGAGGAGGGAGACAGAGTTCTCCGTGTAGGGACACGGAGGACTGTCAGAAACCACTAGAAGCTGGGAGAGAGGAATGAAACAGGCCCCCATCAGAGCCTCTGGGGCGAACCAGCCCTTCAACACGGCAGGTCTCAGCCCATGTAAGGACAAACTCCCCCGTAGTTCCCTGGTCGGCAGTACTTTGTTACACTAGGATGTGATTTAGGTAAAATGCTATACGAACTGATACCCACGTGTGGACGCCTGGAAGATCTTGGTGGCAATGTCTGAGTAGTGGAATCTGGAATGATTTTTCCTCATTGCCTTTGTTTCACGCTGCTTAAATTTTTCGCAACACTTCTCTTTCAAAAGTAATAAAGCCGTGTTCATGGGGCAAATATAGAATCTTATCTAGTAGCTTGGGCTGCTATCGCAAAACAGCGTGGTTCAAGCAACCGAAATTAATTTCTCATAGTTCTTGAGCCCAGGAAGTTCAAGATCAAGAAGCAGACAGGTTTGGTTCCTGGCGAGAGCCCTCCTCCCGACTAGGAGACGGCCATCCTTTGGCTGTGTCCTCATGTGGCGGGGGGGGGGGGGGGGGGGGAGGAAACTGGTGTCTCTGCTTCTTCAAAGGACACTAATCTCCTATGGTGGCCACCCTCGTGGCCTCACGCATAGCTAATTATCTCCTCCAGACCCCACTTCCAAGCACCATCACACTGGGGTTAGGGCTTCGGCAGTATGAATTGTGAGGGGACGTAGACATTCGGTCCATGACAACCTATGTGTCCAGTGGGTGGCAGGAAGGCATGAAGATAACATGGTGATTCTCAGATGCAGGAAAGAAACCCTACGGTTTATCCTCGGTATTCTTCCAGCTGCAAGAGCTGTCTGCAGAAGACCGAGCAGCGGGCAGTCGGCTCTGCAGGTGGATGGAGCTGGGTTCCAGTCCAAGCGCACGGCCATTTGAAGCCACTTCACTCTCAAAGCCTCGGTCACTTGCTCTGTGAAATGAAGAGACAAACATCTGTCTCCTAAGGACGTCCTAGCAATCCAATAAGTAAATACAGAGAAGACCTCGCCGTGGTCACGGGCAGACAGTAAAGTTCTGCAAAGGAATACTTAAAGATACATTATTTTGTTTATAGTTCTTTGAGGGATCAGGCCATTGACAAAAATTCTGCGTTTGGGTGTGACAACGGTTCTGGGTCCCTGAGCCTGTTTTCTCACTTCTGCCCTGCGTTGGGCAGGGGGGTGGGGGATAGATGTATACATGTCTGCGTATATATGTCTATATATATGTCTATGTATATGTATGTATGTGTGTGTATATATATGCTGCATATATACATACATATGTATATGTGTGCGTGTGTGGAGATATATATATATACACATATATGCTAAATCTGACTTGTGAGTTTAGTGACTTTACTGATGACGCTCAGATGGCAAGAGAAGAAGCAGGTGGCATCAGCACAAAGCCAGTGCCGTCCTGGTCATACCTCCTGTCACTCTTCCATCTCCAACCCGGCTGATTGCCCTTCTGGACCCCCACGTAGGCTGGGGGACGTCTCGGGGGTCACCGCTTCACTCACGGTGCGCAGCCGCCCAGCCCGTCCACATACCCCAGCCACCTTAGAATTCAACAGCTAATGACACCCCATCCTTATGCCTGACACGAAGAACCACTGACTCCTCGTGATTTGGGGACACAGAGAACTCTATAGCTCCTGCTGAATCCTCTCAGTAGGTTTTGACTTTGCCAAACTTCCAGATTGGAAGAGCATTAAGATTTAGGTATAAAGACATTTGGAAAGAATTCTTTTAGATGGTGTGGGAGCTCCAAAGGCAATCATTCTAGAACATTCCACAGAAGGTTAGACTCATGCCTTGTAACTCATGGGTGCTGCATCCCTTTGGCACGACGTAAGGCCCACTCGTGGGAGAGAACATCTCCCTCGTGGCTCCTCCCTTCCCTTTGTGTCTCCCCCTACGCCTTGAGACTTCCCACTGTTCAGACGAGGGCGGTCTAGCCTCATTTCCTCACCCACCCCCGCGGGGGACAGACGGCCAGTTCCCAATGTCCTCGGCCCCTATCTGACCTCAAGTACCAGGTGGCGCATGAAGCAGGAGTAGGGAGCAGGGCCGAACTCAAGTCCCCAGCCTGTTGGCAGCAGTGTGTCTGAATTTCCAGCAAAGTCTGCACTCAGCTCCTCCTCCCAGACCCTATACGACCATGCCCACCGTTTGCCTCTTACACCTTGTCCGGAAACTCCAGGTTCACCAACATGCACTTCCCTGTAAGTTGTGTCCAGGATCGCGGGCCGATCACCTCTCCCAGAATAAGGGGGAAATGACCTTCCACCCAACTCTGCCTGGCGAGTGTCTCCGTCTCTTCTGTTCTTGGCCCTTTGCCCGTGGCCTTGCCAACCCCAGTGGAGAGGGTTCCGGTGTTCTGAACAGCTGCTCTGTGGGAGGAATCTAGAGCAGCAGGACCTGTCGGGGCACAACTCCAGCCAGAGCCCACCATCTGAAACGCTTTTCTTTTCTTTTCTTTTCTTTTCTTTTAATGTTTATTTACTTTTTTGACAGAGAGAGAGAGTGTGAGCAGGGGAGGGGCGGAGAAAGAGGGAGACACAGAATCTGAAGCAGACTCCAGGCTCTGAGCTGTCAGCACAGAGCCTGACGCAGGGCTCGAACTCATAGACCGTGAGATCATGACCTGAGCCGAAGTCGGCCGCTTAACCGACTGAGCCCCCCAGGCGCCCCTGAAACGTTTTTCTGAAAGACTCGACTGACCTGCCCCGAGGACGGGTTCTCCAAGGACGCGTTCCAGTTTCGCCATGTTGTTCCGTCTCCCTACACTCACTGTGGCGAGATCTGGAGCTTCACCTCAACCCACCTCCTCCACAGCACGGTTCTGGGTGCCCCCCGTCTCACAAGTAGCTACCAACTCTTACACCCCCCTCTGCTGCGTTGCCTCCATGTCAGCCGGCAAGGCTCACTTGGGGTGTCGGAGCAGCCTCCGCTGACCCCCACCTGCTGCTGTGGCTTTCTGGATCCCACCCAACTTCTCTGCATTCGTAGAAAATGAAACACTGGGGGAGGGAGCTGGCTAAAATCTCCTGTCTCTGGACGCCTCCTGGCAGCGTCCGACTGAACCAACTCGAGTTCCTCGGGCTGAAATCTGCTGCTATGTTCCCTGTGTTGTGGAAGAATTCCTGGCTTTTACAACTCAATTGGGAGTGTGGTTGCTCGCTCTCTACCAGTGGAAAAGAACCCGACTCCGCCACGCATTAGCTGTGTTTTGAACAGGTTTTGGCTCTTCTCTGTGCCTCTCTTTTCTCATCTATAAAATGGGCATGGTAGCCTTGTTACCTTACTGCTGCAAGTATGTTGAGCACGTGGATTTTAATGGTGTCAGGCTGTCATCATCACCATCACCATCATCACCATCATCATCACCATCATCATCACCATCATCACCACCATCATCGTTACCATCATCATTGTCATCATCATCATCACCATCATCATCACCATCATCATCACCATCATCACCATCATCGTCACCATCATCGTTACCATCATCATTGTCATCATCATCATCACCATCATCATCACCATCATCATCACCATCATCACCATCATCGTCACCATCATCATCACCATCACCATCATCACCATCATCATCACCATCATCACCATCATCCTCACCATCATCATGACATGCTTCCTCCTTCCTTCCTTCTTCCGGCTACTGGTCCCGCAATACTTAGCCTTGCAGCCCGAGCACCTCCCCAGGGGCCTGTCTGGCATACTCCCTATTCCCTCCTTTATTCTAACCCCTTGGAATGCCCCGTGCCTGGGGCACGACCTTCTTGCAGTAAATCCCATCGATCAAATTCTTCCCTTCTAAATTAATACCCAGTGGAAGGACCCAACACCAACTGTGTTTCTTGCCCCGTCACCTGCCCTGGCCTGGCAGCCCTCGGTCTCGAGGTTATCTGCAAGCTAAGCCGGTCTTCCTTCGGTTTGCCTGCCAAATCCACCAGCCTGCTCTCTCCAGAAGCAATCCAAATGTCTACATAATTGTGAGCCAGTTCTATATTGCCCTCTCTGGACCATTCCCTCTCATGTCCCCTGAAGGAAGCCTTGCCCAGGAGCCGGCCTAGAGAACCGGCCATGGCCTAGGCCCGCCCCCTTCTCAGGCCCAGTCTCACCCGGGGGGCTCAGGTGCCACGATCACGGCCGCTGTTTCCCTGACCCGCTCCCCGTGTGAGAATGCTCTGCATGCCATCACCATTTGTGCCGATGGGATCTGCACTTCTTGGCCCCGTTCTCCTAACAGTCTGGCTGCCGTGTGACAGAGTTGTTCTTTGGCTCAGTTCTAGGGGATGACGAAACTCAGTAGCAATTAAATGCCAGTCTCGGTTCAATATCCAGATGGTGCTTACCATCCCCCACAGTACCCCCAGAGCTCTACCCGTCACCATGGTGCGGGAGAGGAGCTGCACTCCCCAGCAGTGTGGGGAGGCCAGTCGCTCAGGCACCTGCCGAGATCCCTAGAAAATGTGCCGTCGTGTCTGTCCTTCCTCTGGCTTCGAAGGACGCCACTGGTGCTCAAGTGGCCTCGCCAAACCCCCTTGCCAGCTGGGCCACGAGCGAGCCGACTCGCCGACGGAGAACGTGGGGGAACAGACCAGACAGGTGGTCCCCAGCCCTGGAGGCTGGACACGCACTGGTGTGGCTGTTCTGACTTCAGCGGACAATCGGCTTCCACGCCGGTTACAAACACCGTGGCCCCAAGTCTGTCTCAGTGTCCCTCTGCCACAGTGGCTTCCCCAGTCCCTCCCTCTTGGGTCACCCAACATCATCCCCCTCCACCCCCTCCATTACCCAACAACTAAGGATAAATATTTGGCACAGGAGGGGGTCCCTTGACCTCTGCCCCCCAAACGACCTCTGCTTCTTTCCGATTGGCTGAGACAGGTGGTTACGTGTCGTGGCTGCCGGAGCTGACTGGACCCATTCCCAAGAGGAAGGCTAGCTTGATCAGAAATTTGCTCATGGGAAGTTTGCCCTGTCAAGTATCATTATGAAAACAAAACACATCGACCTTCTGAACTCCTTCCTCAAGCCAACCAAGACGGTAGCCAAATCCCTGGACTACCAGCCCAGATTAGATGAGACAGCCCTCAACCACGGGGCGGGGAGAAAGAAGGTGCTACCCGCATCCATGGTCTCCCAAGGAGATCGCACACACATGTTTGGGGAGGAATCCCCTGGCCAGGTCAAACCTCTTTTTGTTAAGAGTGAGAACTTTTAAGAGATAAAAAGTGGAGACCATTTTTTTTTTAATCTCAAGGATAAAGAGAGACGCATACCCCCACCTAGGCATATAAAACATCAGAGGCAAAGGAAAAGACACGCGAAACCAGGCTTAGCGAAACTCTGAGGGGGCGGGGAAGGGGTCTGCAAAGCAAGATTGCAAAGCCCGTCATGTCGGTGTTGGTGACTCAAGCAGCAGAAAGACATTTGCGGCACGTGTCGGCACAGAACACGTCTCTTAGGTAACTTGCCTTGACAATGCTGGGCGCCTGGGCTGTGAATCTAGTTACAGAGCTCGAAACAGGGAGACTGAATCATGGAAGGACTTGTCCTCTATAAATGCTGAAGAGACGCATATTACAGAAGCGAGGGAATGCTCTGGACGTTGAACTCGGACGTGACGTGTGGTGACAAAAAAGGACTTCTTCCTAATGAGCATCGCTAAACCTTGTCAGAAAGTCCCAGACTACACCAAAACCCTGGAAGGCTGAGGTGGAAGAATGAAACCTGGAGACGCTCTCCCCCTCACGGTAACTTCTCTCCAGTGTTTGCAAACTACGCGCTGTACGCCCACTGCTGTAGGTGCTTGGATCCCACACATGTGTGCGGCCAAGATCACCCCCGCTTCCTAAATGACAAAAATGGGTGCAGAGCAGTCCGTTACTTGTGCAAATAAGAGGAAAATCCCTTTAGAGAGACGACAGACCGAGGAGGAGGGTGGCAGGATAGGGAAATAAAGTAGATGCTTTTGAAATTAGGATTTAGAAAAATTGAAACGACCCCACGGAGAAGCTTGATTGAGTATCTATTTCATCTCAATTCCCTTATCTGTGAAAGGGGGCGGGGGTCCTTCCTGCCGCAGTGTTCTCCGTGTGCTAAGAGGATGCTTCCTCTCAACAAGCAGCCGCAAGTTGGGGCGATTGGGGGAGCGTTCGGCACCTTCGGAGCCTGGTTTCCAAGAGCCGAGATGATCGCCCAGGAATCGGGACCCAGTTGGAAGAAAGGACCCAGATTCCCCTTTCCTCTCAATTCCAGAAATGAACTTCGCTTCCAGCTGGAACGCAATGGAGGTCCTGCGAGGGGCTGCTGGGATCCCTCGGAGGGTCCCCGGGGTCCCGGAGAGTCTGGCAGGAAAGGAGAGGGTGCTGTCCTCGCGGGTCCTCGGCTCCTGACCTCACTCTCCCCCCGACAGCTAACTCACTCCCTCTGGGGTAGAGGATTGGGCAGGGCCCCTCTCTGGTCATCTGCTTCTGGAGATAAGTCCTTGATGACTCGCTGCAGACTCCCATTCGGGAGATAAATTTCCTATTTGGGAGGAAATCACACCCCTCTTCCCCAGCGGGGCTGCGGCAGGTTCGCCTTGGCAATGGTGGGAAGTGGCCACACCCGCCCTTCCCGGCCCGGGGGATTCCAGCATTTGAAGGCTCGGAGCTGGAAAGATAAACATCACCGCTTATCCCTCACTCCCTGGTTGTTGCTCGTCGGCAGCAGAAAAGGAACAGAGGAGCCGCGGGGAAATTCACCCGGTGCAGGCGATGTCAGGGGAGCCGGAACCGGGCTGTAAATTGTACCGGGGGCCCTCTGCCTCTCAGCACCCCGCCCGCCCCTTAAGGAAATGCAGAACAGGACTCTGAATCTCGTCTCGAGGTGAGCTTCGCAGGCCCGACCCGAGAACCCCTCCCTCCTGTATTTCCAGAGACGGAACAGTGCAGGGAAGCCAGGGCCAGGTTTGAGCGTGGGGACCTGGTTTTCTCGCTTCCGCCGTGTCTCTGAGAACGAGTGACTTAACCGGGCCGAAGCCCCAGCCCCTGACCCAAATGAGGGAACAGTCCTCCTGCTTCACAGGGTGGTTGGACAAAAGGATGGATCGGGCCCAGTTCTGTGTCCAGATTGCAGAGTAAAGAACGTCATCCTTAGCTCCCAGCGCCTCCTCCACGTGTCTGACCTGCCAACGGAGCCAGATTCCGAATGTTTTCGCCAAACGCGGAGGGCAATGTATTTTTTCCTTCGCAAGACTTTGTGCAGACTGTTCCCTCTGTCAGAAGCGTCCTTCCTCCCATCTCTGCCTTCAAAATCCGTCCCACTCTTCCCCGCGAGACTCCTTTCTTCCAAGAAGTCTTCCCCGTTCTGACACCTCGCCTCTACTTCTGAACGCTGCCAGCCTCTCCCCCGTCGCCTGGTTTCGGCGCCGACCCTGCCCTGCCTCACGTTCTGGTTCATTCTGCGTCTGCTTATCTGCCCCATAGTCCAACCACAAGCCACTCAGGGCGGTGTCACCACCTGGCGTGCAGCCCGGACCGGGGACGTCTGCGTGGGACGTCCAGCGGAAGTAGGAACCTCTATCCACCCACCTGTGCGTGTGTGCATGTGTGCGTGTGTGCACGACTTGATTTGGGGGGAACTTGCCTCTCACTCCTTCCCAAAAAGAGTCTACGGAAATTTGACCGGCCGAACAAAACTCACAGAAGGACAAAGGAGGGTAAAAGAGAAATAATAAGTCTCGAGCCACCTGGGATGAGCTGTTTACTACAGCTGAACGCTGGCCGTCTCTCTGAATTTCCTGGATGAAGGGGAAACAGGCTGGCTCGTATACTTTTCATTGTACAATAACTTTGGAACCAGACTGGAAAGAGAAATTTTTCCTGGCACCGTGTTCAAGGAGAGATTTATCAAGCGAGCCCCTTACATAACAGACGTGAGGTAACGCGGTCGGCAGCATCTCCAGCGAGCTTCCTGCAAAAGGACCCAGATGTCTGAGACCGGCTCAGAGACCAGCGATGCCCGCGAGGCGATGAGACCGCGAGGCCGCTAGCCAGGGCTTGCCTTCTCCACAGTTGTGGAAACCTTGAGAACCTAGGGAAAAGAAACATGGCGTGAGTGCGTTTAATATCGGACCCCGAAGACCGCATCCAGATGCATCCCAAAGATTGTGGTGTCCAGCTTGCCGCAGCGAGGGGTGTCCTGGAGCAGGGACGAGGGTCACCCTTCAAGGGCAGGCTGCAGAGGGGCTGGCACCCACTGAGGCGCGCCGGGCTCCGTGTTCTAGCACCGCCAGTGTCTGTCCCCCATGGAACCCTGTCCCGGATGTTGTCAAGAGACCCATTGCTCACCAGCCGGGTCAGCCTGAAAGGAGACTCCTATGAAGTGTGGGACCCTCACGGGTGTCATGACGGGCGATGACAAAGACTTGAGGAAAGACAGTTCATGAGAGTAACACCAGGCCCAGCGTCTGGGTGACCACTGCATGTTGGGACCACCGAGATGGCAGACAAAGGTGTCTACATCCTACAGGTGGGGCCGAACCGGAACGTGGGAGCCCGTTCCGTCTGCGAGCTCCACAGGCAGGAAGGAGACGAGGCCCCTGACCAACTCGACCGACCCCCTTACCTCCGCCAGAGGCACGGGGGCCCAGGGACGGGAACCCAAGCACGAGCGCTCACTCCTGCGCCTCCGCTGGTGAGATCCGGGCCGCTTCGTCTCAGTCGTCCCGAGGAACAGCCATGCCCCCCACGAGTCAGCCACTGAGGTCCCTCCGGGGTTTTCAGCCTCAGATTTTATGTCTAGAAGGAACTGTCTCTGTCTTTTTCTCCCTTTCCTTTTTGTGCCTTCTGCTACCAGGCAGCTCCTGAAATGCCAACCCATCCCTCCCACGTCCCTCACGTCTGTCCCTCACATGACTCCGGAGGCCCGTCCCCTTCTCTCCAGGTTGGGAAGAGGGGCTCCAATGAGACCTGAGAGTGGGGGCCCCCGGCGCTCACCCCAGGCCTGCACGGATATGATGAGACAGGCGAAGAGAGACGTCCCGCTGTCCTCAGCAGCAGGTGCCGCAGGAAAGGAGAGGTCAGGCGGGAGGAGGGACAGCCGGATGGCCAGAGGGACAGGCTGTCACTCGTCCTAGGCGCCCCGGTGTGGTGGTGCAGGCCTGAGAGCGGTTCCATGAACCAAGTTCCCTGAATCTGACCCCCCGGGATCCAGCTGATAACGGGGTCCCGTCCCATAGGACACGAGAGCCCTGCGCCCACCCCAGCTTCTCATTTCTACCCCTGCGGCGTCATTACTACCGCTAACAGCAATGACGACGACAATGGCCTTGTGGGGAGGAGCGGCTCGGCCACCGGGCACCGAGCTGTGTTTTCCCCCAAAGAAAGCACGTCCGTTTTCATTCAGCTGGGAAGTCCAGAGCCTCAAATTAACGAATCGATCAACCGAGTGACTTTTTAGAAATTCCTCATCGCCTATCACATTGCACAAGGACCTACTGCGTGCCCGCCAAGGCGCCAGACGCGGTGCCCTCCTCGCTGTGCGGGGTCACGGCGCCCAGGCAGGTCCGCCCCTCGCGGTGGAAGACACGACTGTGACATCGGGGATACGGAGGCAGGGCGGCTCCCAGGGAGCTGTCACCTTCCATGATGGACCAGAAAGGAAGGAAGGACACCCTCTCTGCGCGCCGGCCAGGAGGATGGCTGGGGAGACCAGGAGGAAGAGACATCCCCCGGGGCAGCTTCGGCAGTGGGGGTGGGGCCCGCGGTGGGGCAAGGTCCCTGAGCAGACCCCACAGACGCCGGCGGACCCCGAAATCATCTACACGTGTCCCATGAGGCCGGGTTGGGCAGCCTGCTCGGGCTCCTCCGAGGGGCCCTCACGCGGGCACCCCGCATCCTCCCGGCGCCCCGCAGTTTGTCGCTCTGCCTTGCTCCCGAGGGAACCGAGGTTCCCGCCCGCAGGTGTGTCCCCCGGGATCTGGTCGCCGGGACAGTTAGGATCCCAGCTCTCCTGTCGGGCGCGCGGTCTCAGCAGCTACCGCAGCATGACGACACCTGCCAAGGACACGCCTCCCTCTTTCGGGATTGTCCTCCAAAAGTGGAATGGACCGCCGTCTTCAGGGGACGGCGCAAAGGGCCCACGACAGACCCGAAGACCTTCTGCCTCCGGCGCCCGCCCCCTTCCAGCCCCAGGGCTGCGTTCCCTGCCCCCTCTCCTGCTTCCCTGCCCTCTTCGGTTTCCTTCCTGCTCCTTTCACCCGCTCTCCGGCGCCTTCTCTGAAAGGGCCCCTGGAGACCAGACACCCCCTCTCCGCCTTCGTCCCGGCCGGCCGAGGGCCAGGGTCCTCTGGTGCTCACGGGCCCCGGGCGCGCCTGCAGGGCACTGGGCGGAGGGAGAAGTTAGCTCAAGAGCAGGGGGCCGGCTGGAGTGACCTCGGTGGAAGCTGCGGCCTGCTTCTAATTTTAGCAGCAGAGGAGCTGAGCTTCCTGGAGGTTTCGGATTGCGGCGCCCTCCCCGCCGCTCCCCTCCCCGCACCGCACATGCGGAAGAGTTTCGGACCCCAGGGTCGGGCCACACCCAGACCTCATCCGGCTCAGCAGTGTCTCGGAAAGTGGGGACCGAGAGTCCCCGACGGGCAGAGTGGAGCTGACTCCTTGTGAAACCTCCTTGTCTATAGACGGGGCCAGAGGCACGGCCTGCGAGCGACGGTGGTCGATGACAGTGGCCGGCACACCGGGTGGAGAATCGGGGTCCTTCTGGCACGTCGTGCTGCGTGTTCCCTGTCCACCCCCGCCTTCCGGGTCAGCGTTGTCGCCCGAGGACATGCTCTTTCCTTGTTGAGGTGTGGACCACGCAGGAACATTTCTTTCTCTTTTTCTCTTTCTCTTTAATGCTTATTTACTTGGAGAGAGACGGAGACAGAGAGAGCAAGCAGGGAGGAACAGAGAGAAAGGGAGGGAGAGAGAATCCCAAGCGGGTTCCGCGCTGTCAGCGAAGAGCCCGATGCGGACCTGGGACTCACACACCGTGAGATCAAGACGCGAGCCGACACCCAGAGCCGGGTGCGTCCCCCACCGAGCCACCCGGCGCCCCCGGGAGGGACTATTCCTAAGATTCCTCCCCCCATTTCTATATCTTTCAACATCTATTTAAAACTCCGCTCACCGCGAAGTGCACGTGTCTCAGGCCACCGCGTGCTGGGTTTTGGAAAGCAGGCGCGCCCGTGGGGATCGGGAGCCCTCCCGTGACCCCCGGAGAACTTCCCCACGCTGCTCTCCGGTCGGTCCCCGGGCCGCGCCCCCGGCAACCACGGCTCTGACCGCTTTCCTGGCTCTTAACCTCCCCGTTCGCAGCGGGGCCCGTCCCCGGCCGGTTCCGGCAGCACCTGTCCTGTCCCAGCCCCTTCTCACCGAGCTGGGCGGGAAGGACCATGGGCCCCGGGCGTCCATCCCCTGAGCCCACGACATGGAAAAGGGACTCCAAAAAGAGGCCGCAGGGGTCCGTGCTGCGTTGTCGGGTTGCGGGTCATTCTTCCAAGCGGGCGCCCTGCCCCGAGCGGGGCCTGCAAGTCAGGGGCTCCTTGATCCTGCCCTTCCCGATCTCCGGGAACGACCCCTGCGAACTTCCGCTGCTCGGGTAACGGCCTCCTCGCCCTGCAGCCAGCCCGAGGGTGCCTCTCTTCCCAGCAGGTGCCCGCCCGCGTCCTCCTCCGCAGGGACGGGGTGAAGCAGTCAGTGGCTAGACGGCGACTCGGGCGCAAGCTCCCTGGGCCGTGTGCCGGGCCCCCGCCAGGGCAGGGGTCGCCAGTATCCTCCCTGAAACACCGAGCCTCAAACGCACTGTGTTCTGCGTGTGTCTGGCACACAGCTCCGCCCGTGACGGGCCCCGTTCTCGAGACTTGTCGCCGTGTGTCCTCGGCGACCTGGGGGAAACGTGCGTGCGCCAGCGGGCAGTACCTCCTTGAGGGCCTCCCGCCGGCCTCCCCTGAGATCCGGGGCCGTCTCTCCCCGAGGGACGGGGCACCTCACCTGCCGGACACCTGCGTGGAGCCGCGGTCACGGGGACGGCTCAGACCCGCGCTCGAGAGCTTCCCGAGGGACCTTCGTTTCTATTTCCCAGGCACTCGGCCTAAGACGTGGCTCGGTGCGTAAACCGCGATGAACTTCGGAGAGACAGCTGCCCCTGCAACACCCACTCTCCTCCCCCCTGCCCCTGCAACACCCGCTCCTCCTCCCCGCTGCCCCCGTGCTCCCTCCCTGAGGGTGCTGCCCCCGTGAAGATCCAGGACCCACACCCGCCCACCGTTCCGGCCACCGTGACTCTATGCTCCCCGAGTCCCCTCTGCCACCTCCTCTTTCGTCTCTGTCACAGGCTTGGCTTGGGTGCCCAGCTCACTGGACAGAACTTACCTCAAAATAAAGGAAGAGGCAGCCCCTTAAAGAAAGTCTTCGTGGTCTTTATGCTGGTTTCTGGAGCTGCGACCTGTCGGCCACACCCGCAGGAGAAAGACTGAGGGGTAGCGACTGGCCCGGGTTGCTCAGCAAACAAACACCGTGGCATGTGTCTTCGCTCCAGCCGCCGAGCCTGGCGTTTCAAGTGACACAAGTGCTGCTACCAGAGATGCTCGGTACCTTTCTGGTTCACCCGAAGCGATGAATGGAATCTTCCGGAAAATTCGAGACAGGAAAAGGCAGCTCTAGTGTATTCAGATGCTAGGTGGGCGATGAGGCAGAGGTCCCCGGGGGAGCCAGGAGGGGGCAGGCACCGCACCGGGCTAGGGCGTCTGCACCCTCGTCGCCCTGGGAAGGTGGGGTGGCGCCCAGAAGGACACGCCTCGGCTCCGCAGGGAAGGGGGTGGGGCTGTCCCAGCCTCTCGTTCTGGAGCAAACGCTGTAGATGCCAGCGGCTGGGGGCACAGAGGGGCTCACGCACGTGAGCGGGTGTGCGTTTGGGTGTGTGTGTCTGTCTGTCTGTGTGTCTGTGAGACGGTGTGCGGGTGAGCGCGTGGGTTAGAACGTGCAGGGCAAGAAAAGAAGCAGGTGGGGACATCCCAGACGGCCGCGGCCCCAAGCGCTCGGCGTCTTTCCCTCCAGGCGCGAATGTGAAGTCAGCACGTATGGCGGCACTGAAGAGAGAGAGAGCACAGTTCCCCTGTGCCCACCTTGGCCGTGGCCACCTTCCTGCCGCCTTCCAGGCATCATCCCAACAGGGGCGTGCATGCACGTGGCCGTCACCGCGCACACGCATCGTTCGGTAACCGGAGGTCCCCCAGCGGGGCGCTCTGAGCGGGTTTCCTGCTGACGGACGGACTGAAGACGGGCGCGCCGTCAGGCTCTGAGCGAGTCCCCGAGGGCTGGCGGTCTAAGCTGCCTCCAGAGTCCACGTAGCAGAGCCGCGGGGAAGGCCCGGCTTTCCCTCTCGGGAATTAGCCGATGGGGATAAACTCCCAGGAGCTGGGATCAAGACGGCTCTTGATACATATCGTCAAACGCGAGCGAGTCCAGCCGGTGACACCGTCACCGCAGTGAGGACAGACACTAGAGCACCAGGGCACTCGTCAGGCCCGAGCACCACGGCTTCAACGAGGGCGCAAAGCCTCGAGGATCGAGGAGGATCAGGCCGGCGACACCTTCGACAGCCAACAGCAGAGGACCGGGGGCCCATCCAGGCTTGCGACGCCAAAGCTTCAACGAATTAAGGAGCCGTCTTCAAGAGAAAGGAATATGGGAGCGCCCGGGTGGCTCAGTCAGTTAAGCGTCCGACTTCGGCTTAGGTCATGATCTCGCAGTTTGTGGGTTCGAGCCCTGCGTCGGGCTCTGTGCTGACGGCTCGGAGCCTGGAGCCTGCTTCCAATTCTGTGTCTCCTCTCTCTGCCCCTCCCCTGCTCATGCTGTATCTCTGTCTCTCTGTCTCTCTCAAAAATAAATAAACATTTAAAATTTTTTCTTAAAAAAAGAAAGAAATATGGAATCACTAAACCAAAACTAGATATGAAAGTGACTTTGTCAAAGGAAGGAAGAAAAAAATCAAAACAAATCACAAATGTTTAAAAGACGTCAATGCCACAAATTCACAACACTGAAAAGATAATTTTCACTAATTAACGGACACCCCTCTATGATACTTTTTCCGACCTTCGGTTCCGTACTTGTTGATATCCTGTTCGAACGGTGGCCGTGTTCAGTATCGTTGTGCGTGGCCAGAAGAGAAATTTAACTCGGCCTTTCCTCTGGCACGGCCGATCAAAGTTGCTCGTTACTATTAACAGGTTATAAAATTTCCTTCCAGCTTCACGACTCAGCGTTAGCAGCACCACGGAGTTTTACAATTGTGATAAACTTTGGGAACGCCGCCGTCGGGGGTCTTCTGTACATACAAGCAATTCGTCTTCCTAAATTGTTGCTGTCTTTGTCATAAATGTATTTATTTATTTATTTAATACATATTATTAGGGAGAGAGTAGGTGTGTGCACACGAGCGGGGGAGGGGCAGAGAGAGAGAGAGAGAGCCCCTAGCGGACTCTACACTCAGCGCAGAGCCCGACGTGGGGCTCCGTCCCATGACGCTGGGATCATGATCTGAGCCGAAACCAAGAGTCAGACACTTAACCTACCGGGCCACCCGGGGTGCCCCTCTCATAAACTTAAACTGGAATTGGTTTTCCCAATCTGGGTGAGTCGCTTGGAATTGACTTTATGTTACAGTCGGATACAGAACAGCATCTAGGCTGAGTCTGAAGATATTTCGGACTCTGTTTCTCTCCCCATACCCACGCACTTCCTATGCTGGCCACCACGGGAGGGGCCCTCCAAGGTACAGCCGGTGGCCCTGCCCGTGGTGACAACACAGCTCCCGTGCATCGACACACGTTCCCGAAGGCCATCGCTGTGCGGACGTGGGGAAGGACAGTTTCACCGTTCGTGGAAGTGACTGTGACTCACAGAAACAAATCCCACCAAGCCCAAAATAGACGTCTCTCTCAGTCTGTTCCAGACCCAAATATACCTGCAGCCCCTCCTAGGCTGACACCAACGGAAACGAGCAGAGGGGAAGTCCAAGTGGAAAGACACCGTGGTCTTAACCAAGCGTGGTTAAAAATATCTTGTTTGTTCAAATCGTAAAAAAGCATACGACCATGGGAACGAATTTGGAGGGCCCCTCCCAGGGCCTTGGAAGCTCTGCGTGCATCCTCCGTGCACCGGCCAAATGGTTTCAGACCTCGGTCTGCTGTAGAGAGATTCTGTAACTACCTTAATGGCGGTGGGTGTTGCGTGGGGCTCTTTTATTGCACCTGAGGACCTATGCTGACACGTGCCAAGTAATCACCGTCTCCCCTGCGGAGAGGAGCAAGAGGAAGCAGAGCCCCAACCACCTGTCCACCCCCTCTCCCGGTCTCTCGTTAAGCAGACAATCACACGGGGCAGAGGAGGAAACCGAAGCGTCACTGGAATCAGAAGTCACCAAAGTATTTGAGAAGCCCTGGGGGTTTTCCGCCAGTCACGGGCAGTCCAGGCAGTCCCAGACGCCCGTTCACAGTGGGGGGGGCGGGGAGGGAGGGCTTGAAAGAACCGGAAACTGACATCTCACTTCCGGTTACATGGCTGCTGGGGTAGAGTAAGTGGTGACAGTCTTCCAGCCTACTGGGAACAGGGCTGGGGGGGTGGTGTGTGGGGAGCGGGGGAAGAGCTGGAGAGAAACAGCAGGTGGAAAGTGGGGTAGCAGGTGGCAGCCCGAATTCCCCAGTTTGGGGGGTCCAGGCTGTGTGAATTTCCCGTGCGGTGGCGAACACGACAGCGGTACCAAGACCGAGCCTTCTCGCCGGTAAGCCACTCAGAAGGGATGGCCGGCAGGGGAGGGAGCCTCGCCAATGGGAAACTCTGGAGCAGACCATCCAGGTGGGAGCTTCTGGAAGTAACAAGAGGTCACACCATGTAAGAATGCATCTCCTACATCGGGGGAGTGTGCAGGGCAGAGGCCCCTTCCGAGAGGCCTTCCTTCCACAGGACCCCCACGTGGACCCCACAGAGGAGGCACCGTCCGAGCACCTGCTACCCAGACGGCCGTGATGGAGACGTAGCAACAGAGGAGGGGCCTGGCAGCACCGACGCCCAGCACGCCCGGAGGAGACGGCGACCCCCGGGAGGGAGAGGAGGGCTGTGAAAGGCAGGCTGGACACGGACGCCGTGAGCGCTGAACTCCACATAGTCAAGAAGTTTTATTATTTTTTAATTATTTTTATTTGGGGGGGACGTAAGTGATCGAGGGGCAGAGAGAGAGAGAAGCGGGGCTCACCGGGGCTCCTGCTCGCCACGCGTGGGGCTCGAGCTCACGAACCGTGAGATCATGACCTGAGCCGGAGTCAGGTGCTTAACCAGCGTCACGAAGTTTTAAACCAGGGTTTCCGATCTGCACGAGACGCCACGAAGGGGGAAGACGGGGGCTCCTCATAGGCCAGCTGCAGGGAAAGCGTAGAGCTTTAAAAAAAAAAAAAAAGGTCTCTACAACAAGTTCAAACCGTTCGATAAATTATTCATGAGCTTGAAGAGTTAGGAAAACAGATCAGGCGATCCGCACCCTTCCAGCGACCAGCGACGCCTCCGTTCTCTGCCTCGTCCCGCCCTGGGGGGGCGCAACCTGCCGCCATCGTCCCTGCTCTAATGAACTCCCCAGTTGGTGGGAAAATGTTTCTCTCCAAATCCCTGCTTTCTTCATCAGGGTGATAGGCATGAAAAACAACGCTCGTGAAAACGGGTGCTGTTAAATCGTAGATAAGCCTTCCGAGAAGAAAGAAAGCTCGAATTTGCAATGACATTTTTCCTGCACTTTGGGAATCCTCTGGGCTTTCTCACTGGTGACGGGCCATAGGGCCCAAAGAAAGGGACATTAAACCGGACACTGGCCTGCCTGGCCCCAAGTCCCGCCCTGCCCACTGTCAGGTGTGAACGTTAGCCTCCCCCGAGGAGACCTGCCCCAGCCTCCTCACCCTGGACGCCTCCGCGGGGCTCCCTGAACCCAGGCCCAATCGCCCCTCGGCCCACCTGCTCCCTTCCCTCCTCTGCCACCAGCGTCCGTCCAAGAATACCCCCGTCCCCTCCTGCCCGCTGGTCTCCTTCTCAGGGACCCCCCCTTCCAAGACAACCCCTCAGGGGCCCCGCCGTGCGTAGGGTGGGCTGGAGGCGCCCAGGCGCCCCCCGGGCACAGAGTAGAGGACGGGGTGGACCGCGTGCTGGCCTGCATGCCGCATTCCGTCCACTAGAGCTAAGAATCCCAGGGGATAAATCCCAAAACCAGGATCTTGGTTACAAAAAGGAAAGTTGCAGAATGTTTCTATGTGATAGGATTTCTTCATCTTTTCTTTTTCTTTTTTAATTTTTTAAAATGTTTTTATTTATTTTTGAGAGAGAGAGACAGAGTGTGAGTCGGAGAGGGGCAGAGAGAGAGGGAGACACAGAATCCAAAGCAGGCTCCAGGCTCCGAGCCGTCAGCACAGAGCCCGACACGGGGCTCAAACCCACGAACTGCGAGATCATGACCTGAGCCGAAGTCGGACGCTCAACTGACTGAGCCGCCCAGGCGCCCCTCTTCCTTCTTTTTAATACATGAAATAATACTCTATGCCATTTTCAGGGTGTAAAATAAAATAAAAAAATAGAAACACAGGTAGGGGGGCACCCACAGAGTTCATGATGGGGTTTGTTCCGAGGAGGCTAAGGGAGAACTGGGCCAAGTAAGAACGGAAAGGGAGTTTTAGGGACCTTGATTTCTGACGTAAAACTCGTGAGAAAATGTGCCCAAATGATAACATCCGTTAAATTCCAGCAGCAGGTTGTGCGAGTGTTTGCTAAATTAGTCTCTACACTTGTTCCGTTTTTAATTTTGTTTTCAAAATTACAAAAAAAATAAAAAGGATTTTTCAGAATCGAAAGTGTTAAAAAGATGAAATCACGAAATAATCAAAATATCATATAAGTAAAGTTTAATATAAAAGCTTTTTAAAAATAAATGCAATGAAACAAAATCACAGAAAAAGATCAATTTTGACTTTAAAACAGTTTGAGCTTTGGGGCACCTGGGTGGCTCAGTCTTTTAAGCGTCTGACTTTGGCTCAGGTCATGATCTCATGGTTCCTGAGTTCGAGCCCCACATCGGGCTCTGTGCTGACAGCTCTGAGCCTGGAGCGTGCTTTGGACTCTGTGTCTCCCTCTCTCTCTGTCCCTTCCCTGCTCACACTCTGTCTATCTCTCTCTCTCAAAAATAAAAATAAACATTTGGGGCGCCTGGGTGACTCAGTCGGTTGAGTGTCCGACTTTGGCTCATGGTCGTGACCTCACCGTTCCCAAGTTCGAGCCCCGCGCCGGGCTCTGTGCTGACAGCTCAGAGCCTGGAGCCTGTCTCAGATTCTGTGTCTCCCTCTCTGTCTGTGCCCCTCCCCTGCTCATGCTCTGTCTGTCTGTCTCTCTCTCTCGAAAATAAATAAACATTAAAAAAAATAATAAAATAAAAATAAACATTAAAAAATGTTTTTAAAACAGTTTGAGTGTAGAACAAAAAAATTCTGAATCGAATTAGAAAACAGCCAATTGCAAACTTGCAATAAAATGGCAAAGGATTCATATTCATAATTCATAAAGAGTTAATACAGAAAAATCAAGTCTATTTAGAAAAAAAACCAACGGACAAAAAAAAGAGGTTTTTTAACACTTTTTAAAATACATTTAAAAAATCAATCCCCATCATTAATCCAACGAACGCCAACTAAAATATCTTTTATCAATCCATCAAAATGGCAAATATTTTCTTTTTTTAATACAACTTATTGTCAAATTGGCTTCCATACAACACCCTGTGCTCATCCCAGCAAGTGCCCTCCTCAGTGCCCGTCACCCACTCTCCCCTCCGCCCTCTGGCCAGAGTCGGAGCTCAGTCCGTAAAGGTACAAGGGAAATTCGCATCCGCTCAGGGCAGGATCATAACCGGGTGAATCTTTCTGGGAAACGATCTGTCTACGCGTCATAAGAGCCCTAAATCTGTGTCCGCCTTGAACTACCTCTAGAAATCTGGCTTAATGAAATAATCTCGAAGTAAGCAAAGACTTCCTCAAGGATGCGTGAAACCTTGCTCCTCGCTTGCTGCCGCGGAACACTGACCCTCACAGACCAGAAAGGGTTAAATCCCCCCCAGCGAGAGGCGGAAACGGAGGGCTGTGCATCCACGTGTAGCCGGTCTGACGCCGCCCAAGGCTCATTTCCAGCAGCGATGATAACGACACACATGAATGGGGCGCGGTGAAACGGAGGGCGAGACGCGGAGCTACGTGTACCGTGTGCCTCTAACCATGTGTACCGAAGGGTGCGTTTTATGCTTAGGAAGCGTACACATGAGAGAAACCAGGCTGCAGAATACAACAGTGGAATCCCGGTTTTCAAAATAGACATGCATTTAATAACCTGGAAAATGACTAATTAAATCATGTATATGCCGTCTGGACTTTCTTCCCCTTCTCTGTGTACCCGATACTGTTACCAAATCAAAAACTGAGTTGAAGGGGGAGAGACAAGAGTTTAACAACTTCCAGAAACCCAACCAAGGCTTCCCTGCGAGTCCGAGAAAACGAGGAAACAGGGTCGAGCGACTGAGGAACCCAAGCTCTCCCCTGCTGAGGCTCGGACGTGGCAAAGGCACCCCTTCTGGACGGATTCAAGATGGCAGGCGATAGACCTCTCTAAGCTGTTCCAAGTTCACGGCCAGAAGGAAGGCAGCGTCTGCACAGCCCGGGGGCCCTCACACAGAGGCTTCCTCCCCAGAGCGCGGCCACCCAACCGACCACTGGCCTCTCTGCTCCTGGGCCTGCGCCGTCTGCCTCCTTGGCGTCCCCAGGTTCCGTGGTCCCCTGCTCTCCTGTCGCCCGCGCCACCGTCTTCCTGAACGAGATCACGTCTCGGCGGCTCTGCGTCTCCAACCCGCCTGATGGTCCCCTCTGTTCCCCCGATTACCCTGGGAACTTTCGATCTTGGGTTCTGGAGTCTTACCACGCGTTTCAAATTCTCTTTTTAGCTCCTGCTGGGTCAGAAAAAAAAAAAAAAGAACTGAAGAACTCAGGCCATCTACTATGACAAGCCCCCAGTCCAGAGCATAACTGAATCTTGAGCCCTGAGAATTTTTCACAAAACCAACAAACCAGAGACAGCTTGCCCGAGTTCGCCTGGGCTTTCTGGTGTTAGCACCGAAAATCCCCCCTCTCGGTAACCCCTTCTTTTCCTGAAAAACCGGGGCACGTGGGTGGTCGCCCTAAGGAGGGTCCGAAATCCTTTGGCGGAAATTCGGGCCGTCTTCTCTGACGCTCAGAAGAGGGTCACTAGTTCCCGCGTGGCTCTCGCTAGTCACAGCCCCTGACCTCACGGCCACTCGGGCTGCCGGACCCGGGACGGCAAAGGGCACAGAGACCGGTCTTCACAGCCGGGGGGCCGCGCAGAGGCCGGGACGGGCGCGTTTTCCTCCTTCCACCGGAAATGGGCGAAGCCGGCTCGAAATTATTACTCAGACGTTCTGGGCTGTGAAGGAAGTGTCTTCTGAGAGCACAAAGCTGTCGGTTTCCTGCTGTGAGCCGAGGGCTTCTGGCTTGCCCGAGAGTGTGCGGGAAGGGAGAGGGTGGTTGTCCCCGCCAGCCCGGGGGGCCTCCGGGACACGACACTCCACAGGCCAGTCGGGGAGGCCGGGTGGAGGGGGCAGCTGGGCGACCCCTCCGTCCCGCAAACGGTCGCCGCCCAGTCTCTGCGCTGCGCCGTACCGTGCCACGTGCCCTCGGCGTGGGCGACCCGGGCCTCCAGGTGACGGCCCCGGGAATGTGTGAGCGGTGAGATCAAGACCAGCATCCGGGGACTGGCTCTCTACGGCTGAACCCCGGACCAAACTTGACACCTTCTCGGCTCGGTTCGTAACAAGGGTCGGGCAAGGAGTAAGCTTTCTAGGTGTTTCCAGGGCAGTACTCCTAACTCCTGGGCGCACGATGCGCTCTGGGTGTCTCCCAAGCAGTTTCTCCCCCGCCTTCCCAGTGACTCATGGCAGGTCCTGTGGAGCTTAGAAGGCACGAGAGCTTACGGACGATCCGGTGAGGAGGCGGCGGGGCTGGGCTCCGGCCCCCCTCCCCCATGCTTGCCTGCCATCCCAGACGCCCCTTCCTCAGCGAATATGGGGACGGCAGGGCTCACCACAAGCCCGCGTCGGGGCCTGAGTCGCCCTCCTGGCAGGTGCGCCCTGTGGGTGCTGCAGCCGCCGACTCGAGCTGCCCCGCTGGTCCGGCCCCACCTGGTCCACGCATCCTGCCACGCCGGCCTCCGGAAGGTGACGTGGGGAAGCCCAGAGTCCCTCAGGGACCTAGCCTGGAGGCCCCGCGACGCCACTTCGGCAGGCTGACTGTGCGAGTGCCGTGCCACTGGACAGTCGGGGCATTAAAATGTAGAAGAAGAACGTGGTTCGTAAAACGGGAACCTTCCCACCAGCCCCAAGAAAACGGTCGCTCCTAAAAAGCTACAGGCCATTGGCAAGCGATGACTGCCAGGCGCCCCCGCTCCTAGGCCTGACCCCCCGAGTTCACCCCTCTCCTTTCCTGCACGCCGCTGTCCTCACTGCACGCCCCAAAGCGCAGCCGGCCGTGTCCTGTGCTCTGCCTTCTGCCTCCCGGCCCTGGAAGACGCGGTGACCCACCCGCAGGCGCAGCCCCGAGGCCCCCGAATGCCTGCTGCGTCCTGCGCCCGTGTTCGCACGGATGTGTGTGCAATTTCGCACAGCGGTCAGCGACGGGCCAAACGCTGTTCTGAACACTAGGGTTTCAGGACAAAGGTTCGTAGACTATTCCCGTCTCGAGGCTCTCAGTGCGGGGCCACGGCTTGCAGTCGGCACCGTAGGGGGCTCGCTGAACACCTAATTCCAACTCTCTTCTCCCAGAGGCCGGAGAGCCACAAACTTGCTCCCCGGCCCTCCCTTCTGGCTAGAGAAGGCTCCGGAACACAGCGCGGGTCAGGGAAGCATAAACACAGGTCTGTTGAAGGGTGTTCTGGAAAAGCTTCTGCTGTTAGGAGAGAGGAGGGGGAGCTACAGGCACAAGTTTTTTCGCTTCCCTCTTGGGATGAGGACCTGAGGCCACAGCCGTCCTGAGACGGAGAGGGGACAAGCCGGCCCTACGATGGCACAGGAGCGTAGAAAGAGTCCCTGCGTCCCTGAGGACACCGCAGCGTGCACTTGGCATTCTCACCGTGAGGAAAACAGCCCCACGCGCTTAAAGTTTAGTTCTTTATTCTGCGGGGGAGGGAGAGAGAGAGCATGAGTGAGGGAGGGGCAGAGAGAGGGAGACAGGGAGAACCCCAAGCAGGCTCCACGCTGTCACCGCAGAGCCGGATGCGGGGCTCGAACTCATGAACTCTGAGACTGTGACCTGAACTGAAATCAGGATTCGGTCACCCAACCGACTGAGCCCCGCGGGCACCTCCAGCCCCCACGAGTTTACGGCACCCCAGCATTCCGGGCTGTCGCGCGACTCCCTCCCGAACATACTCCTCCGTGACGAGTCACATCTGTGCCAGAAGCGCCGTCATGAGAGGCGAGGAGAACGAGTTGGGGGGGCACAGGAGAGACGCGCTCCGGGAGCAGGGAGCATCCGGGCCAACCCGCCGCGCAGGGGCAGGAAGGGCACCCGTGCGGGACCGGCAGGTGCAGGGCACGGTTCCGGCAGGACCCCCGGGAACTCCCCAGGCTGGAGTGCAGGCTGAGAGAGAGAGAGACGTGGGGCCCGGGGGGCAAACACGGGGCCAAAGCGGAAACCGGGGTGGATGTCACCTGCAGAGCCCAAGGGGGGCCCTGCCAGCGGGGGGGCCAGGCGGTGGCCCGGGGTTAGCCTTCGGGGTCGGGGTCAAAGGTGTCTCACGCGTAGGGCCTGCCCCGGGGTGGCGGCTGAGGGGCTCCGCGGAAGGAAGGGGCTCGTACAGCCCTGGAACTCGGTCCACGCGCACAGGCGCACACGCGCGCACACGCGTGCACGCACGCGCACACATACACACGCACACGCGCGCGCACACACACAGGCACTGCACACATACACACGCACACGCGCACTCACAGGCACGCGCGCACACACATTCACACACACACATACACACGCACACGCGCACACACACGCATACAAAGCCTGGTAGAAAACTGAATAAGGTCTGAAGCCCAGTTCACAGGACCCGTGTCGCCGTCCCGATTTCGCCGCCGTGCTCTGGTTCAGTAAGGCGTCGCCGCTGGGGGGCCGCGAGAAGGACACACGGCTCCTCGGGCACAGCGCTAGCCACTCCCTGCGGATTTATAATTCGTTCAAAATAAAATGTTGAATGGCCTTTCATTTCTTTAATTTCTTTAAATTTTCTAGAAGAACCTAGGCTTTTGGAAGGAAACATATTTTGTAGAGAGGCAGTCAGAGCCAGCACCCAGCAGACGCCCAGGGCGGCATCTACAAAATTTTAAGGATGAATCAAAATAGGGCTCTCAAGGAATGCCTGGGCGGCTCAGTCGGTTAAGCGTCCGACTTCGGCTCAGGTCATGATCTCACGGTTTGTGAGTTTGAGCCCCGCGTCAGGTTCTGTGCTGACAGCTGGGAGCCTGCTTCAGATTCTGTGTCTCCCTCTGTCTCCGCCCCTCCCCTGCTCGTGCTCTCTCTCTTTTGCTCTCAAGAATAAATAAACATTTAAAAAATGTTTAAAAAACAGGGATCTCAGAAATGAGGAAGACGTAGTTTAAAATACTAAAAGTCAGCAGCGAAATCATTTCAATGTTGAGTGGTCTTTGAGATGGATTTTGATTTTCCAAATGCAAAAATAGAATTCTTTAAAGACAAGATCCACGCTGTAAAAAAAATTACAACCTACGTACATGCGTGCACGCATACACACGTGTGTACACAGACACACATACACGCACAGGTAGGCACACATTCGTGTGTACACACGCACATACATGCCTCTGTGTGCACACAGGTGCACAGGCACACAGGTGTGTGCACGCAAGCATCGCAGGCAGTGCGTGTGCACGAGCATGCACACGTGTGTGCACGCGTGCATCGTGTGTGCACAGCCATACACTCACACGTCCGTACGTGCACGTCGGGATATTTTTCTTCTTGCTCCTCTCACTCCTGGGCCCCCGTTACCCCTTGGGCCGGTGGTCTTTGCATTTCTTTCTCGAGGACGTACATTCTCTTCGGCTGTCGGCCTCCGGGGCAGGTCCCGGGTCACCGGGCTTGTGCCGGAGCCACGGGAGTCATGGCCCCCTGGGCCCCCGCCCAGGTCTCTAAAGAATCCTACGTGAAGGGGCTCAGAGCTGCTTTGCCTCACGGCCTTGCCTGCCGTAACCAGGAGCCACGCGGGCCCCGGGGGTCCCCGTGCTCCGTCCTCCCGCTAACCCCGCCCCGCGTCCCTTAGCCGTCCTGACCCTCTGGCGTCTGGTCTGGTGTCACCTACTCCTCCAAATAAAATGATCTCCCCTTCAGCAGGACGGGAGGAGCGACTTACCCCCCACCCCGTGATTCCAGGTTGGAAGGACGGATGTCAGGACAACAGTCCCCAAACTTCTGTTTCGTTCTCGTTCCCCAGGAGACAGCAGCAGGCAGTCTGGGGAAAAAAGCCCAATCAGATAATCGTCGTTATAAATCATCTCGGAGTTTCTAATGCGCTATGTGGGTATTACGCCCCAAACGAATTTGAGGACCTTCCTTCGTGGAAATCCTAATTTCACCGCTCAGAACTCCACACACTTATGGAAGACAGTGGGGACATGCTGTTCGGGGGAGGGTGTCCCCAAGGAGCAACAGACCCCGTCGTCTGTCCCTGCTCCCGAGCCGTGCTGGCCGGGGGGACACACGGCATCCCAGGGCTCAGAGCCAAGTTCCTTCTGTGCAAGGAAAGGGGAAGGAAGGGACCCAGGCCTCGAAGGGCTGGCGATGAGACGGAGAGCTGCGGGGACACGGGCGCGACGGAGGCCCCGGAGCGGACGGGGCACCCGCAGCTCCGCTTCCCTCTGGCACGAAAGCTCGGGGAGAAGCCTCTGCCCACCCCGGTTGCTGATGTTTGCACACAAAGAACGAAGTAGGTGGGAGGGAGAGAAAACGGTGGACGGAGGGCAGGAGGGGGACACAGGGATAAATATAATCTCTTCATTCTGGACACTTCTATTTCAGGCCCCTGCCGGCTTGCTCTCTCCTCTCTCTCTCTCCTCTTGCTTTGTCTCTCTCTTTCCCTCTCCCTCCCTCCCCCTCCCTCTCTCTCTCTCTCTCCTCTCTGTCTCTCTCCTCTCTCTCTCCCCCCTTCTCTCTCTCTCTCTCTTCCTCTCCTCTCTCCCCCCCATCACCCTAACACTATCTGGTTCTAATTCCTCGATGAACTGTCTTCTTAAAACCAACAAAACCTCACTCATGCCACATTTAGGATTTGCTTTGAAACATTTTAGAGAAAAGACAGAGAGAGAGAGAAACAGAAGACAAAAAAGCAGGTGAGGGTGGACAACCGAGGCTCCTTATGCGACTCTTGGTATTTTTTTCCGTTTCATGATAAAGTAAAGCAATCCTCCAGCCGGTTCTTGGCCTCACCGACGCTCGGAGTTCGCACAAGATGCTACAAGCAAACTAGAATTCATAAAACGAAGAAGAAAAACAAAGAAAAGTCAAAGAAACAAGAAGCCCGAACAGGCGTGAGGCCTGGGCACTGAGTACAGAATTGTGACTTCCAAACCCTGAGGAGCCACTGAGGGACGGCCCTTGTCACACACCCGGCACCCGGCACCCGGCACCCAGCACAAATCACCCAGCACCCAGCATGCAGCACCCAGCACCCAGCACCGCTGGCCTCCTGCGGCCATGCTCCGGGCTGCCCCGGTGTTCCCAAGGCCTGGGAATGTAAGTAAATGCTACAAACCTACTCAAGTAATCATTTGAATTTTAACTATTTGCGTTTCTTTCGGACCTGTTTAGTTTTGTGAATTTGGAACAATAACTGTTTAATCTTTTGTTGCGGTCCATGCTTTCTATCTGCAAGAGGGATCAATCTTTTTTTTTAATGTTTATTTATTTTTGAGAGAGACAGAGAGTGGGGGAGGGGCAGAGAGAGGGAGACACAGGATCCGAAGCAGGCTCCAGGCTCTGAGCTGTCAGCACGAAGCCCAATGCAGGGCTCGAACCCACAAACTGTGAGATCATGACCCAAGCTGAAGTCGGACGCTTAACTAACTGAGCCCCCCGGGTGCCCCAAGAGGGACCAATCGGTTTTGTCTTCAATTTCCATTTCAGCAAGGCGTTGTTCCAAATTCCCAAATGTAGCAAGTATAAGCGACATTGAAATAATTACGTTTTAAAATGACCTCTTTCGGAAGCCTATTCAACGTGTGCTTCTGGGGCTCTCAGAGCCAGGAACCGCACGGAGGCGTCTCTCTGGAACACCGCGCCGTTCCGCTTACGTCCGGCCCGATGTTAGCAGGTGGTTAGCGTGTTACTGGTGCACCCTCGGCGGCCTGGCATTTCTCCAGCTCGTGTGAACACGGCCCGTGCCCTGGGACCCCCAGAACCCAGCCGGCCTCCGCCTCGGCCAGCCGCCCTCGAGGACCCGGTGTGTTTGTGACAACAACGCAAATATCATCCTGCTTTGTCTGTATCGCTCTCCTCTGACACCGAAGGGCTCTCCACCCTCGGCTTCTGCCCGACTCAGATTTCCCGCCCTTCCTCCCGGCCCCAACAACGGCGGGGTGTCTGTCCTCTCCTTCCGAGGGGCTAAGAAGCTGTGGAGTCTGGCCTTCACGGTAGGAAGCCTACAGGGCGGGAAAAATGGACGACAGCCCACAGGAGGGAACGGACGACAGCTCAGCCGTGTGATGGGAACCTGTCCCCCCCCCCACACACACACACCCCCTGCCTCACAGGGGCCGCCTTCGGTCCAGAGGACGGCGGCTTCCAGGCTCCGCTCCAGCGGCTCCGAAATCCCTCCTGGGTGCGGGCACTGAGTCCTTTCTGATCCGGCAGGTCTCGGGGCCGCCCTTGGGGGTGGAGGGCTCTGCTCCCCTGTCCCCCGGCCCCTCTGCCAGCCGGGGAGCCCGAGGAAACCAGGTGAGCATAGACGCGTGGGCAGGGGCTCGGTCAGGTGAAGAGCGCACGGGCCGTGGACCCGACCCTGTGACCCGCGTCCTCGCTGTACGACGGGTCACCACGGCGCCGTCCTCGCCAGGTCCTGACGACCATCTGCAGGGCGCCCGGACGGGGCACGGTAAGCCCACAACAAAAATGAGCCCTTCTCATCTCTAAGTACACGGAGCCCCAGTGACACCCAGGTTCCCAGCTGTTTGTCAGCTGTTGACTCTATAGACTCTTCTAGAAATGGGTGGAAAGTTAACATCGACCCAGTGCTGGGGAGTTTCTGGATTCCCCCTTTCGCTTCCCCTCAGCAAAAAAAGACTCGGAGCAACAGGGACCGTTTCTGATTTCTAACGTGTCTCCCTGCCTCTCCTACTACCCTCGGTTTCTGGAAGATTCCTAACATGGCTTCTGCTTTCGCAGCTGCGCTTCCTCTCGGGCCTTGGCGATACAATTCACGTGGACCCAAAGACTTGAACCCAGTCAACGTGGCTACTACCCCCCTCCTCCTACCCCGTCACGTACCTCGGTTCAGTCAGTCGGCAAACGCTCCTGGGAGAAGCCCTGCTCCAGGGCTGTGTTGGCTACGTGCCGGCAGGACCCAGGCTGCAGTCTGATGTCCTGAATGTCATTGCACGCTGCATCCTTTTTACGTTAAAGGTAATTCCCCTTACCGTAGAAAAAGGAATCAAAGCAGGAGGTGAGCGATTTTGCTTCCTCTTGGCCCCGTGGTAACCTGACGCCCTTCCCCCCCCAGCAGGGGGCCTCTCCTGTCCTGGTCTTCTCCATCCAGACTAGCCTGGAAGCCCCTTCTGATGAGTTCGGCCTTTCCCCCACCCCTCAGCTCCTCCCCAAGCCCGTCTCTCCATGTAGCCCTCCTTCCACCGTTCGTATACGATCTAACCGCGCCTCGGGAGAGACCCGGCGCAGCCCGGCTGGGCCCCCCGGCCGCTCTCCCTTTCCTCGCTCACTGGGAATGGTATTAGTCAGGATAGGTCCGTTTTTGCTGCAGTAGCAAGTGCCACCTCGTCCTAAAGCAGCAACAAGGAATGGTTTCGTTCTTGCTCGCTCGGCCAGTGAGAGTCAGCAAAGCGGGCTGACAAAGGCGCCTCGTCCTGTTCCGGGACCGCGCCTCGGGGACACGTGGCCTTCTCGCCGACGGGGCAGGACGCAGAGGACTCCAGGGTCTCCCATCAGTGGGTCGGTGCGGCCGCAGGGAGAGGGGCACGCCGCTGCCGCTCACACGCCGCCGGCCAGAGCGTGGCCCCTGGCTCCGGCTACCTGCAGGGGCGGGGGGAGGGCCCTGGGGAAGCAGTCCAGGAGAAGAGCAGAAATGGGTCACGGCCAGTTCCCACCGCAGGCCGCGTCACCGCCACACAGCCCCTTGTTTTCCAGGTCCTTGAGCAGCGAGGACCCTTGGCGACGCTCTGACCCTCGGGTCACACCCATCTCTGGCTGCCCCTCCTTTTCTAAAACCCGCTCCGTGTCCAAGTACTCCCAGCCCTCCTCTTCTTCCCTCCTTAAGCCCACGGGCAAGGCTCCTCGGGGAGAGACTCCAGCCCATCTGACTTAATTCCTGAATCCCCATCTGGGCAGCCAGAGGGACTCTGTCCTGAGCCAGCCCCTGCATGCGCAGGCCGGAGAGAGGGGCGAGGCAGGGGGCACGGAAGAGCATGCCACCCCCGTAGGGTTGGGAGACATGAGGCAGACGGAGGCAAGGAGGCTATCCCTCCGGAGCTCATCCAGCCGTCCAGAGCAGGGCCCCTGTGCCGCCCCCTGACTCCCCCAACCCCGGACCTGCCTGCTGGCAGGAATCTGCATTTTAACCAGATCCGAGGATCCTCTCCTGCACGGTCCGGGTTTGGGGAGCCCTGCACAGAGCCCTCCAAACACACCTACGGAGACCAGTGGCCCGGCAAGGCCTCTGGAGCGTGCCAAGAGCTGGCAGACAGAGTTCAGCAACCACGCAGCTTAAAAACAGAGGCGTCAGACAGTCACAGGCAGGGTCCGGGCCCACGCCGGTGGTGGCAGTGTGATATATGTATTTTCTCCAGCGAAACACAATGGATTTATGAGTCTGTTGCTCAAACCAAGGAGGAAAGAGATTCTGTAAAGCCTTTACCGAGTCAGGAATAATAAACGAGAATTACTTACGTAACGCTCGCCATTGCCGGTGGGAGGTGTGCGAGCCGTTCCCGGGAGTCTCCGAACCTAGTATTGTATCTCAGGAAAGTGCAGGTATCAGAGGGGCTTTGGAGCGGGGCCCCCTTGCACCCCTCAGCCCTGCCAAGCTCTTTTTCTGCATCGATTCCCGCTGGAGGCCCAGGATCACAAACCACCCTCCTCGCCACCCACCTTGGGCTGCAGAAGACGCGGTCCTGGCCTCCGATTTAGTCGCTTCAAATTCCCGACGATCTTGGCGCCCGCGCCCCAGCCCGCCCGCTCCAGGCCCGCCCCGGGGGCTTCCCGTGTCTGCGCCATGGCCCTTCTCCGTTCCGAGCGGTCACCCCCTCCAAAGCCACAGACCGTTCTTCACCTTTCAAGGGACTTGGGTACTTTCTCATGGCCCGCGAGAGGCATCTGGGCCGAGGGGCACTGGGGAACGAACCCCAGACAGAGTGACGAAACAAACGCACACCGATTTCACGCAAAGGAAGGGGTGCTCTGCCGATACGCGGGACGGCTTCCCTCTTTTTAAGGAACTTTTCCTGTCGTCGTCGCTCTAGGTCTAAATACGGACATATGTATCCATTTATTCACGCACGGGCTTGGAATATCCGTTCTGCAGTCACGTGGACTGTATGTGGCCGTCATGCTGCTCTCCTCTTGGGAAAAGCCCGCGCCCGGCGAGAGCGAGCCCAAGACGCCGAAGGACGCAGGGCGGGGAACGGACGGCCCCTTCCCCGTGCCTTCAAGGCTCCGACGCTCGATCGTTCCAGAGGCCGACTCTCTCCTCTGCTTTTTGACTCAACTGGTTCTCAACCGCCGTGAGCCAGCCCCCTTCTGTACCCAGTAGCTGGAGCTAGGTTTCTGTTGAGGCGGGACCAAGAGACCAGAGTCGCTCTCTAAGGCCTTGCCTTCTGTAGCTTCCGCATCCGGGCGAGCCACCTGGGGCCGCAGAAGAGAGTGAACAGCCCCGCACGCACGTCGGTGCCCGACTCCAGGACGGTCCGAAGGCACGCCCCGCCGAAGTCAGGCAACAGGGCGTCTCCGAGACCGCACACCGAAGCGTGTCCACCAGGAGACTTGCCTCACGGGAGGGCAGAGGCACCCGCCTGCTGCCGGGGCTGGCTGGGTCTGAAAGAAAGGGAACGTGTGTTTTTGGAGAAGTTACACGTACCAGGCTTTGCGCGTTACCTCGACCGGCACTCTGTGAGCTTACATGTGCCGCGGCCTTGGGGCGGCGAGCATCATCTAATGGAGGAGGAAACCTTGAGAGGCTCAAGGTCACCAGCTGGGAAACAGCGGAGGAAGGACTCAAAGCCAGCTCTGTGAGGCTCTAGCACCCCCTTTATTCCCCTGTCGAGGTGCTTCTCAGACCGCGCGGTGCACACAGCTCCCCGGGGGCCTCGTGGACTGCGCTTTCTGACTCCTGGGTCTGGACTCCAGGGTAGGGACTGAGAGCCCACGTTTCTAGCAAGCTCCCAGGGGATGTCGGCGGACCCGCTTCGGAGAGCAAAACCGTGGAAAGCGACGTGCCCTTGAGGGCTTACGCGGAGACTTCTCCAGGGCCCCTGGGAAGTAGGAGCAATCTTGGGGAAGGATTTTGACTTTCACGGCCCGGGGAGTCGGCAAAGGTCTGAGCTAATTTTGCAAAGCCCTTGTGGGGTCGGGAGGCCCCCAGCTCACATCTGGGCTACAGAAGTATTTAGTCGTACAGAACACAGCTCCTTCCTTTTTTCTAACATGCAAAGGAGTTTGCAAATTCCTTTTTTGGTCTGCCGGCGAAAGCTTCCCTGGAGAAAGCAGGCGTCTCCTGCTGGACCCCGCTCCTTTCCCCGATCTCGTTCTTCACGGCCCCCCACAGCCCCCCACAGCCCCCCGCACGCCCCTCCAGCCGAGAGCACCACCGCCCGACGGCCATCAGCTCCCCGCCTCCCGCGTCCCTGCCCCAGAGCATTGTGTCCAAAATGTTAAAATTACAGCCATCATGCGAATCTGCGTTGAGCGATTCGTACAGGGAGCGCATGTCATGAATCCGGGGGGAAGTCCAACTTTTCAGGAAAACACAAAAATTACAAAAAAAAAAAAATGCTGTTTTGGCACATATTCCAAAAGGAGGGGGAGGAAGGGCGGAGAAAACCGGCTTAGGGACCCTCCTAGCCGAGAGTCCGGGAAACCTGAAGAGAGAACCGGCGGTGCTGGGCTCGGGCGACAGCCCCAGATGTGTGCGCCAGGACGGAGGCATGCGAGCTCCGGGACCCCAGGAGCCACGTCTCACAAGCCAGCCGGACGCTGCCACCGCCTTTTCTCACCGGGCCGACTGTGAGCTCTGCATGTGGTCCTTCGAGAACAGCAGCCTGACACACGCCCGCCGGCTTAGCTCACACCACCAGACTCTCAGCCTGGGTTCAGCAGCACCCCCGGGGCCCCGGCGTCCCGTCCCGGGTACAACCCCCAGGACAGGTGTGTCCGCGTGGGCGTCAGAGACCCGGCCAGGGCCACCCGTGGAGGCCCCGAAGCCGCTGGGTCTGCACCGGGAGCCGCTCGGCGTCCACCAGTGATGGAGGGGGCAAGGGGACCGGCGGTATGTACGCGGCAGAACACGGGGACGAGGGAACCGTACCCACAATCCGCAGGGACTTCGCAGCGCCTGGAATGGGAGACAAAAGCAATCCGAGGTTTTGGAAGTCGGAAGGGGGGCATCCTCGGCAGAAGGGGGAGATGAAAGGGGGACCCAGGGGGAAGGGGGCCTGGGGTGCTGGCTGGGCGCGGTCTCCCCACGTGGGTGCTGGTTGTGCCCACGTTCGCCCTGTGAGGAGTCATCACAGGGTCTCCTCGCCATCCGCGCACTTGTCACGGACACGGGTGACACTCAAGGTGAAAAGTTTACTAAAAAAAGAAAAGCGTGACATTTCCCTCCGAATTAAAACCTGCTTTCTTTCAGTGCCTTCGAAGGAGCACGGGGAGGGTGCCCTCGTCCTCCCTCCCACAGCAGCCTCCGGCACAGCCTGGCTTCGCGGTGGCCCCTGAGCCGCCGGCGACCGTCCCCTCCCTTCCCCCGTCCTCAGCAGGCTCGCAGGCCCTGAGCCCCGTGGTGAGGTCACTGCCTCGCTAGGCTTCTGCTTCCCGTCTCCCCCGGCCACCACCTTCCAGTCTGACTGTCCTCGCCACTGCTTTCCCCGTGACCTCCCTCCTCGAGCCTGCACCGCCCGCACAGCCCGCACCCCCAGCACCGAGGCCCCGGCGCCAGGAAGATAGAGCCCGGCTCCGAGCAGCTCACAGGCCCTCCCCTTCCCAAAGTCAGGTGACAGGGCCTTTCCAACTTGGCCCACGCCGAGCTCGCTGCCGAGCCCATTCTCCAGCCAAGCGATGTTGGACGTCCCCCTTGTCACGGCCCCTGCCCCTGCCTGTCTGGGGCCTGGACCCTGAGCAAGGGGAACGCCCCGGTCCCCTCCCTCGGCCTCCTTCTTCCCAGAAGGGCCAGCTCGGATTTCCTCAGCCTTCCCGGGACAGAAGTCGGCCGCAGCCTCACGCCCGCCCGCAGGCTTGCCCCAACCACGCAGGGTGCGCCCCTTGAAAAAATTGGGAGGGGAAAAAACTCCCTGAATTTTTCCCCCCAGATACCCAGTCCAGTCCCGAAACTTCACAGTCGGCAGAAAGTCGGCTCGGCAGGGAGGACGCTGCCCACTGGCCACCAGCGATGACACAGCGAGCACTCCCCCGGCTACACAATGGAGAAGCTGAGTCATTCACCAGCCTCCGAATGACAGGGACTAAGATCACAGGGCTCCAAGGTCAGCTGGAACTCCGTATTTGTCCTTCCTCTCGGGGGAAGCCTCCCTGAGAAAGCCCCGCTTTTCCAGAGACTCAAAGCCAGAGTCACGGCCCAGGCAGTTCGTGGCCTGCGGGGCTGGGCCGGCTACTTCTCGGCCCTTCCCCAGGGTCAGGGGGACAGAATGAGGCGGTGCTGGCCGGGCGGCCACCGAGGGGGGGAAGTGAAGACAGACGTCCAAAGCAAGACTGGCTCAGACAGCGGCTCCGGGAGCCGACTCCCAGATGGGGTCAGTCTACCCCCGCGGCCCTGTCCTGTCGCACGCCCTCGTGACCTGGGGTTCTGCCAACATCGTGGGCACCCGGCGTCCTCGTTTCCAATAGAAGCGCTCCGTGCGGAGGAAGTGCGTGGTTTAGTCGTTCCCCCACTGGTGACGAATTAGCGGTCTGCTGCTGCAGGGGCTCGGGGCTCTGGCTGGGCGGTGGAAGATGCAGGTAATTCAGGAGCCCGGAGCGCTCAGAGCTCAGAGGGCTAGCCCGGGCCCCCCGGCCCCCACCTGCACGCAGAGGCTCTGGGTAGCAGCCGCGTTCAGACCACGGATTCTGGAGCCCCAGGGCCTGGGCTCAAGTCCCATTTTCATCACTCAGCAGCTGTGACCTCGGGAAAGCTTCTTGACCTCTTTGGGCCTCAGTGTACCCGTCTATAAAATGGGGATGCTGATCGTAGGTTCTGTCACGAACGTGAAGGGAGTTGTTGGGTGTACATGCTTGGAAGTGGGCCTGGAGCACAGGAAGTGTGGTGTGTGCGTGTGTGTATGTGTGCGTGTGCGTGTGCGTGTGTGTGTGTGTCTGCCGGTTATTACCCAGAAGTTCGAGAACCTGGGGCCACGATGCCAAATTACAAGGAAGCTGGCGTCAAAGGTGAATTTCGTCCACTTCCAAACTCAAGGCCCGGCCAGAGTCACTGTCCCTCCCCACACCCGGGCATTCCCATAGTCCCTTGCTGCCGACACAGGGAAGGGTCCGTCCACCACATCTGGGGGAACGAGACTGGGGGGTTCCCGAGGAGGCCAGGCGGCAGGATCAGCAGGATCGTCCTTGGCCAGACGCACCTGAGACTCCAAGCCGCCAGGTTTTACCGATGGTTTCGTGGGTCGAGGCCTTACTTGGCGCACCCCAGGCCACCCGCGTGAACACAGGGACCCGCAGTCTGGAAAAGACGCGAGTTCATCACGGGGAACGCGCACTGGGGTTCAGACGGGCGAGGGCAAGGCGTCTCCTTCTAAACAAACATGGCGCCCAAGACCGAGAGGCTCTTATCCTCACAATTATCTTTCTAAAGGAATCTCATAAAATGCCCTTATCAGACCTCGACCTCGGCCTTCAGACTCAAAAGACAAACATCAGCTTATTTTGCTTTTCTTTGCATTTTGGCTATGACCTCACTTTCCTCTCCCTGGGACAACACCCTGCAGCAGCTCCTGTCCCCTCTTTGAACTCCCAGTTCCTCCTCTGTCCAGCGGGATAAGAACCCTCACCGCCCAGGGCTTTAAAAGGTTTAAATGAAATCATGTACGTCATGAGTTCAGAGATTCCTCCCACGTGGGGCTGGTTAGAGTTACACTGTTACCGTGAGTGCGCCCTTCCCACGGGAACAAATTTCTCCTCGTTACAGAGTGCCGCTTTCGAAAAGCTCCGCTTCTCAGCCCCTCTTTGCTGGAAGCCTGGCCCCTGCTCCTCTGTCGAAAATTTGGTTTGTACGAAGCAGTCGTCTTGGAGTCCTAGGGCGGACATGGAGGGGGCTCCTCCCCGCCTCCCAGCAAGTCCCACAGAAACTGTTCCAGATTGCCGGACGTCATTAGACATTTAAAAAAGGAAAGTGTGCGCTCACGCTCACCCACACCCTCCGACTATTTAAGGGACACAGAACGGCACCGTTAGAAACGACCTAATCCGATGACCTCATTTAAAGATGAGAAGGCCAAGGCCATGTGAGGACGACTTGCCCGAGGTCACGGAGCGGGGTGAAGGCGGCTCTGGGCGGACTCCTTCCGCCCTGACTCCCAGGGAGGACTCGGTCCTCCTGCTGGGAGGTCGGGCACCAAGGACAGGAAGGCACGCTGGAAAGCCAGTGCAGAGATACCCGTAGCTGTCTTTCTCTTTGGGGCCAGACCTGTCTCTGTTCCTGGCGTACTCCCCAGCTAGACCCTAAGGGCAGGAACCAAGTTCAAGGATTTCTTCACCAATGCCCAGCACGGAGATACTTTCTGTGCAGTAACAGAGAGCCTAAACTAAAGCCGTTCACCCCGTTTCTACAAATCCAACCAAGTGATCGGAAATGGGGAAGGAAAACACTCATTCATAAAGATGTCCATGCAAATTCTACTTGTAAAAGAGAACTGTTGACAAAAAAACAACTAAAATGTCTAACTGTGATGAATGACCAATTACACCGAAGTCTACTTAGGTCATAGTATTGAATCGTATTTTAATTACATTTTAATTAACTTAATTTCGACAAAATGAGGGAATGTTAATTTTATTAAATTTTTTTGTTTTAGTGCTTATTTATTCTTGAGAGATACAGGGACACAGAGCACGAGCAGGGGAGGGGCAGAGAGAGAGAGGGAGACACAGAATCTGAAGCAGGCTCCAGGCTCTCAGCTGTCAGCACAGAGCCCGGCGCGAAGCTCGAACCCACGAACAGTGAGATCATGACCTGAGCCAAAGTCAGACGCTTAACCAACGGAGGCACTCACGCGTCTCAGGAATGTTAATTTTAAAAAGCAGATTACAGGGGCACCTGGGGGGCTCAGTCGGGTAAGCGGCCGACTTCGGCTCAGGTCGTGATCTCACGGTTCATGAGTTCGAGCCCCGCGTCGGGCTCTGTGCTGACAGCTCAGAGCCTGGAGCCTGCTTCGGATTCTGCGTCTCCCTCTCTCTCTCTGACCTTTCCCTGCTAACACTCTGCTCTCTCTCTCTCTCTCTCTCTCTCTAAAAAAATGAATAAACATTAAAAAAAATTTTTAAAAAGCAGATTACAAAATAATTTTTTTAACGCTGAACTTTGTTAAAGAATATGTATAGGAAAAGAAACTTGTAAAGATACACACCAGAAATTAAAGAGTGGTTACTCTTACGCTCGGTCGGTTAAGCGTCTGACTTCGGCTCAGGTCATGATCTCACGGTTCGTGGGTTCAAGCCCCTCGTCAGGCTCTGTGCTGACAGCTGGGCGCCTGGAGCCTGCTTCGGATCCTGTGTGTCTCTCTCTCTGCCCCTTCTCAGTTCACACTCTGTCTCTCTCTCCAAAAAAAAAAAAAAAACATCAAAAATTTTTTAAAAAGGAGTGTACATGTTCAGACCCCACCCCAGACCTACTGATTCAGAGTCCCTGGAGGTGGGTCCCAAGCTGCGTGTGACAAGCTGTGGTTCTCTGTTTGCTCAGGCGTGGGGACACCGGGCTGGTTCTCCCGGCCTTGAGTAAGACGCTCATATTAACTCAAGTGCTTAACTGAAGGTAGACTTATTAATCAAATTATAACAAGGCATGTCCTAGCTCTTCAGAAATGCCTCTTTGCCTGGACTCACCTTCGAAAGAATTTGTACATATTCTTCTCCAAAAGCGATCGCATTAACTCAAACTCGGGGCAAAAGAAAAACCATAGGACTCAAAACGGCTCACGGGCCGGCAAGGCGAGTGCTTCTCAGACTCCGGTGTTTTTGAATATACAATATATATGTACATTTTCATGTTGGGAAGACCAGAGGAAGATCAAGGACTGATTTTGCAATGCAAGAATCTTTTTTAAACTAAAATTTAAAACAATTTTTAAAAATTACCACTACCACCAGCTACCACTGTTGTTTTGATGAGATGACACTTTAACAAGAAAGACGGAGGAAGGGTACACAACCTCGGGGTAAGGAAAGTCCGCGAAGGTCCTGGCAGTGACTTTCCGTTTCACGGTCTCCCTTCTCCCTTTTGCTCAGACTGGCGAAATCTTGGTCACGGACGGCTCTGGTCCTCAGCCAGCATCCTGGAGCCGCTGGTCTAGGTGACAATTAGGGCCAAGTCTCTGCTCCCCGGGACATCATGTAATGCCCAAAGCCTTCCCAAATGTTCCAGAAGCGGGCGCCTCTCAGCACTGCCGTGGTCTTCAGCCCCGAACTGCGAGCGCTCCCAAACCATCCCACCTCTGCGGAGGCTCAGCTCCTACCTGGCTACGGTGTCATTCACGCGTTTCCCTAATCTTCCGTCCTCAGCACCGTGACAGGCCAGAGCCTGTTGTTAAGAATGTCCACACATGGGGCGCCTGGGGGCTCAGTCGGTTGAGCGTCCGACTTCGGCTCATGTCAGGATCTCCTGGTTCGTGGGTTCGAGCCCCGCGTCGGGCTCTGTGCTGACAGCTCGGAGCCTGGAGCCTGCTTCCGATTCTGTGTCTCCCTCTCTCTCTGCCCCTCCCCAACTTGTGCTCTTGTGCTCTCTCTCTCTCTCTTTCAAAAATAAACATTAAAAAAAGAAAAGAATGTCTATATGTAAGCCCCACTTGCAATGACAGAAGTCATGCCCAGCCTGACACGCCCCTCCCTCAGTCCGAGCCTCCTCCAACACCACTCAAAGCCTCTCTCCTAAGAGACAAGTGACCAAGTACAATCTCCATAACTTTTGTCACATTCAGTTATGAGCTGGCGGCCTGCCTGCAGCCAGCTAGGCCATCCTCCCTCTGGGGGAGGGCGAGGCCTGAAACCAACACTCCCGAACGGGGTTATTAGCACAAAGGCCAGAGCGGTGCCAGCGAAGCAATCCGCGTCCAGATTTCTGTCCAGTATGTGCTGCCCCAGAAAACGCTGCCTCGGACCTGCTCCTCGGAGCCCCGCCGCCCGGGCTCCTGAAACGAAGCGGTGTTCATGCTGGGGGCGTTCATGCTTCTCGGAGCATCGAGAGGGGGCCTCGCTTTCGTTTCCTCGATTCCTGGCCGATTCCTGGCCGCAGAGCAGGCTTCCAGGAGCAGGGGGGCCCCGGCTCCGGGCACATTGAAGGGGATGCACTTGATAGGAAGTCTGCTGTGTGATAGGAAGCCGGGCAGGGAGCGGGGAAGCGCTCCCGGAGGGGACGTTAAGGGCGGGGTCCGTGAACCGCCTCCAGCTGCTATGAGCTAATCCCTTAAGGGTTCGGACAGACGCAGGCCTCCTCGGACAGGAAGTATTTCGGGGAGTATTTGGGGGGAGGGCAGGGAGGTGCAAAGACAAGGGTCCAGACGTTGCCTCTCGCACCCTCGCTCTGACCCCGCGGCGGGGGCGGGGGGGGATTCCTCCTCGTGCCAGGGGAACAGGACCTTAGACTTTCCAAGCCCCGTGGCAGGCTCTCGCGTGGGCTCTGAGGGGCCGCCGAAAGCCTCATTCTCTCCATCCGGGGGTTCTTCCCAAGTTGAAAAGCACGGTGTGAAGAATCGGGGTCCCTTGGAGACCATCGGGCCACCCCCGGCGCCCCCGGCCCCGACCCCCCTCCTCGCGTCCCCGTCCCATCACCGGCAGGGAACACGAATAACTCATTTTGGCTTTTATGGAAACTGTGACGGCGATTCGCCGTGGCCATGGTAACTCTATCTGCCTGCGGCTCCCCTGAAACCGGAAAAGTCGGCCCTGGAAGGAAAGTCAAATAATTAAGTAGATACAATGCTTTTGTTTAAAACAATTCCTTTAATTCGATAAGATAACCATAATCTCAGATTTTTTTAGGTAGTGTCAACAATCAAAGGCAAGGGGGGGAAAAGAAAGAAAGAAAAACAAATGTGAGGAAACCGTTCCAACCGTAGGGATAAAGTGGAAATTGATCCCCAAGCCTTCGGGGGGCTTCTCGTCGTCCCCGCGCCCGGGGGGTTCTGGCGGAGCGCCCCGCCTTCTTCCCCGAGGCTCCGGCTCTTCCCTGCGCTCACGGGAGCCCGGCCGCCCCGCCCAGGGCCGGCCCCAGCGCGGTTACAACGCAAACCTGATTATGGAAAGTCCTGAGTAATTTTTGCATTTACAACAATTATGGGACTGAAAGCCAGGACTCCCGCCCTCCGTCAATTCTCACGCCGGCCTCAAGGGCTCCCCGGGGAACGCGGCTCTCAGTCGGCTTGTGGGAAAAAGCGTCCCTTCCGGGGGCAGCGTGCGGTCTCCACGTCCCGCCGGGGCCCGGCACCACCCTGCCGAGGCCACGGAGAATGACCGCCGGACTGCCCTCCGGTCCCACGGCGGAGGCCCCGGGGAGCCCCGACCGGCTGAGACGAGAAAGTTCGGTCCGTCCGGGGCCTCTCAGACACCCCCCTGGCCCGCGCCCAAACTCCTGGCAGGTCTTCAAAGGCCCCGTCCTGCAGCACCGAGGGCCCCAGTCTTCGGACCCGAGGTGCTGTCTGGGCTCAGGGGGTTAGCAGCTGTTTGGACGGACGGGAGAGACATTCGCAGAGAGGCCAAGAAAAGCCAAGTGCAGAGGCGGGAGGTCCGCCGTGCTGGACCGGCGGCTCGGGCTGGGGGCAGTGGGAGGGGAAGGCCACGGCCCGGTCAGGGCCAGGTGCCAGCCACCGCGTGCCCGGTCCAGAGGCACGCCGTCGGAACTCGGTTGGCGAGGCGGGGAGAAGACGAAAGCAGGCCTGGTTTGGGGGAGCGACCCAGGCTGCCCGAGGGGTCTCACTCCGGAGCCCCGTCCGGGTGAAGGCCAGCGAGGGCCCGGGCTAGGGTCTGCGCAGTGCAGTCGGGGTGAGGAATGTTCGTGCAGAGGTGTTGACTGGGCCTTACGCGGTGTGAGCGGATGGAAAGACTCCATCACCTGATCGACGCGGAGAGTTATAACGTGGTCTGAGTTCGAATCAAGGGGAAGTACTAGGTACTCGAGGGACCCGCAGGAGGCTGTCACCCAGGCCGAGGAGTAGGGGACAGAGGGGACAAACAGCGTGCAGGAGGAACAGCCCGAGGGACACCCGTGCCAAACCTCAGAGGTCCAGCGGGAGCACGACAGGGGAAGGAAGTCCCCAGGGTTCGGTCTGTCTCTGCAGGGCGTTCGCGGGGAGCTGGGAGAGCCAGACTGGTTAGAAACGCCTCCATCGGGAGTGTGGCTTCCCTCCTGAAGTCAGCGGAGAAGCCGCGGAGGTCGCTACCGGGCAGGAGGCGGGAGTCTGCACTTCAGAAATCCACGTGCGGGTGGTGTGACACAGCAGGGGCAGAGCCTCCTCGGGCACCCTCCGGGAGACCGGGACCCCGCAGCAGGCAGGAAGCCATTTGTCCACGTGATCAGCTCTGCCTGGGACTTTACGAGGGAGGGGTCCAGGGTGGCCCTCCCTCCGCAGATGGTCCGGGGGGTGCTCAGCCTAACGGCTTGTGTGAGGCTCAGCAGGAAACCCACAAAACTGGCCGTGGGTAAGGCGAAAACCTAACGAGAGTGGGGAGCGTTTTGATGGCAAAGGGCAGAGGGATTCCCTCCTAGAAATTCATCCGTTCATTCATTCACTGTAGTGAGGTGGCTGAGGAGGCTGGGCTCCGTCACCCAGACCTTGGTTCTTACCGTTATCCCACCGCTCCCTGGCCGTGTGACCCAGGACACACACATTCAGCCCGGCGCCCTCATCTGTGAGATGAGAACAACTCTTCATACCTCAAAGGGCTGCTCCGAGGACTCGGGCATAATGTAAACTGTCTACCGTACATAGTGGGAGCTCCCCAAATGCCAGCCATTGCTTTTTCCCCATTAAACATGTATCGGGCATGCTGGCACCTGCCAAGGATGACAACAATGGAAAAAAAATAATAATAAAACAGTTCTTGCCTTGGAAGCTTCCAGTCTATCAGCCAGCCTGAACCCCTGCCGCATGCGACTTCAGGCCCCCCTGGCTCCCCTCCCGGTGCCCCACAGGATGCCGGCCCAGGACCCGTCTGTGGGTAAGCTGGTCTCACCGGCCCCACCCGGGGTTCCTGGTCCAAGGCCAGGCCAGCGACCTGAATGAAGGGGGGCTGGGGGGCGGGGAGCTGTGCTGCTTCCTGTAGGGCAGCCCAGCCCAGTAAGAGCCCCACACGCTGCACCAACACTACTCAAAGTCAACGCGTGAAAAGAAAATGACCCCGGGCCTTGGAACAAAGCCCGCTCTTCAAGGCACCTGCCATCCCTAACTGAAAACTCCCCTCCAGCTACACAAAAAATAAATTCAGTGAAGGTCCCACTTAAATGACAGGCGGTCACCAGCTGCTAAGGGTAGGAAAGACCATCTCCGATGCCGACCTCCTTCCCTGGTCACCAAAATGACATCCAGTTCGATCAGATGCAGAAGCTACAAAGGTCCCAAGCAGCCAAAGACCCAGGCTCGAAGGTCCTCATGACTGCTACGGGGTTTATTCTCGTCTCCTGTCCTGTGATCTCCCTTGTATCATCTGCACGACATCCGAAGGTCATTAGTGCACGATCAGCCTGACCGGAGACCGCCGGAAAACCCAGGGCGATGCTCCCGCTATCCCGACATCCCCAGGAGGCATCCAGGAATGTCCTGCACTCTGTGTGGTGTTTGGACCCATTCTCTTCTCAGCAGGGGGCGGGGGGAGCCAGAACAAGGCAGGAGGAACTATTTAGGTTAGGTAATTAGGAAGTCCTTCCAAAAGTCTGTATGAACTCCCAACAGACACCGTAGAAGTCACTTCTCAACCCGTCAAGGTGGTAGAAACGTCTAGTCTTTCAGCCCTCGGAGCCATACAAGTCGAAGCCGTTGGACTTTCGTGGGTACGTCTGCATGGGAAAAGACCAAACAGACTCTCATTCGTAAGAGATATTTAAGACCTTTGCCTGTGGCACTTCAAGTGAAGAACCCTCCTATGTCCAAGAAGGATTCGACTAATGCTCCTAAAACCGCTGATCGTCTCTGAAGGGGAAGAAGACGTGGGGAGTCCCGACGGTGCCCACTCGCTCCTCCTCAGCCAGTCGGGGAGTTCTCTGAAAGCCACGCTTTCCCGGACCTACGTTTTTTGCCAAGTTCTACAGATGTGACGCTAAAGGCCGGCGTGCCCAGGAAACACCTCCGTCGGAAGACAGACAGCATCTCGAGTCGACTTTGCGGGTGACAAAGGATGGGACTTCCGGGATTGTCGCTAAGATCCGTGTGGCTTTGAGTCATTCCTCTCAAATCCGCCGATACAAAGGACAAGCCTAGTACGGTCTCAGACGCCTGGTGCCATCGGACTTGCTAAACCTGACACTCGTCTAGACCCAACTAACGATCCAGTGTCATGATCAGCAACCTGACCCCAGGTGACCGCAGTCTCACGCCCTCAGCTGGTCCGAGGGTGGCTCTCTCCTGTCTCCTCTGGCTCTCGGGATAAAGACGCCCTAGGGGAGTCGAACCGCCAGTGTTCCCAGGACCTCTAGTGGGCAAGGAGCGCTGGGCTGGGCTGCGGAGGAGAATATGGGACCGGACCAGAACTTGGACCACCTGCTAAAGTTATTTCATATCTTCTGAGCCCATGGTTCCACTTCAGTTCTGTTTGTTCTAAATCATCAGAGTCGTGGTGGCTGAGCCGAATGGGACTTAGAGCCATCTTATGGGACTCCCCGGGTCACGAGCCACGTCTAACGCCCATGGCGCCGCTCCACTGAGAGGCCCTCATGGAAAATCAAGACAGGAGAACAACCGGACAACCGTCCTCCCATTGTTAACTCAAGATGCCCGCACGCCTTAGGAATGACATTCCGAGTGGTGAAACCGGAACCACACTTACACATTCAGAAATACTTTCATCATGGAACTTACAGGAGAAAGAATATCCAAGTCAAACCTCGCCTCCAAGGCAGTTTTTAGGGCAATCGTGCCAAAATCTGACCTAAAGGGAGGCGCTCGGATGACATGACAATTTTCGAACAGGAAGCTGACGGCCATCAAACAGAAAGCGAAGCTGAAACTGGAAGGGCGTCAGTAAGCACCACAGGGACGAGGTTCTCTGCAACGGTTCTCGAACTTCTGGAGGCTTGATATCCATCTGGCTCTCCCGAAAAGTCGCCTGCTGGGGGTGTCTGGCTGGTGCGGTTGGCAGGGTCCGTGACTCTTGATCTCGGGGTCCTGAGTTTGAGCCCCACCTTGGGCGCAGGGTTACTTACAATAAAAGGCTCTTAAAAAATTTTTTAATGTTTATTTTTGACAGAGAGAGAGAGAGAGAGAGAGAGACAGAGCATGAGCGGGGGAGGGGCAGAGAGAGAGAGGAGAGACAGAATCCAAAGTAGGCTCCAGGCTCTGAGCTGTCAGCACAGAGCCCGACGTGGGGCTCGGACTCACGAACTTTGAGATCGTGACCTGAGCCAAAGTTGGACGCCTGACCGACTGAGCCCCCCAGGCGCCCCAACAATAAAAAAGTGACCGATAATATAACCAAGGTGATTAATGAGTGATTTTTCTTTTGATTGGTATCCTGAGTGCCGTCTGAAATCCAGGCGAATCAGGACAAAGTCAGAAACTATGAGCACGTAGTGGCTTCAGGGCCCTTCTCTTCCTGACACACGGGATTCTGAGAGTTCTCCGTGGCCCCCACTTCCGCGTCATCTGGATACAGGTAGTTATTCATACAAGCAAGTGGATTCATTTTTAAGTTGGGCTAGCAAATCGAAATCAGGGAGCAACCTCCTCCCTGAAGCCTGAAGTGTTTGACTGATGTGGTTTTAAGAATCAAAGACAACATGTCAAGGGGCCGGGGCAGGCGTGTCGCACGGCAGGACGGAGGAAGAGGCAGGCCACGTTCTTTATCCGGGACTCCTTTGAGCACATCGCGATGTATCTGCTGCAGCAAATTAAGTGAAGCCTAAAGGAAGGATTACTGGGGGCAACGGGCTCTGGTATAAATGTTCTAGCTCGTGCTTCCAATGGCCTTGGAAGCAGTGTGGTCCGTGGAGCTCACCACTCGCCCTGAACTTCACGGCAATTCGTCGTGTCTACCTCTGACGATGGGAAAACAGAAGCACAAACGTTTCGGTGACATGCGCGGTGAACGCCTGCCTACCTCCCAAGGACCCAATGACGTAACGTACAGGAACGTTCTTTATAAGCTGAAAAGATCTAATCAACGGAATAACTGTCTAAGCTCCCGCAGCATATAAGGCCATGGTTCAGTCACGGCCACCACCTCGGTCTCCTAGAACAGTGATCTCGAAGTTACCGCGTCTGGGAGTCACCTGGAGATCTTGCCGAAGAGCAGATTCTAATCGGGTAGGTCCGGGGGTGGGGGGGGGGGGAGGCACCAAGATCCTGCCACCCATCCAGTTCCTGGGCAATAGCAGTGGCAATGCCAGCCCCAGAGACCACCCTCGTGAGGAGGGAGGCTCTGACAAGTCACCCCGGCTCGTGGCGCGTGACCGTTCTGGTGAGGACACATTTCCCGAGCACGCTGCATGCGTGACCGTCCCTAACGTGGGCTCTGGAGAAAGTCTGATGCTTCATTTGGTTCTGAATAGAGTACTTGAAACTCAGCAGCAAAGTGTTCTTTCCTGGGCAGCCCAAGAGCTAAAGGGTTGATCTTGAATTAGGGTGTCTGCCAGCTGCTCTTGTCTTACAGGACAAGAGTCGACAACGGGCAAAACCACAGAAAGCTAATGTGCCGGTTTACTATTCTATGACTTCAGCTCATCTCAAGGGGGGGGGTCGGAGGAGGGGGAAGAACTCTGTCCTCGTAAACACACCCAGACACACACAGCAAAAGAAAACCCTGCCAATTCCCAATTGGCAGGAGAGACTAAATTATCTTCTCTATCTGAAGAAAAAGGGCTCAAAATATCCGGGAGAAAAGAAACACCTGAGCAAACAAGAAACTTGCAGCCATGCTGCTCCCTCCTGATACAGAAGCTCTCTGGTCTCCCGGGGTCTGGCCGGGAAGAAAAAGAAACCAGCAGGGTCTCAGATCGGGGGCCGGCCGGGTTGGGCGTGCATCAGAATCACCTCGCTGGACAAACCTCGGACCGCTCCACCCCCAGAGTTCCTGTGCGGGGCGCACAAAGACGCGGGGAATACTGCTGCCGGGGTCCCCTGACCTGCCCCCATAGCAGAGTCTATGCGATGGGGAGGTGCCGTGTCCCCCTTACAGCCGCACCCCGTGCCCGGTGCTTGGCACACACAGCTCACTCCCAGGAAGCACTGGCTGAACGGGTGCCTGTTCCAACTCTCACTTCCAGAAACAATTTTACTGCTTGCATCTCGTGCACGCATTCATTTTAAAAGCCACTTACACGTGTCCCAGGCACGACGGCCTCTGACCTGAGGGGGCCATCCCTTTAAACGAAATCGATCCCAATGACGGACACGAGGATGGCACTTTTCCCCTAGAGCATCTGGACGGTCGGTCTCCGAGGCTCCTCCCGCTACAGCGAGGACAGGCGACTGACCTGTCCAAAGGAGCCTGAGACCCTACTTGGGTAAGACAGGCCAATTCATCTCACACCTGCTCGGGCACAAACACGTCCTTAAATCGAGACAAGAGTTTGCTGGGAGAGCGCGCGAATCTCTGCGTCTGCCCTGGAAACCCAGCGAGGGTGCTGGACACCAGGGGACCGCGACGCGGCCGCACGGGACCAAGGGCGGGGGACGTCTGCCCGTTGACTCCCCAGCTCCGAGCACTGCACAGAAGGGGCTGCGGCGGGCGCTCCTCAGATCCTCCCCCTGGTCTGCACGTTACCATAGACACGTTCCTTCCGAAAAGCAGGTGTTTCTGTTAAAATTAGCTGTTTCGAGCTGTCAAATGCTTTTAGATCCCTATGCCAGTTTAAAAAAAAAAAGTGTTCAGAAAATAACCAATCAGAGGACACTGATGCTTCCTAGTCATAAAGTCTTCAGATTTTTCCGAGAAACCTCTCCCTAAATTAGGGAAAAAAAAAAAAAGAAGAAGAAGAAGAAACTGAGGTTGGGGAGCGTGTGCACACGCGTGCACACACACGCACACACAATTTCTCTGTTTCCTGACAGCGACCCGGAATGCATAACAGAACGAGGTCAAGCTTAAAACAGCCAAGGAGAGACAGCTTTTTTTCTAGTTGAGTCTTGTGTTTGAAAGGCTTTTGTCCCATTTATTTGACTGGACTGTCATAAATAATGGCTTTTGTTCTAAGAATCTAGACATAACGATGTCCTTCTCTCCGGACGATTCGAAGGAAGGTTCTCAACGCCCCCAGTCGGGACGGTGCCCTTGAATCCTGGGTGACAAAACGCGCCCTTGGATGTCACAACAGCCCGAGGAGGAGGTCTTACATGAACTCAAGTGTGGTTTAATTAAACAACAAAAAAAAATCAGGCCACTCTGATTTTATTCCTGGAACCAGTTAACTCTGCTGACCTTATTAAACCCCGTGAAACAGGCCTGAGATGTTCTTTTTTTAAAAATCAAGGCTATTTTAAAAACAAGTTCAGCGAGCTGGTGCGCTGGCAGCTGAAATGTCAGGAGGTCCTCGCCCACAGGAGCCGCACAGACAGAGATGCTGTGTACTCCTCCTCCTGGTTTCCCGAGCACCTGCTGAAAAAAATACAAGAATTCTTTTCAAGCCACCTGCTGGAGGAAAAATCCCAAACTTAACTTAGAGACAGAAGGAGGGGAGGGGAGGAGGTTAAGACACCCGTGAAACTTCTAACGACTCCAGAGGACAGAGATTTTGAATATTACGGGACATCGTTAATACACAGAAAGGTAAAGGGCCACCACCAGGTGGCTATGCCAAAAAGAAGCTTGAAAGTTAATTTGGTGGCAAGCTGGTGAACTTCATCCAAGTAGATACAGGAGAGAGCGAGGGTTTTTTGGGCCTGCGTTGTCCTGAAAATTGCTTCTGTAAGGAATGAGTCCAAGTAACGATTGGCAATTATTTCTGTCTGAATCAAACACCCAACTTACAGATTTCTGGCCCTAATTTTGTTTTACCATCTCCTTTTCAGTCTGCTCTCTGCGATCTGCCTAGGCCCAATGAAGCAGCTAATTAGAGACTCTAGAATAACTTGCGTCCGTCCAGTAAAGTAACAATTCCTATATGCAAGCAGCAGTGTCACTGGCACACGGGTTAGGTTCCCCACCCCCAATACTTCCCGAACCTGGCTGACCCAGACTTAAAGAAGGGCAGGGGGACAGGAAAAAACATTCTCAAGGTCATTTTCATTTTTTCAAGACTTTAAATGGACCAGGACCTAGAAGAAAGCCAAGAGCTCCCTTGACGGGTTTTAAGAAATGTACGCACACGACCATTTTAAGACTTTTCCGAACATCAGATTCAGAGCAGTTACGCGATCCTAGTCTTACCCCAACACGGGTTTAAAGCCGCTTCACACGGCGAGCGTGATGTTCTTGTAACCAACACAGCTATTCAAGTAAAACAGTCAATAGGACTTTCTACCACTTCACGGCGAGAAAGTCTTTCTTCTCAGATGCGTGGGAACTGCAAAGGTTTAGGCACGACAAATCCCAAGAAAAGTGTAAACAGAGCAGACTGAAAAGCATGTACGTGGCTCCCCCAGGGCTGGCACTGCAAATAAATATGTTACACTTTCCAGCGGGGAAACGTCCAAAACTTAACTAGGTTCACAGAACTGGAACGCCCCTCCCTCCACCGTGTCTTCTTAGAGCGTCTGCAGAAAGGAAAGACTCCCTCCAAAGAACTGCAAACTTCAGTTAACGGAGCATTCTTCCCACAAACAATCAACTAGGGCAGACCTTGAGGCGAGGTCACCCAAATCGGCCCTTTGCCTGCAATCCTGCTGCGGCTCTAGAAAGTTCTTAACACTTTCCCCAAATACCTCTGCCTCTGTTACAGTCCAGACCCCTCCGCACTGTTTCCCAACATCACGAGCGGCCGGATCTTGTCTGAACAGACCACCTACGTGAAGAGGCTCCGCGCTCTCCCGGAAAGCACTCGCTCAACTACGCGGACCCTCCGACGCGAGAAGGGTGGGGTACCACGCAGGCTTAGGGAGACCCTTAATCTCAAAGAGACAGGCAGGATCCCAGTCTGCCCCAGGTCGGCCCGAACCACCATTCGTCAGGGCAGAAAGGGGCGTGGAGACAAAGGGGGGCTGAGACACTTTCCGGGAGAAGCCAGAGGCAAGACCGCGCCCCGCCGACAGCCCGGCCCTGGCCCTCTGCGCCTGCGCCACCTGCTTTTCATCGACGGGGTCGCCCCGTTCTCTCTTCTTGAATTCCAGGCTGCTCAAAGAGGGGGCTAAGGCCCGGAGACTCTGCCAGGGCAGCGCTCTCTCCAGGGCGGCCTTCCAGGGAGGCCGTGCAGCATGCAGCGTCACAATTATTGAACATCGGCAATAATTGCAAAAGGCCATCTGAGAAACATAACATTTTAATAGATGAAATAAATACTCCAGTACATGCACGGTAAAAACTTGACATCGGGGAAGGGGGGAAGGGGGGGATCACTCTATAGTGTAAATTAAAAAATAAAACACACACTCACAGTAGCTTTTCCCCCCATTTGCAAATCACGTGGCAAAGTCATAACTCTTTCCACACCCAGGATACGCCTAATCCCACACCATTGCTTAAAAAAATAACAGCATACAAAAAAAAGATAGCTACATCCACGTCTAAGGAGTGAAACTGAGGTAACCTTTCTTTTAATTAGGAAAAAACAAAACAGAAAAAAAAAAAAAAAACCCAGACCAAAAAAGAAACGAACCCATGACCTCCTTCCTGCCCCGATCGATAAGAAAATTGAGCGAAGGAGCCGGAACCGGAGCCGGGGCGGGGGCGGGCGCGCCCCCTGCCGGTCCCTGCGGTGCGCGCGCAGGTGCGCGCTGCAGCGGCGGGGGGGTGGGGGGGGAAGCCCCCGGCTCTCTGGAAGGTTCCTCTGGAGCGTCTGCCGTGGGGAGGGGGGCGGGCGGCAGGGGCTTCCCCTGGGATTTCTTTGGTATAAATGGAGAGGGGCGGAGAGTGAGTGTCTTCCTCTAGTGCGGGGCGGGAGAGAGAAGGGGCGCGGGGGGGGGGGGGGCTAATTCACAGAATTGGAATTCACTGGCGGTAAAGTCCTGGGCGAAGACCTCTCCCGTAAAGCCTGAGATAGCAGGGTGCAGCCTTCAGACACGGCGCAGGCCGAGTTCCTCAGCCTCTCCCTGTGGTCCGACATCTTGGCGCCCCCGTCGGGGTGCTGCGCCAGATCCCTGAGGCACTGGGTCAGGAGCACGCAGGCCGACACCACGCTCATGGCGCCGCCCAGGATGGCGGTCTGCACCGCCTTGCCCTCGGCGCTCACGGCCGCCGCGCGACCCAGGAACTGCGGCTCGGTGGCGAAGCCCACCAGGGCGCTCACGGCCTGCACCAGCGGCCCGCTGAAGAGCGCGCAGCGGCTGCGGGCCAGCTCGCTGGGCGCCGCCTTCACCTCGCGCACGCAGGCCAGCAGCGCCGACGCGCTGGTGCTCATGCACTTGACGCCCAGCTTGAACTGCTCGCGGGAGAAGCGGTCCCGGGACTTGTCGCTGGCCAGGGCGCACGCGTCCGTCAGGAACTTGAGGTTGCGCGACAGGCCCTGCGACACCTCCAGCAGCAGCTGCGGCGTCATGTCGGCCAGCGGGGTGGCGCGCAGCACGGCGCAGCCCTGCTCCACCTCGTGGCGGCAGCGCGTCACGCGGTAGCGGTCCACCAGGCCCGGCTGCGCGGGCTGCGCGCCCGGCGTGGCCACGGCCGCCAGGTAAGCCGCGTGGGCGGAGCACTCGGTCAGCGACACCACCAGGTCGCCCAGCTCCACCAGGCTGTCCCCCGCCTCCCCGAAGCGGCCCATGTTGAGCTGGCTCTGCACGTCGTGGGTGAGGATGGAGAGGCCCTTGGTGCGCGCGATGATCGTGTCCCGGCACTGCTCGAAGGACTCGGTGGCGCCGCCGCCGGCGCAGGAGGAGGAGGAGGAGGAGGAGGAGGAGGCGGGGCCCTCGAAGAGCACGGGTCGCGCCTCGCTCGACAGCAGCAGCAGGTCGGCCACCAGCTGCATCTTGCCCTTGCAGTGGTCGCAGACGGACACCAGCCTCTTCCGCGGCTGCGAGCAGGCCCCCCCGACGGCGCTCGCAGGAGCCGGAGAAGCGGCCTCGCCAGCGGGCTTCCCGGCGCTGCCGCTAGCCATCGCGCCCGGGGGGCACTGGCATGCCGCTGGGGAGCCCGCTACCGCCGCCGCTGCCACTGCCGCCGCCCCCGCGGCCGTCGCGACTCGGCTGGCCAGGGCCGCGGTGCCTTCCCCGCACCATCATGCCATCCACCGCGCCGGGCGGAGGGCGCTGGGCTGCGGCGGCCGGGGCCCGGGCGGCGCGGGGCGGGCCCAGGGGCCAGGGGACGCAGGAGGTTCTCCGGGGCGCGGGGAGGGGCTGCGGCGTTCGGCCTCCTGGAGGGCTTGCGGGAACCATGAACCGGGGCACGGCCAGACTCACGGAGCGCGCTCCTCGTCGCCGGGCTGCCAGGAAAGTCCCTTCTGCTGGGCCGCCGCCGTCGCCTTCCTGGGCATGGCCCGGCCCGGCCGCCGGAGCGGGAGGGCGGGAGGGGGAAGCTGGGAGTTGTCCTTCCTTCCTTCCTTCCTTTCTTTGAAATCAAAATCCCTTCCTCGGGGAGGAGCGCGGGCGGCGGCTCGGGCGGGCTCTGCTGTCAGCGTCCGCGGGCTCGGCGGCGCACGTGGGCTTCAGGCGCCCCGACCCCGCCGGGCGGCACTTCCCCGCGACGGCGGCCCGGGCCGGCGCGGCGGGGCGCGCATCTCCCGCCTCGCGCTCTCGGGACGCGGCGCCGGCAGGGCCGAGGGTGTGGCCGGAGCTGGAGTCAGAGTCGGGCGGGAGTCTGCACTGATTGCGCACAGCGGCCGCCCCGCTCGCGCGCTCGCCCGCCCGCCACGCCCGGGCGCGCCGGCCGCCCCTTCCCGCCTCGCCGGCTCACAGCGCGCGGCCCGGCGCCGAGGCGGCACGCCCTCCCCGACCGCGCGCCCCGAGGCCGGCCGCCGGCCGCGGGCGCGAGTCCATCCCGGTCGCCTGGTCGCCTGGGGCCCGCGGCGGCTGCGCTCTCCCGAGCCCCCGGGCCCTGCGCATCGGACGCCCGGCGTGCGTCTCTCCTCGGCGGCCGCGCCAACTCAGAAGGTCCCTGCGGCGCCGGGGCCACCCGCCCGGGCCCCGGCTCCTGCCATTTCCGTCCGCCGCCAACTTCCGAGCGAGCCGGGAGAAACCGAAAGGAAGGGCGGGGGCCGGGAGGCCGAGCGGGAGACGGCCGCCTCCCGTGCCCGCGCGGGCCGTGCGTGCGCCGCCGCCCTGCCGGGGCCGCCCGAGCCTGCTCCCCTCCGCGTCCGCGCCTCGCCCCCGGGGCTCGCCGCCGCCGCCGCCGCCGCCGCCGCCCGGCCGTCACCTCCCCGGAGCCTATAGAAATCTTTTGTGTGGCGTCACCGCCTTTCGTTTAAATCCCGCTTCCTCCTCTCGCCCTTCCTCCCGCCCCCTCCGCCGCTCCCGGATGCTCGCGCGATGCGCTGCTCCTCCCCCGGGAAGCTGGGTGGCTGCGGGGGGACGCCGCCGCCCAGCGCGCACGCCGCGGGCGCGGGGCCGGGGGTCCCGCGGGGGCGAGGGTGGGGGTGGGCTGTGGGGGCGGCGGGGGTGGACTGGGGGTCCCGCGGGGGTAGGGGGGCGGGGGGTCCCGCGGGGGTAAGGGGGTGGGGGCAGCGGGCCGGGGGTCCCGCGGGGTTGGGGGTGGGCTGTGGGGGCGAACGGGGGCCCCGGCGGGGGTGGGCCAGGGGTCCCGGGTGTGGGGGCGGGCCGGGGATCTCGCGGGAGTAAGCGGGTGGGGGCGGTCGCCGGGGGTCCCGCGGGGTTGGGCGGTGACGCGGGGCCGCCCCGGGGCTGCACGCTTCCTGCCCACCGGGCGGGCGAGTCGGAGGGGACTGTGTGCGCCGCGGGGAGGAGGGCGTCCCCTGGAGGCGCGCCGGGCGCTTGGCGAGACCCGGGCCGGCCGGGGCAGCCGTCGCCCTGCCCTTTGTTGTCGTGCCCCTCCCCGGGGCGCCGGGAGCACTGGCTGCGGAGTCGGAGCCGGGGCGGGGGGCCGTGTGGTGGGAGCGCGGGCTTTGCACCGGAGGTCCCGGGGGCAGTCTTTTTCGGCCGGGTGACCCTGCGCGAGCTCCCCCCAAGTGCCCGTGTCCCCCTCTCGGGGTCGGATGGTGTGCGCTGACCCTGGAAGGGCCCGGCGCGGCCGCGGCGGCGGGTGGATCCGCGCGGTTGGCCCTCTCCCACCGGGGACGCCGTCCGCGGCGTGACGGGCGCCTAGTGGCCACGGTTAAGTTCGAGGGGAACGTTGTCCGTGTTACAGAGGAGGACACAGGGTCTGGCGGCTCAAGGGCCTTCCTGAGGACAGCAGGACAGCAAGCGGCGGGCCGGCAGCCCACCCCGACCTGTGTCGGCCTCACCCAGACCTTGCCCGTCAGGAAACGGTTCAGGCACCTGGGCTTCCTCTCAGCCGGGGGGCCCCCCAAGGTGCCCAGCCCAGCACCGGCTGGGTGTGTCCGCCGACGGAAATGTTTGTTCCTCTGTCCCTTCCTGGGACCCAAGGTCACCTTTTTTTTCCCCCCTTTCAGCCAGCCAGTTAACGTTACTTACCACTGAGATGACCTTGCAACTTATTATCCAAACTGAAACTGCTTTGAGAGGGAATTGTGAAATGCATTACTTAAAAAATTAACCAGGAAGGACGGATACAGATTCGAATGCGTATAGTCACCCTACTTACAACACAAAGTGTCCTTAGATAGCTTCTAGAATCTAGCTGAACCCACTTGTTTTGCAAACCGAGGCCAGGGAAACTGGCGATTTCCTGAATGGGCAGCACATCTGTAGAGCTAATCCCTTTTATTTTTCTATGAAGGAAACCCAGTTGGATGAATCCAGCTCTTTCCAGGGTCACCCAGGAAAGCACCCTCTCCTTCCCTTCTCAGAAAACTTACTAGAAGTCAGAGCCTTCCCGCCATTCGAAACCGGCTCTAGGATCAGGATTTTCTCCCAAAGCTACGCGGTGCCCTTGGGGTGATGTTTTTCTTCTACATACGCACTCCGTCTGGTTTTTGCTGGAAGCCTTGTGCCCCATCCGTGAGCTCTGTTACGCATAGGATGTCCCCCCTGTATTTGCTTTAGCTTTGAAAGCTGATCGATTATTTTCTGGCCTGCCTGCTTCATTTTCCAGATAGGACGGCTTCCGTGCCGACCCTTCCCCGTACTGTCTCCACCTGCCTTTTCGGTGAGCTCCCCTTCTGCCATCATTCATTCACCCCACAGACCCCGGACACCCACCACGTGGCGGGACCTATGCCGGCACCAGAGTTACATAAGTAAGGGAAGGGCCTTTCCCTTCTGAGGAGTCGAGCCCAGAGAGGGCAGCAAGGTGACACAAGCAAGTCAGCCCAACCTCACTATCGGAACGGTGACAGCACAGAGGACGGAAAGTACCAGACGCCCTGCTGCTCAGCAAACTGACCGGTTGCGATTAGGCGGGGTCACGTGATCAGTTCTGATCGACGCGACTGAAGGGGAGATGAGTGCCCCCTTCCCGCTGAGGGGGTGAGAGGCCGACCTGCAGTTCTCCCTGCCCTCTTCCCCTGCCCCAGGTACTCTGGACACTGTTGTAGGTGGAGCAGCTCGAAGACGGTGGAGGCTCCCTAAGCCCGGGTGACGGAGCACACCGACCACCGCCCTGTGCGTGCAGTGTGTCATGAGCAGGACGCACACCCAGTGCGAAGCCACCGGGATCGGATGGTTGTGTGTTGCCGTAGCGTATTGTAGTCTAACTGGATTAGTAGAAGGCGGGCTGTGTGTGCCCCTCCGAGTCACTGGAGTAAGAGCTCTCTAGAAAACTCTGCTCCTCAGGGCGCCTGGGCGGCTCAGTCAGTTGAGCCTCCAACTTCGGTTCAGGTCACCATCTCACAGTTCGTGAGTTCGAGCCCCGCGTTGGGCTTGCTGCTGCCAGCCTGTCCCCCTTCAGAGCCTCTGTCCCCCTCTCTCTGCCCCGATCGTGCTCTCCTAAAGTAAATAAATGTTAAAAAAAAAAAAAAAAAGAAAGAAAAGAAAACTACTCATTATCCCTTGTAACTCCATAATATGAACCAAATGTATGATGCAAAGTATTTTTCATTAAAATGGAAATTGGGCGAGAGAAGAAAGCTGCAAATATACGGGCCGAAGGGTTGGCCGGGGAAGGTGAGTGGAGCCGGTGAACGGCACGGGCTGCAGAATGTTCTCAGTGCCCGGCTCAAGGCCGGCGCTTCCTGGGTATTTAACAAATAAGTGAACAAGCAAGATGCGAACAGAGAGCTGACTGGGGGTTTGGGGAGGCGAGGTCGAGCTGACAGATTGGCCCCGGGCAGGACTGGGGAGCCGTGCTTTCTCTCCTTCCTTCCCTATTCTAGAAGGGGTGCCCGCCACCTGCCCTTTCAGCAGGTATAACCCCTTCAGCAGGATGAACACTGTTTGGGTTGATTTTAATATTTATTCCTTTTTGTGTGTGTTTGAGAGAGAGATTGGGGGAGGGGCAGAGAGAGAGAGAGAATCCCAAATAGGATCCACCCAGTCAGCACAGAGCCCGACGGGGGGCTCGAACTCACGAACCGTGACATCAGCACCTGAGCTGAAGTCAGGAGTGGGAGGCTGACTCGACTCAGCCGCCCAGGCGCCCTGAGGTTTTATTTTTTCTAATTGTAGCTAAATATTCACAACCTGTAACTTTCCGCTTAGCCATTGCTGTGAACTTAGCCACAGTTCGGTGGCATCGTGTAGGGTCGCAGCGTTGTGCAACCATCCCCACTGCCGCCTTCAGGTGTCTCTCATCTCCCCAAACGGGAACTCGTCCCCCTCACCATGTAACGTTTGCCTCATTCCCCTCCCGCCGCCGCTGCCAGCCACCGTTCTCCTCTCTGCCTCTAGACTCGTCTGCTCTGCGTGCCGTATGTAAGTGGAATCATACATACGCTCGTTGTCCTTCTGTGTCTTATTTCACCCAGAATAACCTCTCCCAGGGTCATGGGTGTTGTAGCAGGTGTCTGGATTTCCTTCCCTTTGAAGACTGAGTAATATTCCATTCCACAAACACAGGCCGGGTTTTGATAGCCAGGGTTCACGCTGCTGTCCGGACCTTGGGGCCCGACAACCAAGCTGCGTCTGGTCCGCTGTGCCACCTGGTGGTCGGTGAGGGGGGTTCGCGGCCCTGCCGGATCTTTCCTTTGGAGCGGCTCTCTCTTGGTCTTGTTCGGTTTTGCTCCCCGGTGAGCCAACTCCGCCTCCGGGCATCTTTCTCACACGTAGCCAAACCTCACTCTCTATTGTCTTCCTTCCGATCCTCCCTCCCGTAACAGACAGGAATTTATTTCTGGAAACCGACCTCATCCCTCCTTTTTTCCCTGATTCACTCATCCCCCCTGGTGATGAAGGTGTGTCTGACAGGCATCGGGCTGTGGTGCATCAGGGAGCAGGGACGTGGTGACACGTCACCCCCCCCCCACCCTGCATGTCATCTTGCTCTCTGGTGCATCTTGTTCCCAGCTCTTGAGAACTCCCGGGGTGGGGGGGGAATCTCATGCATTACTCCCCCATCCTCCCCATCCCGCCCCCTCCTCCCTCCCTAGGCACTGTCTCTCTGTTCTCTGGAGCTGAGCGGGGGAGGGAGGCGGTGTGCAGAGCCGGTTACACCACGGCAGGCACACGTGAGCGCCCAGGTCCCAAGATCTGGGAGATCTGGAATTTTCTCCAGTCTACTTCCCAGAAAGCCCTACAGAGAGGTGAAGATTGCTCTCACGGGTAAATTCTCTACCCCATTTCCCGACTGGTGAATCATCTTGGGGGGGGGGCATTTTCCATTTTCCAGAACTCCGCAGGGGAGAAAAGATAAATGCCAAGACGCAGGTTCCCTGAGTCCCTAACGCCGGTCGTGCCGAACCATTTTTGAAAGCTGTCGTGACGTCTGGCACGTAGTAAGTCAGTCGCCACAGACCGGCTAGCTCTGTCCCGCCTTCCGCGGAGCCCCTCCGGCCCCCAGGCAGACGCAGCGTTTCCGCCCCCAGGCATCCATTGCTGTGAGCACAGCCTCAGCGTGGCCGTGGCCGTGAGTGCGGTCGACCTGCATCTGCGGGCGAGACCCTGTCACCTCTTCAAGGGCAAGGACTTGCTGTGTCCCTCCCTTCCCCCACGCCTAACATGTTGCATGGTCGTCAATACACGTTCGTGGAAGGAATAATTAAATGATTTGGCCTGTTTGCAGTTCTCTGCAAGAAAGGCGTCCTGTCACTGGACCAAGCTCCCGCCGGCCACAGCCCTTCCTCGGTTGGGACACGGACATTCACGCGCCCACAGCAGGGGCATGGCCCGTGTGTGCTCATGCTTTCTAGCTCCCGGCTCTGGGACGGAAGCACGGGCCTGAGGCCTGCTTGCTTAGCGAGTGGGTTCACCCGGGTTTTTCTCTATAGCTCGTTGCAGACAGTCCCGGGAGCTGATTCTTTGGAAACAGAGACTGTGAGTGCCCTAAACATACTGGTGCTGCAGAGCGCAGCGAGTGTTTCGGGCGACACAGCTGGAAGCCCTGCCTTCTCCTCTTAGGAGATTCAGATCGGATCCTCAAATTTTCAAGGCAATTGCAGTATTATGGATAATTCGAATGAAGTGTGTTATTCTGAGAATTTCGGTCAAAATTAGACTTGCTTCCCTATATGCTGGTAGAGAGAGCAGTAGTAATATTTTAGGGGCATCAGTGTGTTTATGTGTGTCTCACCCCTTTTAGAATACGGCTGCCTTGAAATCCCACTGCTTAGAGGTAACCGTTATCCAAACAGTTACAGCCACGTCCCGATGCATTCATACATACACAATTTTAATACCATTTTGTAACACTTAATAACGAAAATGACCATTTTTAAACTCAACAAATACACATCTCGGAATCACATGTAATGACTGTAATGTTTCCCATTGTGTGAGCGGACGAGAGTTTGCAGTCTGTGGATTTTATAGTCCGCTCTTGTGAAACAGCTAAGGTCCTCCTGTTTTCCCCTCTTAGGGAAGGAGTTGCAGGGGTGCCTGGGGGGCTCAGTCGGTTAAGTGTCTGACTTCGGCTCATGTCACGATCTTGAGGTTTGTGGATTTGAGCCCTGTGTCAGGCTCTGTGCTGACAGCTCGGAGCCTGCAGCCTGCTTCAGATCCTGTGTCTCCCTCTCTGTCTGCCCCTCCCCTGCTCACGCTCTGTCTCTGTCTCTGTGTCTCCCAAAAAATAAATGTTAAAAAAATTTAAAACCAGTCGTATAGGATTGTTACAATAGGTACATGAAGAAATACAGGTGAAGCTCTCGCAAGAGTTGCTGCCACACGGTAACCACACGGTAAGCGCTCCGTATCTAGTATTTTCATTGTCTGTTTCCTCGGAGTCAGTTCTTGGAAGCAGAATTGCTAATCAGAGATCATGTACAGTTTTTTTAAGGGTTTTGATACCTTTCACCTAGTTTTCTTGTAGAAGAACTCCTCCCCCCATCCCCCGGCCGTAAGCAAACGAGACTGCCTAATTCCTGAGCATCGTCAACTGGGTACACTATATTTTTATTCTGGCACATACGGTAGGTAAAAAATTATCTCTTGTGTGAATTTGCATTTCTTTGCTACGAAGTGAGATTCAGCACTTTTTGTCCACGTATAAATTGGCCATGCATTTATCTGGCATAAATAAAAACGTTGTCCGTGTCCTTTCCCAGTTTCCAGTCGGGGTGTCCATCTTCTTCTTCCTGAGCCGGAAGGTGTTTGTGTCTATGCTATGTTGGGGCCTAAGTTACTTTTTGCCTTTGAACTCATTTTCATGGTGCTTGGCAAACACACGTTTTAGCCGTTCTATTTAAATCCGAGCCCTACTCCCCGGTTCACCGAGGGTGATGGTGACCAGAATGGACTCTCGCCCTGGCCTGGGCCAATCGCATTCTCTTCTGGAAATCTGGAATTGCTGCCAGAAGATAACGAGTAGTTGCTACAAGCTCGCACACACTTAGGGGCAGGTGAGGCCCAAGAGATGCGTGTTGCCCTTTCTTGCGTTGGATTAAGAAGAGACAAAAGGAAAGGATGGTAAATACCCGTTGCTCCCGTCTCCTTATTAGCCCCACCCCCGGCATCTGCCTCCCGTACCGCCCCATGATTCGGTCTTTAAAGGGTTAATGTTTGGCTCCCCAGAGCCTCCAAAGCCACCAGAACCAAGCTGTACCGTTCAGGTCGCAGGCCTCAGTTCCGAATGATTAGGAAGGAGGCCATTCCTGATTTTCAACATTCTGAATATCACCACCGCCCCCCTCCCGCCCCCCGCCCCCACCTGATTCCCAACACTGCAAGGAACTCTTGCAGCAGCCTCCAGTCGAGGCAACCTCCTCCGCTGTTGAGTGACACCGGCCGGGATCCACCCAGGTCACGGCACCGGTGAGGTCTGAGACTCCACCGTACCATCTGCAGTCACCGAACCGCTGAGAGGAGCAGTTAGCGGTCAACTCCAGCGCGACGAGTCACTGAGGCCCTGATCGCCACGTCTCTCTCCCTTCCATCGCCTCCTCTCTTGCCCCGCAGCAGCGCCGCAGACCTGGCCAGACTCCTGGCTCATGCCGTCTGAGCGTTCCTGCCTCCAGACTCCTTTTCGGCGGCTCTTCCCCATGGCTCCCCGTTCAAGCATGGGGGTGTCTCAATGATTAACCCAGTGGGTGGTACACGGAAGAAAGACACACGCCATTCAAGACAGCCGTGACCTCAGACAAATCATGGAATTCTGAAACCAGGGTTTCCTCTAGTTTACAATAGGGATATGATTATCATCGTATCATCCCTTCGGGCCGTGACCTCCTGTAATCTGAATTACACTTGCTGTGGATGGTTTATCTCTTCTACTAGGTTGCAAGCCTTTTAGGGCAGGGATCTTTTCTTCAACGCCTCATCTGCTCTTCAGTTGACCGGAGGCCCTTAAAAAACAAATTCTCACAGAGTCGAACCGAAGCGAGTTCCCAACACCAAAACGGTGACCGTGCGGTCGATCCAGATGTTTGCACGGCAGTGGATTATAAGCGAATTGATTTGTTCCTTCGATGAAAGTCAGTAGCCCTGGAATTTTTTACACAATCCCAATAATTTCTGTGAAACACTAAGTGCCTTTCTCTCCCCCCCCCCCCCCCCGGATAACCAGATACCACGGATCAGGAATCTCTGCCCTTTTGCACCTTCGCTTGGCAGCTGGCGAAGTGAGCGAGCAGGGGGACCCCTCCCAGCGGAGCACATGATGGGCCACAGCTGTTGGTGTTTTTGAGCATGACTGCACCAGGACAGGGCGGCGAGCCACTGGGTGGAGCCCTGGGGAGAAAGCTTATGACATTTCCCCTATGATTTCAGAAAAGAAAAGGAAAAAAAAAAAAAAAAACCCTCTTGTTCTTGTGAGTTTCTGCCCAATGTCAACAGAAAATGTCGTCTGCACACATACGGATGCACGCACGCACGCGTGTGTGCAAGACCAGCCGCCTCTTCTGCGGGAGAGAATTTACACAACAACGGTCCTAAAAGAGAAGGTGCTGCCCACGTTGTTAGGTAGCTGCCGACTCAGCAGCCCCTCCCTCCTTTCCCTTGATAACAGAGTGCCACTTTTATTTGGGGTGACAAAGTATAGAGCTAGAAGACAGTCTCCCAGCCTCCTTCGGAGGGCTAGGTTCCAGCCAGCGGGATGTGTGATAGCCCCACACACGAGCCCAGTCGGCTGCTTAAAGGAAGGCAAGTCCGTGGAAAAGTGTGCTCCTTTTGGCCCTCCTCCCTCTGGCTTCCCCGGAATGAAGGTCATCTTGATGCTCCAGGAGCCATCCCAGCACTTGCCGTAAACTTGAGGACAGAAACCGCCAGCCAGTCTGACGGAGCAGGATAAGAAAGAGGCCGGGTGCCCGATGACCGGGGAGCTACAATATCAGCCCTAAACGCTCGTGTTTCCAACCGCTTCTGCGAAAGAAAAAGGAAACAACAACGAAACCCCCTATCTTGTTTAAGCCACTTTATTTATTTTTAATATTTATTCATTTTCGAGAGGCAGAGAGACCGAGCACAAGCAGGAGAAGGGCAGAGAGAGGGGGAGACACAGTATCTGAAGCGGGCTCCAGGCTCTGATGAGCCATCAGCACAGAGCCCAACGCGGGGCTCGAACTCACGAACTGTGAGATCATGACCTGAGCCGAGGTCAGACGCTCAACCGACTGAGCCGCCCAGGCGCCCCTTGTTTCAGCCACTTTAAAAGAAACTCGGTTTGGGGCGCCTGAGTGGCTCAGTCGGTTGAGCGGCCGACCTCAGCTCAGGTCACGATCTTACGGTGTGTGATTTCGAGCCCCGCGTCGGGCTCTGTGCTGATGGCTCAGACCCTGGAGCCTGTTTCAGATTCTGTGTCTGCCTCTCTCTCTGCCCTTCCCCCGCTCACGCTCTGTCTCCCTCTCTCTCAAAAATAAATAAACGTTAAAAAATTAAAAAAAAAAAAAAAAAGAAACTCGGTTTTCTGTTCTGCGCAGCCTACCACTAATCCAATCCTATCCAAGCGGGCTATATTAGTTTGCCAGAGCCGCCGTATGGGAGTGCCGCGGACCGGGTGGCTTCCCCAACAGGACCTTATCTTCTCACTGCTCTAGGCCAAAAGTCCCGGACGGAGGCGGTCACCAGATTGGTTTCTTCTGAGATGTCTCTGCTTGGCTTGTAGATCGCTGTCTTCTTCCCATCTTCGCATGATCTCTCCCCGCCTGTGTAATTATGACCAAATTTCCTCTTCTGTTTTTAATTTTTAAAAACCGTTTACTTATTTTTCAGAAAGAAACACAGAGCATGAGCAGGGGAGGGTCCGAGACACAGGGAAACACAAAATCTCAAGTTAGCTCCAGGCTCCGATCTGTCGGCACAGAGCCGAACATGGGGCTCGAACTCACGAGCTGTGAGATCATGACCTGAGCCGAAGTCAAATGCTTAACCAACAGAGCCACCCAGGCGCCCCACCAAATTTTCTCTTCTTATAAAAGACAGCATACCGGATTGGGACAAATCTTGGCAACCTCGTGTTAACTTAATGACCTCTGTAGAGCCCCCATCCAAATACAGTCACATTTTGAGGTGCTGGGATTAGGATTTCAACATAGGAAATCTGGGGGAGATACAATTCAGCCCATAACATAAGGCATGAATAAAGAGGCTTATTGTGGCTTTTTCTGGTAATAGAAAAATGGGTAAGAAGTTCCATCAGTAGGATAATAGAGAAACTATTGGAAACATACTACACTAAAGCAGGAAGTTCATGTTATATTGCTAAGTGAAAACACTTAAGGAGCCAAAACGTGTACCAATATGTACATGATGCTGCCCTAGACATACATGTAAATGCAACAAAATTTGTGTGAAACCCATTTCTAGAGACATTTTGATGTTTAAAAATGTATAGAAAAATGTACACAGTATGTGACAAGCTGCTTGACCAGAGTACAGTTGTGGGGTGGAGTAGAATGTTTGGAACTCTGTATAATGTTTGACCATCTTACAACTACAGCGTCTCTTTTCATGTCTTTTTTACATAATTAACAATTTGAAAGAAACCTCGGGAGGTCAGGCCATTAACAACGCGTGTAATTTGAAAGCATCTCTGTCCAGCCTCTTTGTAAGGAAGAAACAAACAAAAAACGGATTCGGCTTTAAAATGCACTGGTCGGAGCCTACAGTATTAGGTTAAAATCAGACGAAGTACTGAACCCGTCTTAAAAATGAAAAGCAATGCTTTGTTTTAAAGTCTTATTTTGAAAGAGGGTCCCGGCGCGTTCCAGAGATGACAGTGATCCTGAAAGCGGGCTGAGCGGAGTCCCCCGTGCCCAGGAGCAGAGCAGCGGGGCCCCGTCCATCTGTGACCTTCTGAAAAGGCAGAGCTACCTGCCGCTCGCTTCTTGGTAAGCGGCTGCAGGAACGGGAGAGGAAGCGCCCGACAGGCTGCAACGGTTTTCCCGCAGCCCAGGCAGCTCCCAGAACTTCCCCTCCAGTTCCTTTCGCAGGCCAGAAACGGAGGCCCCTCGAGGCGCTGTCGGGGGGCTCCTGGAGGCCCTGAGGGGACTCATGGACGAGGCCTGCGCGTCAGAGAGAAAAGGGCAGGGCCTCGGTAACAAACGAGCGGACGCGGCGGCGGTGACCCAGCTGGACCGCGGCACGGGGCGGAGCGGAGCCAAGATGGCGCGGGGGCGGGGCCTCTGGGGGAGAGTACGAGGTGGGGCCTGGTAGGCCGGCGCGGGCCAGGAGGCGGACCCAGGGGCGGGGTCGATGAGGCGGGCACGAGGCGGGGCCTGGGAGGTCAGCGCGGGGCGGGAGCGGGGCCGGAAGGCGAGCCTGGGGGCGGGGCGTGGTAAGGGGGCGCGGGCCGGAAGGCGGGCCAAAGGGTGGGGCCTATGGCGGGGCCGACGCGAGCCGGGAAGCGGGTACGAGGCGGGGCCTGGTAGGTCTGCGTGAGGCGGGGGCGGGGCCGGGGCCGGAAGACAAGCCTGGAGGCGGGGCGTGGCAAGGCTGGGCGGGACAGGGGCGGGGTCTATGGTGGGGCCGACGCAAGCCGGGAGGCGGGCACCAGGCGGGGCGCGGTAGGCCGGCGCGGGCCTGGAGGCGGGGCCGACGGGGGTGGGGCTGGAGCGGGGCGTGGCGGCCCGGCGCGGGCGGGAGGCGGGGTCTGAAGGCGACCCCGGGGGGTGGGTCCCGGCGGCGCACGCAAGCGTGGTCTCCGCGGCGGCGCGGCGAAGATGGCGGCCTCCGGCTGGGTGCGTGCGGCCCTGGTCCTTCTCTGCGCCTCTGACCTGCTGCTGCCGCCGCTGCCGCCGAGGGCCTGCGCAGCCGAGGGCGCGGCCGGGACGCCCGGCGAGGCCGGCCCGCCTCCGCGGAAGAAGAAGGATATTCGCGACTACAACGATGCGGACATGGCGCGTCTTCTGGAGCAGTGGGAGGTCCGCGCGCGCGCGCACCCGCCACCCGCGTTCGGTCCCGGGCCCGGCTCCCGCTGTCCTCCGGCCCCTCCGCCCGGGCGCCCTCCACACCCCACTTCGGCGTCTGCCCGCCCCCTGCCGCCCCCTGCCGCCCGTCCCCCGCCCCAGCCTCGCCCCAGTGCCCCCTTGCGCCCTTTCGGGGCCTCGCCGTGCTTTCTCGGCGCCCCGGTGGTCAGTGAGCCCGGCACGTGGGGAGGGGGACCTTTCCACGCTGCTCCTCGGGGATGGGTGAGCGGGCGGGTGAGGGGTACAGCGAGGCTCCTCTCCCCTTTACTGGATTCCCGGCTTCTGGACCAGTAGCATTTCACACTCCTCGTTCCGGTATATTCCCTGCTGAGGGTTTTGTAATTTGGGGGGTGGGGGGTGGAGGTCAAAAGCTGGTGCTCACGTTTCGTTTAAGGGAGCAAAGACTTGTTTTTGTGAGAGTAGGTTTTTTGGTTTGTTACCCGAATGCTCTGGAGTGTGTGATAAGGTTTTTAGATGAGGTTCACTGAAGGAAAACACGCGGTGCCTTTTTTCCCTGGCAGAGGTGGTTGTATGGGCCTGGCTGGTGTGCAGAGCTGATGGAGTGGAACTTGGGTACTCTTTTTACGTTTACTTATTTATTTTGAGGGGGGGGCATGTGTGGGGTAGGGGTAGAAGAGAGAGAGAGAGAATTCCAAGCAGTGCAGAGCGTAACTCACGAGCCCTGAGATCATGACCTCGGGAGTTCCAGAGTCAGCTGCATAACCGACTGAGCCACCCGGGTGCCCCAAGACACTTGGGTTCTGCTGGCTGTGCACCCTTGGGCAAGTCCCGTTTCCCCTCTGGGCTTGGGCTTCGGGCTTCTTATCTGCAAAATGCGGTTTTACCCGATGCCTTCCCAGGCTGGTGTCTTTGTATTTTGTGGTTATCCCTGTGTTCATGGCCCGTTTGGTAGAGGCTTTCAGACGGGAGTTTAAAATACCACCTGATGCATTTGCTGGCTCCTGAAGTGTTTGATTCCCCAAAGTCAGAGCGCCGACTCTGGAGGAAATTCTTGACCTGAAGTACTGAGTCAGACAGAAAGGGTGCCGTGGAGGCCGTCGGGACCAGCAGGTGGCGGTACGCGTAGCCACAACACAAAGTGGGAATTGTGGAGTGCTGTGGGGAGAAAGAAGGTGTTGTGGGACTTTCAGAGGGTTCCCGGGAGCATGGGGCGTCCTGGCTAAAGGCAGGGGCAATGCGGGGGGTGGGGCGCGTGGGCACCGGGTATTAAGAGCCCAGGCTTGGCAGTTAAACCGCCTGGGTTCAAACCACTTGTGACTTTGGACCGTGGAAGTCTCCTCGCCCACAAAACAGAGGCGTCGGGGTGCCCGCCTCGGTGGTTCGAGGGTTAGCCGGGAAGAACCTAGGGTAGCGACGCTCCGATGCAAAGCCGGGCGGTAGCTGTAGCTGGCGCGTCTGGAGCAGGGTGGCGAGGTCCGAGCGGGAAGGCCGTGGAAAGGCCAGTGGGGACCAGGCGCCCTGGGCCTGCAGCGCCCCCTGGCCCGCGCTTCATTGGGAAGACAGGACGCGGGCCCAGATGCGTTAGGAGAGCCGTGGCCCGCACACTGCCGGAATGGAACGCTCCCGCGTGGCCGGTATCTTGGGACGTGACAGCGTGCTCACTCCCTCGCTCGCGGCCCCTCCGCCCGCAGACGGTTCTTCCAGCTTGGAGCCGGGCGTCGGCGTCCCTTTCCGCCGTTGGTGTTCTCATCAGCCATATGAAGCATTTCCCCAGGTCGCTGCACAGCCTTCTTGGCGCTTCTAGAGGCTTCGGAGTGCCCCCTGGAGCGAGGTTCCAGCTGCGGGAGGGCCTTGGATCGGGGGCTGTCACGTGTGGAAAAGTTGACCGCTCAGCAGAGTTCAGGGTGGGTGGGCAGGGAGAGACTCCGAAGGCAGAGACGGCCTCCTGGTTAATCGTTGCCGAGTTTTCATCAGCGAGCAGGACTGCTCTGGACACACGCGCTCATCGGGGCTCCCGTCCTGCCTTCTAGATGACGGTGAAGCACAGAGAGGTTCAGTAACTTGCCCGAGGTCACACAGCGGGTCCACTGAACTCCGGATTTCGTCATTTGACTCTCGAGCCTGTTCTTCTCCCCATCTTCCTGCCCTGCCGCGCGCCCCGGCGGACGAAGCGCAGGCGGAGGGTGGGGGGGGCCTGCGCGGAGCTGGGGTCTCCGGGCCCAGAGTGGAAGGGAGGAGTGAGAGAGCATGCTCGGCTCGGCGGCCGTGTGGCCGTGCAGGGGCCAGCGCGCTGTGCTGAGGGGACGGGCTTGCGAGCCCGCTTTACCACTCGGTAACCGTGACTTTTCCTTAACCCCCGAGCCGATAGCCTCCCCCTTTGCGGGGTGCCGCGCAGCCCGAGTGAGCTCGTGTTCGCACCCTCCCCCGGCGATTTTTCTGCGGGAGAGCCTTTTGTGCGGCACAGGACTTCCTCCCCCAGGCCGATCCCTAAACCCACCCCCCCCACTCCTTCCCACTCGCGTGAGAGTCGTTCTTCCGTTGAGAGGCCTGCCTCACGGGTCGAGTGGAGCAAAAAAGAACCCTTCGCACGGTGAGAGATTTAACGCCGAGTCCCAGTTGGCGTAGGAAAACCGAGGGCGGTTCTCCACTCTACGTTCCGGTAAGGGGCAGGTGGGGGCGGCTCCCGGAGCCGAAATGTGGGTCGCTGTCCAGCGTCGCCGCCGCGAGCGTGGACCTTGGGTAAGTGGTTTGTCTTCTCCGAGACTCCCCCGCCGCGTGGTGGACTGGGGCCTCGCAGGGCTGTCCTCCAGGTCGGGCCCGCGGTAGCTGGGTTAGCCTCAGGGCTCACGGGAAGAAGCAGAGGGTCACAGGAGGGAGTGGAGCCTGTCCAATGTGACCTGCAGCAGGGGCGAATGTGACCTGCAGCAGGGGCGAAGTGGGGAGGCCCACGGGCGCCTGCGGGCAGGGCGGGCTGTGTCTGCGGAGCGCTGACCTGGGAGCGGAGCGCTGCCGGCCCAGCCCCAGCCCCGCCCCGGGTGGGAGAGGAAGGGATGAGGACACAGCAGGTCGCCCGGGGGAGAAGCGCGGCCCCAGCAGGACTGGACTGTTCGCCGCGCGGGGTGCTGCTCCTCCCCTCCCCCTCTGTTCGGTGACTGGCGCCCAGAAAGCCGGAAGACGGGGTCGAAGTTGTCTGAAACGACCCTTGCCCTCGCTGCACGCGCTAGGCTTCTTCTGGTTAGTCGTGTCTTCAGGACGAGAAGTGCCGGGCGTGACCTTGAGCTGGCTTCGTGACCAGCAGTGACGTCGGCTTGGAAACTACAGATATTCTCAGCTACTGAGCAGGCGCGAGCTGGGGGTGACTAAGGAGCCGCAGCGCGTGTCAGGGGGGACGGGAGCGGAGATACAGACCGCGCTCGGCCGCCAGGAGGTCTCCACAGCCGGCCGGGGTCTGCCCGCCGGGTGTTTCCAGCTCGCGTTTGCGTCCCCAAACCCCCCAGACCGTAGGAGGGAGCCGCCGCCGCCCCACCCGTCAGCGATTTCCCAGCCTGCCCAAGACCCTCTGACGGCACAGCGCGTGCCCGTGTGCGCGGGTCGCCGTGACCTCGGGTCAGCGGAGAGAGCGGCGGAGTTGCGCTCGCACGTTGTGTGTAGTCCCCGCTGGGGCCGAGGGGCCACCTGGTCCTGCTCTCTGTTCACAGATGAGGAGACGCGCCCAGGGGAGGGAGGAGTCCCGGCCACGGCCAGCGGCTGGTCGGGGGGCTCGCGCAGGGCCCCGGGTCCGATGCCAGCCTGGGCCACCTTCAGGCACCGCCCCACGTGCTCCTGTGCCCGCCCGTCGCTGGGGGCATCTTAGTCGTGCGGTACTGTCGCCGGTTTGTTAAGAGGACCAAGCGAGAGAGAGAGGCGGGCTCTGCGTGTCCTTTTAGGTCAGGTCGTTTCTCAGGGTGTCCGATACCTGCTTTGTGAGAGAGAATCCACTCGCCCCGCGGCTCCCCCGTCGAAGGGCACCTTTCCGTGGTGTTTTCGGAGGCGTGTGCCGACGTCCCCACTACCAATTCTAGAACATTTTCATCACCCCAAAAAGAGGTCTCGTCTCAGCCACCCCCGCCTTCTCCTGACCTCCAGCCAGCCCCAGGCAGCCTCCAGTCTCTGCTCTGTTCCCTGCTGGACGGTTCATCCCAGTGGCCTCCCGTGGCGTGGTCTTCTGCGTGTGGCTTCTTCACTTGGCATAGTGGCTTCAAGACCACCTGTTTGGTGACGTCTCTCGGTACGCTATTTCTTTTCGTGGCTGGAATTGTTAGGCTTTTTTCCGAGGGACTCCGGTTCTTAAATATTTTTATTTATCGCTCTCTCTGCCTGCCTGCCGACCCATGAGGAGTCACCTGGTCCTTCTGACACCCCAGGACGTGGTCTTCCTCCTTCTGTGGTTCTGCCCCGAAGTGAAGCACCAGGCTGTCCTTGTCCTTTCTGTATGTCCTCCTTCGCGCGAGCCCAGGAGTCACAGGTGGCAGTGTCAGAATTGCTAGCTCGCACCACCGCAGACACCGAGCCTGCTAACTAGAGTTGAGTTCACAGTTCTTTTTTTTTTAGTAAAAAATTTTTAACGTGTATTTATTTTTGAGGGGGGAAAGGGGGAGGGGCAGAGAGAGAGGGAGCCACAGAATCTGAAGCAGGCTCCAGGCTCTGAGCTGTCAGCACAGAGCCCAACACGGGGCTTGAACTCATGAACCACAAGATCATGACCTGAGCCAAAGTCGGAGGTGTAACTGACTAAGCCACCCAGGCTCCCCTCAGCTCATTTTATTTTTATTTATTTATTTTTACCGTTTATTTATTTTTGAGAGACGTAGACACAGAGCGTGAGCAATGGAAGGGCAGAGAGAGGGAGACACAGAATCCGAAGCAGGCTCCAGGCCCTGAGCCATCAGCACAGAGCCCTACACGGGGCTCGAACCCACAGACCGTGAGATCACGACCTGAGGTGAAGTCGGCCGCTTAACCGACTGAGCCCCCCAGGCGCCCCGGTTCTTATTTTCAGTTGACGTTGATATACGTGAGATGCAGTGTAGACTGCAGGAGTGTGGCCGGTGGACACATCTGTGTTGTCCGTACCCCCGTCAAAGTGGAGACCGTTTCCATCCTCTCGGAAGGTTCCCTTGTGCCCCGAGCCAGTCAGACCCACCTCCTTCCCCCTCCCGAAGGCCACTGCCGTTCCTAGTTCCTTAATTTTGTTTCATCTTGGACTTGAAATAAATAAGCTTAGAGTGTGTCTGATTGTGTGCCTGGCTTCTGTCACTCAGGATTGTCCGAGTGTTTTTCTTCTTCACTGTTGTGTTGTCGTCCGTTGTGGGGCCAAACCAGAATGTGGCTGTTTTTACAGCTGACCGTGTTGGGTAGAGTCTTGGCAGCCATCACAAGGGTCCAGGTGTCAGGGGCCTGGAGTGACGGGTGGTAAGTCCTGCCCGAGACGTGGACCTCACCCGGAGGTCGGGCAGAGCAGGGGACCTCCGGGCTTCCTTCTCCGTTTCCGCGCCCGCGGGCACGCGCGGCCGTCTCGGGGGCGGCCGACGGCACGTTTCCGGTGACGGGTGACGCCGTGTCTTGTTCTCTAACAGAAGGACGACGACATAGAGGAAGGGGACCTCCCGGAGCACAAAAGACCTGCGGCGCCCATCGACTTCTCCCAGATAGACCCGGGCAGGCCCGAGAGCATCCTGAAGATGACGAAGAAGGGGAGGACCCTCATGATGTTCGTCACCGTGTCCGGGGGCCCCTCCGAGAAGGAGACGGAGGAGATCACCAGCCTCTGGCAGGGCAGCCTCTTCAACGCCAACTACGACGTGCAGAGGTGAGGCGGGCGGGCCCCCTCCCCACCCGGCCCCCACCCCCCAGGCGCAGCGGGAGCCCTCTCCGGCCGCTCCTGTCCCGGTTCCCTCTTCAGGCTTCTCTGTTCGTCCCCCTTCTTCTTGTTTTCTAAAAGAGGAACATTTGTTACGGGTTAAGGCCAGGAAGCTTTCTCTTTGTTCACTACCTCATTTGATGCTAAAATTTTATTTGTCTTTGTGTCTTCAACTTTTATTTCTGAGCGCAGCCGACACACGTTCCAGTAGTTCCGGGCGAACGACGTAGGCGCGTCCGCTCCGCGTGCTCTGCTCCTCACGCCTGTCGCCCCCTCCCCCGCCCCGTCACCGCTCAGCGCTGGCGCAGTGTCCGCAACGGCGTCCCCGAGCCGGGCCGTGTAGCCCCCACTCTATGTGAGGAGGACGCCACGGGTTGGCCTCTGGGGGCAGACACTTAGGGCGGGACACGGTGTCCCCCAGGGAGGTTTCTCGCACCGAGGCTGCTTCCGTGTGTGGCCGCGTTCTCGCCCACTCAGACCCGCTGCCCACAGGTGGCCGATCTGAGGTCGGGGGCCAGGTTTTCCCAGCTCCCACGCTCCTGAGACGCCACCACTGCGGGGCCGCTTCTGTTTCCTCCTCAGTCACAGCTCTGACATTCAGGGGTTTCAAGTTCTTCCTTTAGGAAATACAGGGGACGGACAAATACGAAGGGGTGCCGAGAACACCCGCGGTGGCGCCTGTGCACGCCGAGGGGACCGGTCGGGGGCCTGTGGTGCCCCGTCCAGAGCCACCGCTCCTCTCTGCGGGGCAGGGTGGGCGCGGCCCGGCCACGCCAGCGGTCCGCCTGGCCTCTTTCTCTCCCTTTTTGCCCCTCGGGGCCTGTCGAGTGTTGACGCACTGCGGTCGAGTGTCCCCGGGCTCCGTCCGTGTGACGAGAGCCGAGGCGTCCCAGGGCTCGCCCGGCCAGCTGGATCATACGCTGTCATAGCCGCGGGCCTTGAGAAGTAGAGCGCGTTGTTTCGTGTCGCAGGTGAGGGGAGTCGCTTTCCTGGTCACGTGGCACAGAGCGGCTCGGCCCGCCAGCGCTGTGCTGGTGTGTCCTGACTCGTGTCTCTGTGCAGGTTCATCGTGGGCTCCGACCGCGCCATCTTCATGCTCCGGGACGGAAGCTACGCCTGGGAGGTCAAGGACTTCCTGGTCAGCCAGGACAGGTGTGCCGACGTCACGCTGGAGGGGCAGGTGTACCCCGGCCGCGGGGGAGGCCGGGAGAAGAATAAGACAAAGCAGGAGAAGGGCAAGAAGAAGAAGGAAGGGGACCCCAAATCTCGGGCCGCCAAGGCTGCGAAGGAGGACAGCCGAGCCGGGAACAAGAGAGAAGAGCTGTGACGGGGCCGCCCCAGCCGCTTCGGGGGAGCCCCGCGCCCTGACCGCTCCCCGGGCTCGGCCGCCCCTCGGAAAAATCCTGCTTTCTTCTGGAAAGGCTCTGCCGTGTGACCCGTTTGTGGTCCACACAAGGATTACTGTCTCAGAGGCTCAAGCGAGAAGACAGGCCTCGCCATTAACCTTGGACAGTGACACATTGGAGTTTCCTGTGAAGTCACCGTAAGTGGCAACCCGACTGTTGCCTTCGCCCTTCGGGTCCGGGGGAGTCCCCGGCTCCTGGGGCGCCGCTCCCCTCCCTGCCCTGGCTCCGCCCCGGAGGCCGCTGCGTCCGTGCGCCCCGGTGTCTGCCAGCTGAAAGGCGGCCGGGTTCCAGTCAGAAAGACGGACGCCGTCCGTGGGACCGGGCCCTGCGGGCTGCGGACAATGTGGCCGTGACCGCGAACTCACCCTCGGACAGTACCTCACCTCACCCCTGCTGTACAGTCAGGGCGCGCAGGCGGGGCACCCCGCTCGCGCGTGGGGCAGGAGACAAAGTCGTGTCCCGTGGGAATCCAAGTAGGACTCTGCGTTTCTTTGACTGGAATCCCTGTCGTCAGTCACGTGGCCGTGAAGCCTGGGAGTTCTGTCTCCTGTCCCGCCTGGGCGGCCGTGTGGGCGGCAAGGCCTCGAACGGGCCCTCTCACGTGCCGATCGCGGGTGTAGATGGGGAGTCGGGAGTGTGACAGAAGACACAGTGACCTCATTGTCTCTAAACCGTCTTCTCTCATAAAGTGCCTAAACCCGCGGTGTTGCCTCCGGTGCCGGTGCTGACGCCCTGCGGGCCCGCTCGCGCCTCTGGGCCAGGCCCGCTCTGCCTGGGGCGCAGGGTTCGTGGGCGGGGTCGCTGTTGGGAACTCAGATCCTCTGCACAGAACTTCCATTGCAGTTTTAACACATGAAGGACAGCACGTGGTTCGGAGAGTCAGCAGGGAAGGGCGGTCCAGAGTGAGGAGCCCCCGCCCCCGCCCCCGCCCCTGCCCTGGCTCCTCTTGGTGGGCCCTCCTGTTATTTTCTTTCCAAAAAAAGTTCACTTCCCAGCCTGTAGCCTGTCGCGATGTGTGTGTCCCGCCTCGCCATCCTCGAAGCACGCCCTCTCTGAGGCTGGAGCCGAGCCCCTGCCCGCAGCCGTGGGGGAGGGGGCGCTGGCCCTCGGTGCTGTCAGCGGTTCCCTCGGGCACGTGTCGGGTGTCTGTCCTCTCTAGCCAGGATGGAGCAAGTGTCCAGACAGGACGGGGGCACGGTGCCCTCCACACGGCCCGTGCCTTGTGTTTCCACCTAGCAGTCTTTCCACGTCGGAACGTCCCGATGCCCCTGCTGCCTGTGCGGGGTGCAGCCTGTGTGGGGTTCAGAGCGTCTCATGTGCTAGGCTAGGGCCCGGGGACGGCCTGGGCATGGCCCCTGCTGTCCCGAAACATCGTGATGTGGGGGGGGGAGACAAATCTGCATCACGCACAAAGTGGCAACTGTTAGATGAGAGAGGTCTACGGGCTGTGAGGTGGGGTGGCTGAGGGGGGAGCCTCGGGATGTCCGCGAGGCCGCCCCTGGGGCAGGAGCAGAGGCACGGTCTGTGCCAGGGCCCTGTGGTTAGAAGGAGCAGAGGAGGGCTGGGGCCCAGTGCAGCACCCGCCCGAAGAGGGAGGAGGTACGCGGGGGCTGAGTGTGGGACACGATCCAGTCTGTACCTGGCTGCGCTGAGGAATTGATGGCGAGGGGCCCCCAGGGGTGTGCGGGGCCAGTTGGAAGGGTGTTTCGGTAGCGTGGGCCACAGCTGCGGGTGGTGCCCTCTGCCCCACGCTGACCCGTGCGCTGTCTACCGGCGGACGCCTGAGTTTTCAGTTTTCAGGATTTCGTTAGTACACAGAGCTGCCCAAATATCCTGGTAAACTTTTGTTTCTATCTGAAGGGCGGATTTCTAGCAGTGGAATCGCTAGAACGAACGAAAGTTGACATTTTGGTGTCTACTGCCAGACCGCCGTCCCCGGTGGTCCTGTTACCTCGTCCCGTGCCAGCACCTTGCCGGTACTGGGCACTGCCCTTGGCCACTTTAATAGACGCAGAAACCGGGAGCTTGATCGGCTACCCTGAAGCCACCGTGCTGGAGAGGCCCCGAGGAGGCAGAGATGCCAGGGAGCCACGGCCGCCCCGGCCCCCGCCGCGTCCTGCGCACGCACACGTGTGAGCCTGGGAGCCTTCAAACGCTCCCGGCCCCAGCCTCCGAGACCTCCCGGGGGCGGCTGTCACTAGCTGCTCCGCCAGCCTGCGGGTTCACGACCCAGAGAAACGGGTTTTAAGGGGGGCGGGGGGAGTGGACACACACATGTGCACCTACGGACACAAGTTACCTGGGCTCCTCCGTGTTGCTCGTGATGTCTCGGTCCAGTACGTTCACATGGGAGCTTGACGGTCAGCTACGAGACCCCAGAATGTCGTCGGGGAGACGCCCTTCCCCCTTCGTCCTCACACCCTCTGATTTTGCATGGCCATGCTGTTTTTAGTACTTCTGGTGGTTTCCTTTATATACAGCGTTCAATCTGCCAGCACAGAGCCTGCCTCGGGGCTTGAACTCACGAACCCTGGGATCATGACCTGAGCCGAGATCAAGTCACTTAACCGACTGAGCCCCCCAGGTGCCCTGGAAACGTTTACTTTTGTGTTGGGGTTTTGGGGACCCATTTTTTTCTTAGTTCTGAAATGAGATTTTTTTTTTTTTAATTTCAGTCTGGTTTTAATCTCTATGAGCTGTATTTATTAAAATTAAAGGTTTTATTAAATTCTATGAACTCAAAAGGTCATAGAACTTTGAGTTCTCCCCCCCCCAATAGAATACTTTTCTGAATTTATAAGCGTGTTCTCCTGTTGTTGTTTTCATTGCGGGATGTCTGGACGGCTGCCACATTGTTTCCCCCTCCTGTTCACGCTCGGCAGACACGGCTTTTCCCAGGCCTCGGCCTCAGCATCTATTTGGGGTGAATTCTGAGTCTCCCCACTCCTTATCTGAGCATCGTTTTGTCCGCTGGAGCGGGGATCCGGGGGCCGGGCGCCGGTGCTGCCGTCCCTCCCCTTTCCTGTAGCCCCTTCCCTGCAGCCCCTTTCCTGCAGCCCAGGGGCCCGGGCGGGGCTGTGCGGGACAGGTGGGCTCTGCCCCGCCCTGGGTTTACCCGTGTCCTGCACAGTGGCCGGAGGGTCACCACTGCCGGAAGGCCACTCGTCACCGGAGGGTTTCTCGAATCAGCCGAGGACCGCGGGCCGTGGGCTCCCCTCAGGGAGGGTCGGGCCGGAGCGCCCTTCTCTGCTCCACGCTGTGAAAACCACGTGGCCCCCCACGTCCCGCAGGAGGAGGCAAGGCCACGGGGAAGCTGCCGTTGGCCAGGGCAGGTCCAGGGCGCCGGGAGGGCGCCTGCCGCGGGCACACGAGGTGCCTGTGTCACAGGCGCAGCAGCTGAGATCAACGCTATTTTAATGCTGTATTTAGAAAGTTAAGTGCGTGTGAAAAAACTGACAAACGTTCACGACGTTGAAGTCCGAATCGAGCGGGGCGGGGGAGGGGGGGCGGGGGGCGGGGTGAACTCAGGCCCCGCTACGCCGGCGTGGGGTCCGGGCGTCGGTCCGGCCAGCAGACCCCTGCCAGCACGCCCCCTGCTCATATTCCCTGACGCCCCGGGCTCTTGCTTCCAGACTGGGGACCGAAGTCCTGTCTGTGCCAAGAAGCTGCGACGGCGGCGGTGACAGATCCTTGGAGAAGGGAGAATCTCAGCTCCCACTTCCCACCCCAGCTCTTGAGGCTGTTTTCCTTCCTTCGCCCGCGCTTCCTTCCAGAACATCATCTGCGTGCTGTGTTCACACGGCCCTCGTCCTGGCGGGAAGAGGATTTCGTCTTCAGCCTTTCCCGCTCGCGCCGCCCTGTGCCGAAGCGTCCGTGACGGGGCCACTCCGCGTTGGCCATTCAGTGGCCGCGCGGTGTCGCGTGCTTCCGCCCGGCACTGATCGTGCTTACGCCGCCGGCCTGGGGAGGGTCCAGCCGGACTGTGGCGCTCGGCTTCACCTCAGCGTCCGCATCCCCGTCAGGGCCCGTCTGCGTCCCCCCATGCCTGCCCTGCTCGCTCCGGGGACGCTCCTCTGCTCCCGCCCCGGTCACCGCGGCCACCCGCCCCGGAGTGGGCCCCGAGCACCAGGCGGCGAGTCGGCTGCTGAGTGACTCGATAGCTGAGCCACGGAGAGCAGAGCTCCTGTGACGAAGGTTTCGGAACCTCCGTCAGGGAGGGTTCTAGGTTCGCCCCGAGTTTCCGACCTCCTGGGCCTCGATGATTTAGGCCGAGCCCGGATTCTGAGAGCTCTGGATCCTCCCGGTAAACTTTCCCCAGGAGCTACTCTGGAGAGATGTCTGTCAGCCCGGCCCCCCGGCCCCCGCCCCGGTCTGACTTCTGATTCCGTGTATCCATTTCAAGAGCGGGTCAGTCGAAGCACAGACCCAGAGCCCCCAGCACTGGGCTCTGTCGTTACTCTGCATTTGTACTGTCGATCTTCGAGTTCCTTCTAGCTACTCACATTCGTAAATCAAAGTTCGCTTTTTGCCTCCTGTAAGATGAATTCTTCAGGCTTGGCTCCCAGAGACTGGGACAGAGGACCTGAGGGTACTGTGTGCCGCCATTTTACTCCCAGTGTGCACCTGTCACCAGCAGTGTGCGAGGACCCGTCCGTCCTGCCCTGCGCTGCCCGGGAATGGGCTTTCGTTGTAATTCATCAGTGTGTTTATTTGTTCGAAAAATACTGACTGACCGCCTACATGCCAGCCATAGTTCAGTAGAGAGAAAACACGAATTTATTTTAATTTCTGTGCCTTTGATTACTAAGGAGGTTTTGTGTTCTCTGAGCTTACCAAAAGTCACTTCTTCCTGTGAAAATGATTTGTTTTTCTTAAAAATAGGGATTATTTTATTTTGTTTTTAGTTTAGTTTGAGAGAGAGAGAGGGAAAGAGAGAATCCCAAGCAGGCTCCCTGCTCCGCACGGAGCACAATGCCAGGCTCGACCCCGTGACCCTGGGATCACGACTTGAGCCCGATTCAAGGGTCGGCGTTCAGCTGACTAAGCCACGCAGGTGCCCCAGGAGTGACTCGTTCTTCTCTTTCGTCTCTTCGTCCACTGGTGGGTGCTGTTACACAGAAGTCGTGTGCTGGACACTGGTCGGACTCGGCAGGGAAGACCATGGCAGCAGAGAGGGCGTGTCCCCACCTGTGACACCTGCAAAGGCACCGTGGGGTTTTCAGCCAGGGTTAAGTGAGGGGTCGCTGGATGGAAAAATTCGAGAGGAGCCCGATAGGGGCCCGGGGCGTTCATCCTAAACTGGGTTCTGGCTGCAGGCAGGCCCAGGTCGCGGATGCCGGGGCTCCCAGGAAGGTGCTGGACCCACTTAGCCGGATTCCTCGCTAACACTGGGCTCCGAGGGCCGAGCCTGGGGCAGTAAATCCTCTGGAGGAGGCTTCCTGTCCGGTTTGGTCAAGGACAGGGGTCTGCCGTCCCTGATGTGGGTAATGGGTGTGCCCTTTGGCCTTGAAACCTGGTGAAGACGTGTTTTCCCATGGTGCCCTGGGGCCTCTGGGGTGGGCACAGGTCAGACTCCTCCCCGGGGGTCTGACTGCAGAGGCCCTGAAGGGGACAGTAGCTGAGTTCAAGGGCCTGGGGGCAGAGGAGGAGGGTTATGCAGCGACCTGAACCAGGCTGGGACTTGAGAGCCCCCACAGGCTTACCCGCCTCAAGCAGCCTGCTGTGGCCGGGCCAGCGGAGAGGGGGCGTCGCGGCCTTCACAGGACCCGGTCAGTGAGGTAGGACGGCTCCACCCTGCGCCCCCAAAGCCAGGCCCCCTAAAGCAATCAGGGCCTCTAACGGGTGTGTCCACCAGGGGGCGGCAGAGACCGGCCTCCGCCCGCTCCGACTCGCCGCTCCTGTTCTAATGAGCGGCTCCCTGCGTCTGCACCTGCCGGAGCCCTTGAGGTGCCCTTGGGCGGCTGAGCGCACCTCTCCCCCGAATGACTCCTGGACCCTCAGGGACTCTCATCCACGGTGCCGTTGGACGTGCACGAGCGCACTTGGTCCTCGGGGCGACCCGGGGCGGTCAGTGCTGTGTTACCGCCGCCGTTTTACCCTAGAAAGCGAGGCACAGAGCAGGCGAGTAGCTCTCTCGAGGGCACACGGCGAGGGACTGACGAAGCGAGGCCGTGGGGCTCCGCGGGGAAGAGATGCCCGACGTGGCGCACCGCTCTCCGAGAGCCCGCCGCAGGCCGGCTCCTCGCGCACTTGGCCTCCCTGGCGCCCCAGCGCCCTGCGCTCGCCAGTGGGGGGGGCGTTATTGCGCGGGTGGGAGGTCGGGCCGCACGGCCGGGTGCCTCCTGAGCCGGGTCAGGGCGGCCCGCGGTGTGGAGAGGGGCTCCGGCCTCCCGGCAGCCGGCGAGGAGGAAGCGAGCCAGCCCACGCCCGCGCGAGGCCCGTGGCGCAGCTCTCCGCAGGTGCGGCCCCTCCCGGCTCCCAGTCCCGGCTGGGGCCAGGCCGCAGGGCCTCCCGGACGCTGGCGCCCAGCCTCTCGAGGGGAAGGAGGGGAAGGAGGCGCGGGGGTCCGCCTGCGCTGCAGAGACTCTTCCGGAAGGGGAGCAGCCGGCTGCCCAGCACACCGCACGCAGGAGCGCGGTGGCCTGCGTCCTTTCTGGCTTCCCGGCGGGAGCGGCCGCTCTCCCACCCACTCGGTGTGGCGCCCCCAGGGCCTCAGGCAGGGGCTCCCCGCGAAGAGGGGACGACCAGGGCCCCGGCCGCCCAGGTGCCGGCTAGGCTGCAGGAGACCGCAGGCCAACGGCCGTTCGCTGGACGAGGGGACTTCCTGTGGGCCGAGCTCAGGAGGTCCCACCAAGTGTCACACGCCTTCCCCCTTGGTCCAGTGTGCTGGGACCCGTGAGCTGCAGCCGCGGCCACTTGACAAACTCCCCGCAGGGGCTGTGGACCCGACGCCTGTCCACGCACGAGCCTGTCGCTCTGGACCTGAGCAGCCTGGCAAACCGGCCGTGGTGCAGGGCGCCTGGCAAACCCAGGCCGGTGGTTTTTCCTCCAGAGAAGTCAGCCGAAGATTCCACAGCGCAGCATCCGAGCCCACGAATCCGGAGTCCAGGACGCTCCGGGCGAGGAGGGCTGCCGTTCAGAATGTCGGGAATTCCTGGAGACATCTGGTCGGCTGCGCAACGGCCCTTCCCGGCCAGCCGGCGCGCATTCCTCCTCCGGGGGGGGGACGGGGGGGGCAGCCGCGGTGCGGGCTCCGACTCGGGCCTCTCTGATCCCCGCCTCCTGCCTCCGCCCCGGCCCCACGACCCCGAGTGCCCCCGCTGCAGACAGAGGTGAGTCCCGCCCCGGCCGGCTTACACCGCAGTGTCTGGAGGAGGCAGGACAGGAGGGACTCGTTCTGACCTAAGGAAGTCCCTAAATCTCCAGGGCAGAGCCTTGCGCGCACGCTCCCTGAGGTCTTGGCTCCTCCTGGGAACCGCTTGAGGGGGAGGGTGGTGTTTTCTGCCTTTGGACGCCCGCTTCTATGTTTTAATCAGTCTACGTTGTAGGCCAGAATGTACCTGGCATTTCTCTGCACCACAGTCGGGCCAAAACAGCCCCCTGGGGAGGAGTTTGCCATTGCCTGGATTGTTCTGTGGGCTTTTGAGATGCAGAACCAGGAGGGAGGGAAGAGGTAAGGGAGGAGGAGGCGCAAAGGCCCGGAGGGCATGAGCGGGCAGGGCCAGGATGGACACGGGGAGAAGGTGGCTGTGGGAGTGTGGCCCGGGTGTGGGGATGGGGGCAGTGCGGAGCCAGAGGGCGCAGGTGTGTGTGTGTGTGTGTGTGTGTGTGTGTGTGTGTGTGTGTGTGTACAGTCAAATGTGGGGGATGCTGACCGGTTCAGCTCCAAGCTCTACCGCCCATAATGTTCCGTGACGTCCAGAACCCACGGGGACTCTGCAGCTGACTGCCAGTGAGCGCGGTGTTATCACAAACTCTGGAAATAGCATCTCCACGAGGGCTAATGGCTCATCATGAGACTGTAATTCATTTAGCCGTTCCCTCGTGGCCGAACACTGAGGCTCTTTGACCCGGCAAGTGGTTAGGTCATAAAGAGTGCCATAATGAGCATCTTTACCCCGAAACTCTTTGTAGGGTACATTCCCCGCAAGTAATGAGGGGTCACGGACAGACTGTTTTTAAGGCTCTTGATTCATAATGCTAAATACTTCCTAAGCCTGTTACTTCTTTCTTAAAAAAGGTTTTTTAATGTTTATTTTTGAGACAGAGACAGCATGAGTGGGGGAGGGGCGGAGACAGAGGGAGACACAGAATCCGAAGCAGGCTCCAGGCTCTGAGCCGTTAGCACAGAGCCCGACGCAGGGCTCGAACTCACGAACTGTGAGATCATGACCTGAGCCGAAGTCAGACGCTTAACCGACTGAGCCGCCCAGGTGCCCCTAAACCCATTACTTCTAATTTTCAGGACATTTTTGTCACAGACCCATCCCATTCTTTGTCACCCAGCTTTGATAATCATCAACATTTCAATAGTCATATTTTTAAGTGTGTTTATTTTGAGAGAGAGAGAGAAAGCACAAGCAGGGGAGGGGCAGAGAGAGAGGAGAGGGTGAGAATCCCAAGCAGGCTCCTCACTGCCAGCACAGAGCTCGGACCCACAAACCGTGAGATTGGGACCTGAGCCAAAGCTCGAAGGTTAACCCCCTGACCCCCCAGTGCCCCTTTCGATGGCCACTTTTAATCTTCGTTCGGGGAGAGGGAGCGCCCCTCAGTTGAGCCAGTGTCCGGTCGCTGACCGTACGGTTGCTCCGGGGTTTGCGTTCCCGCGTGAAGTGCGGCAGCGAGTGTCCTTGTCACAGACCCCCTCGCGCCCCCGCAGCCCCTTCGTTGGGAGGCATCCGCAGACGCCGTTCTGGAGCCAAACGCTGCACACGCTGTCAAACCGCCTTCACAAATAGGAAGGTGCTTTATGGGATCCTGGTACCAAATCCTGTGGTCACCATCTGTGTGCGTGTCCTGCTTCCGTCCCTTTGCATTCTTCGTAACAGTTCCAGTTCGCTGGGCCATCGGTAGCATCTCCCTGTTTCAGTTTGCATCTTATCCCGCCAGTGAGGTTGAAATTTTTTTTTAAATATAGTGTCAAGTTGGTTTCCATACAACACCCAGTGCTCATCCCAACAAGCGCCCTCCTCAATGCCTGTCACCCTCTCTCTCACCTCCCACACCCCCCTCACCCCTCCGTTTGTTCTTAGTCTTTGACAGTCTCTTATGTTTTGTCTCCCTCCCTCTCTGTGTCTTTTTTCTTTTCCCCTCTCCCCTCCCCCATGGTTTTCTGCTAAGTTTCTCAAAATCCACCTATGCATGGAAACATGGCATCTTTCTCTGCCTGACTTATTTCACTTAACATAATGCCCTCCAGTTCCATCCATGTTGCTACACATGGCCAGATTTCATTCTTTCTCATTGCCACGTAGTAGTCCATTGTATATAAGTACCATAACTTCTTTATCCATTCGTCAGTTGATGGGCACTTGGTCTCTTTCCATGATTTGGCTGTTGTTGAAAGTGCTGCTATGAACATTGGGGTACACGTGCCCCTATGCATCAGCACTCCTGTGTCTCTTGGGTAGATTCCTAGCAGGGCTATTGCTGGGTCATAGGGTAGCTCTATTTCCATTTTTTTGAGGAAACTCCACACCGTTTTCCAGAGTGGCTGCACCAGTTTGCATTCCCACCAACAGTGTAGGAGGGTGCCTACTTCTCCACATCCTCGCCAGCATCTATAGTCTCTTGATTTGTTCATTCTGGCCACTCTGACTGGTGTGAGGAGGTATCTCAGTGTGGTTTTGATTTGTATTTCCCTGATGATGAGTGACTTTGAGCATCGTTTCATGTGTCTGTTGGCCATCTGGATGTCATCTTTGGAGAAGTGTCTATTCATATCTTCTGCTCATTTCTTCACTGGATTATTTGTTTTGGGGTGTGGAGTTTGGTAAGTTCTTTATAGATTTTGGATACTAGCCCTTTATCCGACATGTCATTTGCAACTATCCTTTCCCATTCCGTTGGTTGTCTGTTAGTTTTGCTGGTTGTTTCTTTTGCCGTACAGAAGCTTTTTATCTTGATGAGGTCCCATAGTTCATTTTTGTTTTTAATTCCCCTAGCTTTGGAGATGTGTCAAGTAAGAAATTGCTGCAACTGAGGTCAAACAGGGTTTTTCCTTCTTTCTCCTCTAGGGTTTTGATGGTTTCCTGTCTCACATTCAGGTCCTTCATCCATTTTGAGTTTATTTTTGTGAGTGGTGTAAGGAAGTGGTCTAGTTTCGTTCTTGGGCATGTTGCTGTCCAGTTCTCCCTGCACCATTTGTTAAAGAGGCTGTCTTTTTTCCATTGGATGCTCTTTCCTGCTTTGTCAAAGATTAGTTGGCCATATACTTGCGGGTCCATTTCTGAGTTTTCTATTCTATTCCATTGGTCTATGTGTCTGTTTCTGTGCCAATACCATACAGTCTTGATGACTACCGCTTTGTAGTAGAGGTTAAAATCTGGGATTGTGATGCCTCCTGCTTTGGTTTTCTTATTCAGTAGTACTTTGGCTATTCAGGGTCTTTTGTGTTTCCATACAAATTTTAGGATTGTTTGCTCTAGCTTTGAGAAGAATGCTGGTGCAATTTTGATTGGGATTGCATTGAATGTGTAGATTGCTTTGGGTAGTATTGCCATTTTAACGATATTTATTCTTCCGATCCATGAGCATGGGATGTTTTCCCATTTCCTTGTGTCTTCCTCAATTTGCTTCATAAGTTTTTTTATAGTTTTCCACGTAAAGGTCTTTTACATCTTTGGTTAGGTTTATTCCTAGGTATTTTATGGTTTTTGGTGCAATTGTGAATGGGATTCACTTCTTTATTTCTCTTTCTATTGCTTCATTGTTGGTGTAAAGGAATGCAACCGATTTCTGTACATTGATTTTGTACTCTGCGACTTTGCCAAATTCATGGATCAGTTCTAGCAGGCTTTTGGTGGATTCTGTAGGGTTTTCCATGTAAAGTATCATGTCATCTGCGAAAAGTGAAAGTTTGACTTCCTCCTTGCCAATCCTGATGCCTTTTGTTTTGTTTTGTCTGATCACTGATGCTAGGACCTCCAACACTATGTTAAATAGCAGTGGTGAGAGTGGACACCCCTGTCGTGTTCCTGATCTCAGGAGGAAGGCTCTCAGTTTTTCCCCATTGAGAATGATATGAGCTGTGGGCTTTTCATAAATGGCTTTTATGCTGTTTAAGTATGTTCCTTCTATCCCGACTTTCTCGAGGGTTGTTATTGGGAAAGGGTGCTGTATTTTGTCACATGCTTTTTCTGCATCTATTGACAGGATCATATGGTTCTTTTCTTTTCTTTTGTTGATGTGATGTATCATGTTGATTGATTTGCGAATATTGAACCAGCCCTGCAACCCAGGGATGAATCCTACTTGATCATGGTGAATAATTCTCTTTATATGCTGTTGGATTCGATTTGCTAGTATCTTGTTAAGAATTTTTGCATCTGTATTCATCAAGGATATTGGCCTGTAGTTCTCTTTTTTTGCTGAGTCTCTGTCTGTTTTGGGAATCAAAGTGATGCTGACTTCATAGAATGAGTCCAGGAATTTTCCTTCTATTTCATTTTTTTGGAACACCTTGAGAAGGATAGGTATTAACTCTGTTTTAAATGTCTGGTTGAACTCCCCAGGGAAGCCATCTGGTCCAGGACTCCTATTTGTTGGGAGATTTTTGATAACTGGTTCAAGTTCTTCACTAGTTACAGGTCTGTTCAAATTATCTATTTCTTCCTGTCTGAGTTTTGGTAGTGTGTGGCTGTTTAGGAATTTGTCCATTTCTTCCAGGTTGTCCAGTTTGGTGGCATATAATTTTCCATAGTATCCCCTGATAATTGCTTGTATTTCTGAGGGATTGGTTATAATCAATCCATTTTCAGTTGTGATTTAATCTATTTGGGTCCTTTCTCTTTTCTTTTTTAGAAGCTTGGCTAGAGGTTTAGCAATTTTGTTTATTTTTTCAAAAAACCAGCTCTTCGTTTCATTGATCTGTTCTACTGTTTTTTCAGTTTCTATATTGTTACTGCCCTGATTTTTATTATTTCTCTTCTTCTGCTAGGTTTGGGGTGTCTTTGCTGTTCTGCTTCTAGTTCCTTTAGGTGTGCTGTTAGATTTCGTTTTAGTGATTTTTCTTGTTTCTTGAGATAGGCCTGGATTGCAATGAATTTTCCTCTTAGGGCTGCCTTTGCTGCATTCCAAAGGGTTTGAGTTGTTGTATTTTCATTTTCGTTTGTTTCCATATGTTTTTAAATTTCTTCTCTAATTGGCTGGTTGACCGTTCGTTCTTTAGTAGGATGTTCTTTAACCTCCATGCTTTCGGAGGTTTTCCAGATTTTTTCCTGTGGTTGATTTCAAGTTTCATAGCATTGTGATCTGAAACTGTGCACGGTATGATCTCAGTTCTTTTATATTTATTGAGGGCTGCTTTGTGACCCAGTACATGATCTGTCTTAGAGAATGTACCGTGTGCATTTGAGAAGAAAGTGAATTCCACTGCTTTTGGGTGTAGAGTTCTAAATATATCTGTCAAGTCCATCTGGTCCAATGTGTCATTCAGGGCCATTGTGTCTTTAGTGATTCTCTGTCTAGTTGATCTATCCATTTCTGTAAGTGGAGTATTAAAGCCCCTTGCAATTAGCACATTTTTATCAATACGATTGCTTATATTTGTAATTAATTGTTTTACAAATTTGGGTGCCCCCAAATTCGGTGCATAGAGATTTATAATTGTTAGCTTTTCCTGCTGGACAGTCCCCGTGGTTATTATATAATGTCCTTCTTCATCTCTTGTTACAGCCTTTACTTTAAAGTCTAGTTTGTCTGATATAAGTGTGGCTACGGCTACTCCGGCTTTCTTTTCCGACTTACAGTAGCATGGTATATAGTTCTCCATCCCCTCACTTTCAATCTGAAGGTGTCCTCAGGTCTACAATGAGTCTCTTGTAGACAGCAAATAGATAGGTGTTATTTTTTTTTAATCCATTCTGATACCCTATGTCTTTTGATTGGAGCAGTTAGTCCATTTACACTGTTATTATTATTGAAAAATAAGGGTTTAGAGTTATTGTGTTATCTGTAGGTTTCATGCTTGTAAGGAATCTCTGGTACTTTGTGTTCCTTGCAACTTTTCCTTCATAGAGTCCCCCTCAGGATCTCTTGTAAGACTGGTTTATTTGTGATGTATTCCTTCAGTTTTTGTTTGTTTGGGAAGACCTTTATCTCTCCTTCCATTCTGAATGACAGACTGGCCGGGTAAAGGATTCTTGGCTGCATATCTTTCCTGTTCATCACATTGAAGATTTCCTGCCATTCCTTTCTGGCCTGCCAAGTTTCTGTGGATAAGTCCGCTACTACCCTAATGTGTCTGCCTTTGTATGTCAAGGCCCGTTTATCCCTGGCTGCTTTCAGAATTCTCTCTTTATCCTTGTATTTTGCCGGTTTCACTATGATGTGTCGTGCAGAAGATCTATTCAAGTTATGTCTGAGGGGAGTTCTCAGTGCCTCTTGGATTTCCATGCCTGTTTCCTTCCTCATGTTGGGGAAGTTCTCAGCAATGATTTGTTCAAGTACCCCTTTGACTCCTTTCTCTCTCTCTCTTCCTCTGGAATTCCTATGATATGGATATTGTTATGTTTGAATGCATTGCTCAGCTCTCTTGTTCCTGAATCAGCTTTCTCTCTTTTTCTCTGCTTCCTCTTTTTCCATAATTTTATCTTCTAATTCACCTATTCTCTCTCCTGCCTCTTCAATCCGCACCGTGGCCACCTCCAATTTGTTTTGCACCTCATTTATAGCGGTTTTTTAATTCATCCTGACTATTTTTAAGGTCCTTGATCTCTGCAGCAATGGAGTCCCTGCTGTCTTTTATGCTTTTTTCAAGCCCAGCGATTAGTTTTATGACTGTCATTCTATATTCATGTTCAGTTATGTTGCTTCTATCTGTTTTGATCAATTCTTTAGCTGTCACTACTTCCTGGAATTTCTTTTGAGGAGAATTTTTCCGTTTTGTCATTTTGGCAACTTTTCTGCCCGTTATAAGTTTTAAAAGCTTGTTTTGTGCTCTGCCCCTGCGAATACTACTATATTAAAGGGGGCTCATACACTGTCCGGGGCCCAGGCTTTCGGGAGGTGTTTTTTGGAGAGTGTTACTTGCTCTCTGTTGTTGCGACTTTGGTTGTCCTCCACCAGATGTGCCTTGGGTAGCCCTGGAAAGGAAAACAGACAGACAAACAGGAAACAACAGCACGCAAACGTACCGACAAATAAAAAGGCAAGCAGACCAAAACAGAAAAAGGAAAAAATGAACAACAGTCTGAAGGCATAAGAGCAGAGGTACCAGCTACAAGTAAAGAACAGGGTGTGAGCGGTGCTGATGGAAGAGCCTATACAGAGCGAGTAATGACAGGTGCGGGGAGAGAGAGAAAATGAGCTTTGACCAGGTAGAGAGACTGAAAGGCTTGATCCAGAGAGAGAGAAATGAGAATAAGGAAGGAGGCGAGGAAAAAGAAGTGAAGATAAAGTTACCCAGAGGAACTGTGTGGCCTGATTATTCCAGAGAGCGAGAGAAGAAAGTGAAGAAGGAGGGGCAGAACGTGTGTTGAGAGAGTGGGTTAAAGGTCTGTTTCAGGCAGCCAGTCCCCCGGTAGCCGGCCTGGGGGTGGGGAGAGATTAGGAGGAGGAAAGGGAGAATACATCTAAAGGGGTCTCCTGAGAGGAGGGGCGTGGCTTGGTGGGGGGGGGGCCGGCGGACGGATGCCTGACGTCTCTCCCTGCCGTTTTGGGGAAGAAAAATGGCATCCCCCCCGTCCCCTCTTCATGGACCAGGAGTCCCAAATCACCCTTTGTTTCCGTCCCCACTCTGCCAGGGCCGCGGGCGCAGTGGGACTTGTCTTTGCGAGGTCCCCCGTGTCCCACACTTATCTGAGTTTTCAGCTCACTTTGATCGCTGGGCCCGGTTTCCCTGGCGTAGATTGCGTCCCTGCCTTGGCACCAAATCCGGAGGTGACTCGCCGCCTCCCAGTGGTGCGGGCCGGGCCGCCTCGGGCTCCAGTCTGAAGAGAGCTCCGATCGCCGTTATAAACGGGACCTCTCTTCCAAAGCCCTGCGGCTGGGGACCGGATGGCAGGCTCCCTCTCCGTCCCCGTCCGAGGTTTTTCTCTCGTCGGGACATGGTCCTCCGCGTCCCCAGCCGCTCTCGCTCTTCCCTTTGTCTCCCCGCAGGAGGGGCTCCCTCCCCTCTGTACCTCCGAGGCCCGTTTTTGCTCCCCCAGATGGCACTCACACACTTACTTAGGTGCTCCCTGGCTTTCGCATTTTCTCCCTCGGAGACTCCGTCTCCCTTCCTCCCAGACTCTTGGGTCTGAGAGTCCTTTGGCTTCAGGCCTTCTTGGAGAGACATGGGAGGACCCGGGTTCCCCTGTCTCTGCCGGGCCGGCCCCCCTGCCACAGTCTGAGGTTGAGTTTCTAAATGTCTTTATTTCCCATTTATCCGTTTTCCTCTGTGAGTGTCCCCTTCCTGTTTTTCTGCTGGTGTCTTCCCACCCCCCCCCCCCCCCCCCCTTACTGAAATGTCCTAAGAGCATCTTGTACACGAAGTATCAGCAGGTCCAGCAGGGAGCCCGGTAAGGGTCACTTAGCCAAGGGGCCATCTGCAAGTGACCAAACGTGAACAAAGTTTGGGCCCAGCAAGGAGCTGGGCAGCAGCCCGGGGGCCTGGGGGCGCTGGCGGGGGCGGCGAGGGCGGTGCCTGCTCCAGGCAGAGGGCGGCGAAGTGTGCCCACGGAAGCCCCGTCGTCCCTAGAGGGGCCCCGGCAGGGAGGGACGCAGTGACGTGAACTCCGCGCGCCTCCCTCCCGTCTCCTGGCGGCGCCTCCAGCCGGCCCAACCCGCCGGAAGTCAGCGGCGGCGCTCCCCAGGGGGGTCTCACCCTCGTCCCCCGCCTTCCACTCTGCGTGCTTGGTTCGCCGCAGGGCGCGGACTGGCGGGGACTTGGATGTTTCTCTCCGCGCTGCCGTCAAAGCACCCCGCCGGCCGGCCTTCTGCTCGGGTGAGCCGAGCCAGCGTGTTCTGGCCTGTGAGAGCCGCGCTCAATCCGGCGGGGATCCGAGCACCTGCAGTGTGGCCCTGGCCACGGGGGGCGTCCACACCGTGGGCTTCAGCAAGCGCCACGAAGCGGGCCTTTCTCCGCTTGCCCCCAGGCCCGGTCCCCTGCCCACGGCTGCTGTCCCCCGCCTCAGCCCTCTCTTTGAGCCCCCGCGGGAGGGACCGGGGGCGGGGATCGGCTCTCCCTCTTCTCTCCCCGCTCCGCGTCCTGAGCCCTCCCGGCCCCATCCCTGCTGGCTCCTGCAGAGTGGGGGGCTGGAGGAGAGGGGGCAACAAGGCCTCCCCACCTTGTGTCGTCGCACACTGTCCTTGGGCGCCCTCCGGTATGGTCTTAGGCTTGGGACATGTTCCGGATTATTCCCAGATACTGTCCTACCGACTTGGATCTGAGCAGTACGTTTTCCAGTTGAATACTGGTGAGACCACTTTCTCCTTCAGCGCCTGCCTCTGGGGGCACCTCTTCCTGGAAAGACCCCTCCCCCCGTCTGAGCAGGTGGCCCCTTGGGGTGGGGTCCCTTTGTAGCTCCCGGCGCCGCGGGTGGCATGTACGTGCCTCGTGGGAAAGCTCGTGTGTCCTCGCCCGGCTCGAAGGTGCAAGCGCGTTTGTCCAGAGGCTGCCCTCTGTCCCCCGGGGCACTGCGGGTTCACCGAGTCCACCTCCAGACACCCCCAGCCGGGGGGACAGGCGTCTTCAGCCTCCGCCCTCCCGATTGAGGGGAACCGGGTCAGCTCTCCAGAGGACGCCCTGGCCGGGCGGCCGGTGACCGCGGGGCTCAAGCGTGTGCCAAGGAGTGAAATGTCGGGCTTGCGTTTCCCGCAGACACCCCCATCTCCCCACGAGGGGTTCTCTCGGCACCCCTCACCTGGCTTGGGGCACGCACCCCCGAGAGGAGACAGTGCTCAGCACACTTCCCTCTCGGGGTTTCCATCAGGCCCCCTCCCCCCGCCGGGCAGAGGCTCTCGCTTTCTGCTCGCTGGGCTGCAGGGAGGGGGTGGGGCCTTGCCCGCGAGCCTTCCGCAGAGCGTGGGCACTAACCGTCACCTGTTTCCGCTGACAAGCCCCGCCCCGCAGACCGCTCTTCGGAAGAGACCCGAGCCCACCAGGCTGTCCCGTGGGAGGGGGACCCGGATGTAGGGCTGCGCGGGTTCGGTGCCTGCGCGGGGCGGCGGCCCGGAGACTGGGCTCCGCGCGGCGGGGCGCCGGGAGGGCCGTTTGGACACCTAGCCCGGTTTTCTTTCTTTCTCCCTCCCTCCCTCCCCCCCCCTCCCCCCTCCCTCCCCCCCCCCTCCCTTCTCTTCCCTCCCCCCTCCCCCCTCTTCCCTTCCCCCCTCCCTCCCCCCTCTCTCCCCCTCCCTCCCCTTAAGTTGACGGGGAGAAAGCAAGGTGGGGAGAATCCCAATGTCACAGACGCGGCGGACGCGGGACTTCACTGAGGGCGTGTGCCTTGGGGGAGGGGAGGGGAGGACTGATTTTCCCTCTTAGATGGCTGCCCCGCCGTAGCCCCAAGCCCTCGGCAAAACTCCGCTACGAGGAACCTCCCTGTGTCCGTGTGGTTTGGGGAGCCGCGGGAGGAAGGAGGCCGCGTTTCCCGCCGCGGTCATGGCAGAGCGGAGAGGGGGCGGCGCTGTCAGGTGAGAGGGGGGCGTGAAGGGAGGCCGGCCGCGCGCGGGAGCAGCCGAGGCTCGCGAGTGTGCGCGCACGCGCGTGCATGTGTGTGCGTGTGCGCGTGCGCAGGACTCGGCGGCGAGGGGCGTCGCTGAGTTTCTCCCAGTCACGGGACCTTCCAGCAGGTTCACTTAACCGCTGAGAGAAGAGGCGACCCCCAAACACAGGCACCTGAGCCGCCAGCGTTTGCGGTGTGAACCTGTGGTCCGCGAATTATTCCATTTCGTTTTTTTTTTTAATTTTTTAAAAAACGTTTATTTTTGAGAGAGAGACAGAGTGTGAGCAGGGGAGGGGCAGAAAGAGGGGGAGACACCGAATCCGAAGCAGACTCCAGGCTTGGAGCTGTCAGCACAGAGCCCGACGCGGGGCTCGAACTCCGGGACTGTGAGATCACGACCTGAGTGGAAGTTGGATGTTTAACCGACTGGGCCCCCCAGGCGCCCCTAATTTCGTTTTCTTCATGGGATCCGAAGGTCTTCGATTCGTAGCGCTGTTACAGGCTCGTTTTACTGCACGGTGAAGATACTGTGCAATTTTATAAACTGAGGGTTTGTGGTGACCCGGGGTCGAACAAGTCTGTGGCGCCGTCTTCGCGACAGCCGTGGCTCACCTCCTGCGTCTGTGTCTCACTTGTGTAATTGTCGCAGTATTTCGGGCTTGCTCACGATTATTGTACTTGTGGTGGTGACCTGCGAGCGGCGATGCCGACTCCCTGAAACCCTGGGTGATGGCTGCTGCTTTTAGCGATCAGGTGTTTTGGAATTAGGGCGTGCGCCTTGGGTTTCTTCGACACAGCGCCGCCGCGTGTTAGTAGACTGCGCGCGGTGTAACCCCACACTCGTGTGCGCGGGGGATCAGGGCTCCCCTGCTGCGCTCTAGCGCCGCACTCCGCGTTTGGGGTCTGGAGCCAGCCGCGCAGCTCTGAGCCGAGCCCCTGTGCTTGCCCCTCCTGGGGGGGTCCCCCCCTCACTTCCCACTCCTTTCCTGCCCCGGAGGAGGGGGGCCCAGAGTGGGGGCAGCGGGCAGCGGGTGCCGGCAGCCTGGACAGAGAGAGGAGGGGGGTCTGCCTGTGCCGTTGGTCAGCATTGACTGATGCGTTTATGAAACGTGTTTTGTTAGTTTATTTTTGAAAGAGCGAGCAGGGGAGAGGCGGAGAGGGAGAGGGAGAATCCCAAGCAGACTCCATGCCGTCAGCACAGAGCCCCACGTGGGCCTAGGAGTCACGAACCGTGGGAGCATGGCCTGAGCCGAACCAAGAGCTGCACGCTAAGCGACTGAGCCGCCCGGCCGCCCTCGCCGAGGCGTTTGGAGAGCACAGCGCGGCCCCGTGTGGGCGTCAGACGGCCCTGAGGGGAGGGGGCGCAGGGGGCGAGGGGCCGAGGTGGCAGGTGTGCAGTGTGGTGGCGCGGCCCCGGGGCAGGACGGAGGGGGTGCCGTGGGAGTTTGGGTAGGACTCCGCCTTGCAGAGGGGGCAGGTTTGGGCCTGTCCTCAGACACTGTGCTTGGGCTCCGGGAGGAAGGGACAGTCCTGCTTCCGGCCGAGGCCCTGCTGCCCCTCCTGGCCCTCTCCCGGGGGACAGTGCTACCCGGACGGCTCGGGGCCGTGGCGGGTCACATGGATGAACGACCTCCTCTCCCCCCAGCCGCGCCGACTCTTACGGGCGCCCCCTTCGGGCAGGGCATGAACCTGGGAACATATCTGGTTACGACGAGGCCCCCCTGAATGGAACACAAAAGCAGCAGGCGGAGGCTGAGGTCCTTTGTCTGTTTACTAGGGTACAGCAAGATTTTCCAAACCACAGCCAGTGTTCTCTGCCGCCAGCAGAAGGTTCCGGGTACATGGTCCAAAGGACACCCCCAAACATGACAGGACAGTTCTTCGTTTCTCCGATGACGACTTCTCCAAGTGCATATACAATAAATAAATAGAAAATACATCTTTGTTCATAGTGACGCCTGTCAGAAACATTTACATACAAAACATCTAATTCCCGAAAAAGGACCAGCTATTTCGGCAACAGGAAAGAGACAAGCATTTCAGAGGAGTGTGGTTTACCCCAGAGGGCCTGACTCCATTGAACGCCGACGGACAGACAGACAGAACCGGGGGAGCGATTTGCCAGGCAGTAAGAAAACGCGTGCTCCCACGGGCAGGCCGGGCCCCTGGCCGGTGCGGACCGGCGCGGGGGAGCGACCCTGCACCGACCCGGATCTGCCGGACGCGTGGACAACTCCGAGCATTTTCACACAGATCTGCTCTGAAATTACCCAAACCACAGACCGTCCGCACTCCGGCCGCCCGAAGCCGCCCCGCCCTAGGTGGTTCACAGAGTTTGAAAAACTCCGCAGAAGCGCGGATGAAGACATGAGGTCATCTCGATCCCCCCACCATCGCCACGAATCTGCGAGGAAGAGGTTTCTCCCGGGAGCAGGCCCGGCCGCGTCCCACCGTCGCCTCCCAGCAGCGGGAAGGACCGTGTGCTGGGACGCCGCTCGGGCAGTCAGCTCGGCCTGCAGAGGGGACCCAGCAGGGTCAGGGCTGCAGCGGGAGGCCGTCTTTGAAGGAAGAGTTCAGAAGAGTTTGTGGTTGGCGCAGGAAAGGGGGAGACGCAGCCCAGCATGTCCCCGGGGTGACCCTGGGACCCCGTCGGGGAGTATAACCCACAGGTGGAGATCCCTCCTTCTGGAGCCCTCTGAGCCCCCTGCCGCGTGGGCCACGCACCTGCGGCCCTGCACTGGGCACCAGGAGGAGGGCCGTGGCCACCAGGGACACCAGACGGCAGCCCCGTGGGCACAGCAGGCCTGGAGGGAAACGGCCATCAGCCAGGTCTCTATTCTGATGACTGTCTCAGGGAGCCTGTCTCGTTCGGGAGCTCCCGGGGCCGGCTGGCGAGGCATCGCGGCATGGCAGCAGGTGCCTGTCCCGTTCGGGAGCTCCTGGGGCCGGCTGGCGAGGCATCGCGGTGTGGCAGCAGGTGCTGGGCGGGGGGCTCTCGGCCCGGTCCCCGCCTGGCCGTGTGGTTTTCCCCATCTAGGGTCTCACACGCCTCCTCCATAAAAGGAGGGTCTTGGACCAGAGGTACCCTAAGGTCCTCTCCAACTCTGAAACCTCGGGCTCGGGAGGGGAGAGCACGCTCCTGGGGCCCTGGACGAGGAACGAATGAGGCCCCAGACAGGAGCTCACTTCCCTGACCCGGCTCCACCCACCCTGGGGCCAGCGGGGGCCGGCGGGCTGCAGGCGGAGGGCGACCCCGTGGTCAGCAGCAAGGTGCCTGTGCCGTTCCTGCTGGCCCTGGCCCTCCGCCCTCGGGCCGTGTCCTGCAGCCCGAGCATGCGGGATCCCGGCCCGGTCGTCTTCTGACCCCGTGTGTTCTCCCGCGGGCGTCAGTCAGAGGCGCATGTACCCAAGCGCCCGGCCTGCGGCCCGCCAGCTCCAGACTCCAGGTCTGATCACCCCGCCCCGCCCTCACGCCCCAGGGCACCCTGGCCTCCGAGCACCCTCGTACCCACCGCCGGCTGCCGAGTGCGGCATGGTCTCGGAACGCAGAGGGCCTCTGGAAGTCACCAGCTCTGACCCCCCGTCCCGGGAGCCGAGGCCGCCTGAGCGGTTGAACTCCTCCAGAGGCGGGGCTGGCCCGTTCCCTGAGGGGAGCGGGGCCCGTCCTGGCCAGCTCTGTCTACACTGCCAGTGCCTGACCTCACGAAGGTTGGTGACGGCTTACAGGAACAAAGGTTTCCGTAAGACCGGGTCTCTTTCCCCCCCGTATCTGCCAGCCTCCTGTGCGTGCTAGAGAGCACGGGGCTCTGAGAAGGGCTGGGGCGGGGCCCCCACGACCCCCCGCTGAAGAGGCCCAGGTAGGAGAGAAGCGGCCGAGAGGCTGCAGGAAAGAGAAGGTTCCCAGCACGCGCCAGCTGCACCCCCGGGGCTGCGGGGACACACTCGAGTGGCAGCGGGTGGCCGCACCGGGGTCTCTGACACCCTGCCCAGGCGGCTGCAGGGCAGGTGGGGGCGGCTGGCTGTCCCACCACGGAGCAGGACCCGGTGGCTGCCGTCCTCACAGCTGCTTCTTCCTCACCACGGGGATGGGCACGACCTGGAAGATTTTGGCAGCATGGTCCTCGGTGTCCAGAGTCACCCACGTGGGCCGGAAGCTCCCTTTGAAGCCAACGAATGCCATTTTCTCTGCAAAGCAGGGACGAGTCACACGAGTGGAAACCCCAAGAGAACAGAAACAGCCCCCCTTCTGGGGCTCCCCATCGCCTTCCCCTTCGCCTACCGGGCAGCCCTCTCCTAGCTGCACTGGGCCCTGCCCCCCTGGGAGAGCTCTGTCCCTGACGATGTCATCTGCGAGGGGCTCGCAGGGTCTCCCCCGAGCCTCAGGCCAGCTGTGTAGGGGGGTGGTTCTGCCACGCGCAGGCCTCCCGGGGGCCCCAGCCACGTTCGGGCTCCCGTCACCAGCCAGTCCTGTCTGAAGCCCAGGGTCCCCATCGGTCACACGAAGGATGCCGCTCATCACAGGACCTCTCCCCAGCTCCGACAAGCCGGAGCTTGGGAAGGACTCTGTCCGAGGGCGCGGACTCAATGGTGCCGCCCGCCTAGGCGTCCGGGCCCTCGGCCCCAGTCAGCGAGCCCCGCCTCGCATTCGGAGCCTAACCGTCACAGGGGCATGGGGCCCTGGCCCGGCCAGCGGCACACGCGCGTCACCACTGGGAAGACACCTCTCGACTTGGGTCACCTCGTGCACGTCGGCTTTTGGCAACAAGGTCTTAATTAAAAAGGCAGAGGCCCCGTGCCGATTCCAGGATCCCGCCGAGAAGATGCTTGTCTATTCTCGGGGCTCACTGTGGCTCCAGTGAAGGGCCTGCGAGGCTCCGGGCCTTCCTCTGGGAGCTGCCAGGAACCGACGCCCCACGTTACGAGCTTTGACGGCCCTCATGGGCAGGATGGCGTGGCGGCTAAGCTCTGGGTTAGAAAATTCGGATCCAGATTCTAGTCTTAGGCAAGTCGCTCAAGTGTCTGATTCCGTCCCAGACGGAAACCACAGTGCCATGGCCCGCGGATGCGTGTGGGAACCACGGGGAGCTCGGCAGGTGGCGGCCGGTGCCACACGTGGACCACGGTGGACGTTCGTGTCTGCAGGCTGGCTCCGCCTCCCTCCCCGCCTCCCCAGGGAGGAGGAGACGGTGACGAGGGTCCCGCTGACATTGCTGGGCGGGCTTCCCTGCGGGGTCTGCACTGGGCTTCACCGCAAAAGCACCGAGGGCCTCGGACAAGCCGCAGAGAGGCTTCGGGCTCTCAGTTCTCCCTCCCTCCCACCCCGGAGGGACGGAGAAGAGCTGCGCGGAGCGCCGCGGGCGCACGGATGGCTGACACCGCCGCAGCGTGGAGGACGCGGGAGGGCCCCGCCTGCAGGGGCGGCGGGAGCCGCGAGGGGGCGCAGACCAAGCCACTTTTCTGCTGAGACTTTGGTTTAACAAAACAGGGAGGGGTCCCAGGCCGAGCGGAAGGGCGAACAGCTCGGCAAGTGGCTTCCGGTGTGGACGCACGTTCACAGGGAGCTGCTGGCGTGTAGGGACGGGGAGCGGGCGGCGTCCGGCCCGCGCGTTCCGGAAGGCCACCTAGCCTTGAGGGCTCTGGGGCCTGGTGGAGAGCACTGTGGTCTCAGCGAGAGGCAGCGGCCGCGCGCACACTGGGCATTGGGACTCACAGTCAGTGTAGACCCCGGTCTGGACCGCTTACCTTTCAGCCTGAGGCTCTTGTCTGCCCCGAGCTCTTCCAGCACCCTGGTCCACAGGCCCCTGGCCGCGTATCGGCCCTTCGACACCATGAGCACGATGGAGCTGCGCGAGAGAGGCGGCGTCAGAGGCCGGGAGGGGAGAGCGGGCTGGGGGAAGGCGGCCTGTCCCGGTGCCGAGCCGAGAGGCTCTTCCCGTGCGCCGACCCATGTCCTGGGCCCCCTCCCACACATCTGGCCAGGGCCGGCCCCCGGGGGCCTCCCCACACCCGCTCTCGGCTCGCTCGCCGCCCGTACATGGGCCTGTCCCCAGAGAGGACGGGGTAGGTGTGCAGAGCAGGCCAGGCACTCGGAGGAGGGACTTGGGCGTGCGTTTATTAACGTGCGTCCTCAGCCCGTTCGGCCAGGTCCGGACAGGAGTGTGGCAGAGAGCCAGCCAGAAGCCAGGCTCACTGTGCGCTCAGGTGTCCAGGGGAGCCATGCTCGGGGGCGGGGGGGGGGGCCCAGCCTGATGGGCCCCCGACTTCCTAAAGGCTGGCTGGGGCACCAGGTGTCGGGCACACGGGCTCGCAGTGGCAGGCTGGGCCCCACGGGAGGAAGCGAAGCCCAGCGGGGCTCTGGCTCACATCTCACAGGAACCCCGTAACCTCGGGCCACAGTCCAGAGGTGGAGAAGCCAGACAGGGTTCCGGAGCCCGCCGTCCCCCCCCCCCCCCCGCGTGTCCCCCCCGGGAGCAGATGGAGCACTGTTCAAATGCACACGGCCTGTGAGCCCTTAGGACAGATGGTGGGGGGGGGAGCCGGGGCTGCCTGGGGACGAGGCCCCAGGGGACGGCGGGGCGAAGCCCGGGGGAGAGGGGGCACCGCACACACATCCTCAGCACTGGACTCGGCGCCGTTCCCGGGAGGCTGTTTCGCCATCGTCCCAGTTCAGGGGAAAAGCTCCAGGCCCTTCGGCCCAGCTAAGACTTCCTGCTGGGCCGAGCCCAGACAAAGGTCGCGCCCTCCAGACTGGGCTCTGGGGCAGCTCCCGGGAGCGGGACGCAGAGACGGGGCGCCTCACGCGTCACAGCACCCTGGTGGGGCCAGGAGCCTGCACGCTCGGAGGTGTCCCCGTCTGCCCTGTATGGCAGTGTCACGGCCTGTGAGCCCTGCACCTGTCAGTGTGGGGGGGGGGTGTCCCATGGTGGCAGGGCAGACGGCTCCGACAAGCCACCCTGGACTTCTGGGGGAGAACAGCTGCCTCCTCCCCTCCCTGGGAGCCCGGGGCGGCAGCAGCCCATGGACAGGATGAGGGGCAGGGCGGGCCCGGGCGACCGTGGGGCCTGAGCCACTTTGTCCCAGGGCTTGCTCCCTTCCAGGAGGTCAGAGAGGGGGCTGGTGGCACCCAGTTCCTGTCAGGGTGGGCCAGGTCACAGCAGGCTCTCGGCGAGGTGCGTGGGGCTGAGGAGAGCCCGGGGAGGGGGAGGGGGGTCCTGTCCTAAACAGAGCAGCTCCAGGCTCCCGCATCCTGTTTCATTTCAAGAAGTCCTCTGGCCAAAAAAGGCATGAAAACTGTGTTTTTCCCAAGTCACTAGATCGGAGCTTTCCCGTATGAACGGACACGTGAAGATGGACTTGTAAAGAGGCTCCGAGTGGGGGAAGGGCGGAGAGCGCGAGCGTGGTTGAGCACAAGCCCCCTTGCCCTGGAGTCTCACGGAGTCTGGTGCCTGTCATCCCGTCACGCGGCTAGCGTGGGAGGAAGTGCGGGCCCTCGGCCCGGGAGCGGCCGCGTCCCCTGTGCGGCTGAGACTCCCGCTTTAGTAGAGGCCGAACTTCCCGGTTGATTCGGAAGAGACCTCACCAAAGAGGTGCATGTCTGTTAGGTCTGGAAGGTGCCGGGCGTTCCCAGGGATTTCTAGGAAAGGGCACAGGAGGTACTGGGGAGGATTCAAGCCAGCAGCGGGCGGGGAGACCAAGTTTGGCTGGGGAGGTGGAGGTCTGGCCCGTTAGGAGGCCGAGCCAGAGGGCCTGGGCCGCAGCCACCGAGAGGGCCGGCTGGAGGGCGAGCAGGCAGGTGGGGGGACGGGACACGGTCACAGAGGAGAAAGGGACAGAGGGTCCAGCCGTCTGCAGGGTTCATGCTGATGAACAGAAACAGAGCAAACGGGAGGAGGGGCTGCTGGTCTGGGAGGTGACGGCAAAGGGCGAGATTCCGTTCCGTGGTGACTTGCAGACGGTGGGCCACGGGGAGCCGGGGGAGGTGAGGGCTGGAGGAGCTCGGGAGCCACCGGCATTTGGCTCGCAGGGAGCGCGTGGGCGGGGTGAGGTCATGCTGGGAGAGTGTGTCGTGGTCGGGGAACGAGGCCAGGGCAGGCTTCCCACTCATCAGCGGGCAGCCTGGCCGCCCCGGCCTGACCTACATTCGCCTCCGGGTAAGCAGGCTCCCGACCCTCGCCCGTTCGGTGCAGGCCGACCCTGAACGGGCCCTCAGCTCCCGCAGACCGGACTGGGGGGTCGGGGGGGGGGCAGACTCACTTGTCGGGGAGGGCCTCCACGTGGTTGAGCAGCTGCCACGGGACACCCTGCAGGATGGCGCTGCTGAAGCTCGTGTGGCTCAGCACGTCCCCTCGGCCCCCGTCGATGGCCACCACCTGGATGCCGTCCTCCGAGCTGGGGTACCTCGTCCCGTCCACCTGCGGGCCCAAAGCAGCACGGCTGGGAGCGAGCCCACGGGGGCCTGAAGCCGGGCGGCCTGCGCAGCCGCTCAGAGCGTAAGACCCGCTCGAGCGGCCCTCGGTAGCCCCCCGCGGTGGGCGGACGCCGGGAAAGTGACCTTATCCGGATGGAAGCTCTGTGCGGTGTCATTAAGTTAAGGATCTTGGGATGAGGTCATCCCGGATTTATGGCCGGTCCTAACTCCAGCGATGCCTGTCCTTGTAGGGAAGGCCGGGGGCGTGGGGCCCAGACACCCAGCGAGAAGGCCGTGCGAGGCCAGAGGCCGATGCTGGAGGGGCACGGCCGCGACCCGGGACGGCAGCAGAGGCCTCAGGCGGAGGGTCTCAGGGCCTCCGGGAGGACCCAGCCCCGCCCGTCCCCCGAGTTTGGGCTTCCGTCTCCAGAAAGGCGGGAGAACACGTTTCTGTTGTGGCGAGCAACCAGGCTCGCGGCCATCAGTGACCACCCCAGGACGGTACCACCACCCTTCCCTGGGCCGGCCAGCGCCGCTCACTTCCACGTAAGCCACGTCGCTCAGGAGGTGGAAGAAACGCTGCCTGGAGCTCTCCATCTTCACCTCCAGGAAGTGGTCCTTTGTCTTCTGGAAAGGAGATAAGACCGGGCGCCATGGTTGGGGTGGGGGAGCCCCGGGCACGGCCCGACCTCCCCGCACCCCGGGCCACGGGATGGGGGGGCCGAGCGGGTGTCTGGGCAGGACCTGGCGTGACGCACTCACCAGCTGGGCGCCGCGGAGCTTCCTGGGCATCGGCACGTCCACCACAGCCTTCTCGGCGAACCTGGGGTAGGCGGTGGCCGTGCAGTCGCTGACGCCCGCGCTCTTGGGGATCAGAGCCTTGATCCGGACCCTCTCGCAGCCCTTCACGGAGCAGAAGGCGAACCTCTCCCGCTCGTTCTGAGCTCGCAGCTTCAGGAACAGCAGCCTGCGTGCGGGGGGCACGGCGGGCTCGCTCTGGCCTTCGCCGCCCTCCCCCGCCTCGCCTCCCCCGTCCTGACGTCACCTCCAAGCGCCACGCTGGCCACCGCGGTGAGACCCACGGGCCTCACAAAATGGCCAGCAGGCCGTGTCTGTCACAGGCATCGACGCCGATACCGCCAACGGTGACTGTTTTCTGAGCACGCGCTGTCCGTGAATGGACACGCTAGCATCATTCAACCCCCAGACGGCCTGTCCCGGAGGTACCGCTACCGTCCTGGTTTCTCAGACCCAGAGAGGCCGAGCGACTTGCCCAGGCCACACCGCAGGAAGGTTCCCGTCCCTTCACTGTGCCCGGTGAGGAAAGGCTTCCTCATCATGTTTTTCAGCAAACCACCATCGTTTTCTCGCTTGTCGGACAGGGCTGGACGCCACACGGGTGGTGCAGGGGGTCAGGTGCTGAGGAATCCCAGGCGCTAACTTGGGACTTACCGCTGTTTCCAGGGCTCAGGAAGCAGCGGTCAGGCGGACTCCCACAGCCGTCTCCGGGAGCTGGCTCCCGGCCGCACCCAGACTGCCCAGCGAGCTGGGTTTGCACTGCGATGCCACGACCTCCACCCCGCCGCCGCACGGCGGGCTGTGCCAGGGAGGCACACTGGGCGCGCAGAGGCGCCGATGCAGAATTCAGAGGGGCCCCGAGGACTGGGAAAGCCCCGCGTCCTGTAACCGGGCTCACAGTCCCCAAGGGTGTCGCAGCCTCATCATCGCCGCGGGTGTGGAGGTCGGCCCGCAGAGGCTGGGCACCCCGGCCTACCCCTCCGTGCCCTAAGGGGTGGGCTCCATGGGGTGCCCGCTGTTGCGCAGCGCCGCCTGGGGTGCGCAGGCACCACGGGGGCCTTTATCGGGAGGGGCTGTTCCTCACCGGCTCCGTCGTCCTGAGACTCTGTTCCCTCCTCACCCGTGGCCTTGTCTGCCCCACGAGTGGTTTAGAATTTATGTGAAAACGGGGTGCTACTTACTTCCCCCCAAACCTCACATTTTACTTAAGCCTCTGATTTTCAAATCTAATTTCTCTCTCATCAGATCGATAAAACGGTATCTGCAGAGAGCGAGCGGGCACACCTGCCCATGTTTCCTTACGGCTGATTTCAGTCGAGGGGAACTCGGCCACAAAGCGACCCTTGCTCGTCACTCCCCCGGGCGCTGGCTGGCAGCGGCCTCACCGCTCCGGACGTGGGTTGGCATTCCGGAGATGGGGGACCTACTCTCTCCTTCAGGGAGGGGACCGAAGCGCTCCCTCATCTCCACAGACAGGCTCTCCAGCCCTGCCACCCCCCTACCGAGCAGCGCCTGGCGCCCTCCAGCACAGAGTGAGCGAGGGCTCTGGGAGCGGGCAGGCCCGGGTTCCACACGAGCTGTGCCGAGACTGTGCCGTGGCCTTTGGGCAGGACCCTGCTGTTTCTCCGTCCCTTTCTTGTCCCCCTCTAGATGAGGGGTCACGTCCTCTGGCTCGAGAGGACCCGAGGGAAGGCACCGTGTCTCCTCCACTCTGAGATAAAGCTGCTCTCGCTTCTCCCTGAAATGGGCCTGGTTCCTGTCTGCGTGTATTTCACGGACCGTCTATTCGACCCCGAGCTTTGCAGCTTGGAAAACGTGCTTGGTGGCTGGACCCATCGGCCCCCGCGTCGAAGCCCCTCGGAAAGCATTTTACGTCAACGGCCGGTCAGCCGGTGGGAGTGGTCAGCCCCGCCGGGAGGGCCGGGGGCACCAAGCGGGGCCGGGCCGCCCTCGCGCAGCCGCGGCGGGTGCTCACCCCGAGTCCTCGTCCCAGTAGTAATGGCTCCTGCCGGGAAGGCTCTGCTCCACCTTGTCCATCTGGCGGGTCCGCACGAAGGTGCCGGTCTTGGACGTCTGCTTCAGCAGGCGGTTGTGCACGTCGGACAGGATGGAGAAGGTGGTGCCGCGGGGGTAGCAGAGCCCCACTCGGATCCAGTCGCCCCTGAAGGCGGAGGGAGGGGGGGTCAGCCTACCAGCAAGGACGTCCAGGCCCCATCCCTGGAGAGAGACCAGCGGGTTCTCCCCCAGGCGGCACCTTCCTTTCTGTTTTCCGGGGGGGGGGGTCCCGACAGCACCTGCTGGTGTAACCATCCAGCCGCAAAGCGTCAGGGGCGGGGAGGGTGGCTGGCGGAGGGAGGGGCTCCCTGGGCGCCTCCTGGGGAGCCCCTCATGGAGCTCGGCCCCCGGTCCAGCCCCGTCCCGGGGTGCCTTTCATCTCTTTGGGTCTCATCTGGATGAAATGCTGTCACCTCGGTCCTCACTGCCCCTCGAGGGGACACTGGCGCCAGCACCTACATGGGGGGCCCGTGGAGCCAGGCTCTCTGCCAGAGCCCAGCCGTGCCCGGGGCAGGGGCTCAGCCCACGGCTCTGATTCTGAGCTCCTGGGTGCCATCGGCCCCCCTGCAGGGGTGACGGGGGCTGGCCTGCGGTCCCGAGGCGTCCCCACCGCCGCCTGGAGCTCCGTCGGAGCGGCCGTGCCCGGGGCAGGGGCTCAGCCCACGGCTCTGATTCTGAGCTCCCGGGTGCCATCGGCCCCCCTGCAGGGGTGACGGGGGCTGGCCTGCGGTCCCGAGGCGTCCCCACCGCCGCCTGGAGCTCCGTCGGAGCGGCCGTGCCCGGGGCGCGCCACTTCCGGCCAGGCGCCCACTTACTTGTTGAAGTTGATGAGCCAGATGGCGAGCTCGGCGGGGGCCGTGCGGTCCCAGTGCACGGTGTAGCCCTTCTGCAGGGTGACCACGGGCTGGTACTGCTGGTAGTGGGTGCTCCGCGTCAGGGCCCCCTCCAGGTAGAGGGGCCGGGTGGGGAAGTCGTTCTTGATGACCTTCATCCGGAGGTTGCTGCTCTTGTAGGCCTGGATGTACATCTTTCAGAGCCCAAAAAGGAAGCACACGACATGGCAGTTACAAGGGGGGTTATTCCGAGAGCGCCTGGTTCCCGTCTGCCTGCAGCCCCCACTTCCCAAGGAACGTTCCCCAGAAGCCCTTTTAAGGATGCGTGAATGGACGGCCAAATAAGGGGACGCATCTCCCCGCTGGCCGGTGCAGCCAAGCCGTTCCGCGCGGTCCGCTGACACCTTCTCAAAAAAGGGCTCTGTCCAGGACACGGCAGTGGAAACGCGGCAGAGGCCGGTGTCCTCGTCAGGCGGCGGGCTCTGGGGAAAGGGGGGACGTGCAGGGGGAGGCAGAGGGAGACCTCGTACCATCCCGTGGACGCAGCCCCCTGTCCCCCGCCGCCGTCCCGCCCGTGTCGGGGAGGCAGCCCGGGCACGCTGCTGCTTCTCTCTCTGCGGCCCGTGGGGCCAGCCCTGCGTCACCACACACCCTGTGTGAAGAGTGCCGTCTCGTTTCAGAGAGGACTCTGAGAGCAAGACCATGAGCTGTCGGGTCCCAGGGACCCAAGAGCCCGGTCGCTTTGTGCCTGCCTCGGTAAAACTTGGTGTCTTGTCTTGTGGCGTGGCCGTGGCCGGCACCGCAGTGCGCGCCTGGGCGCGTGGGAGGGAGGGGTCGCCTCCCCGGGTCCTGCCTGTGGCATGGAAAGAGGGGCTCTGGCACTGCCCACGGCGCGGGGCCGCCACGAGAACCGAGGCTGTCAGCGTGTGTCACCGCACGGCGCGGGCGTAAAGGGAGGTGGGGAGATGATGGGTGATTGCCAAGCAGTCGCTGGTCAGGAGACCTGGGTGGGCAGGCGCCGACAGAACTTCTGCACAGAAGACAAGCCCCACGTGAGAAAGACGGGGTCCGGGCCAGGCCCAGGGCTGGTTCCGGCAGCACCCCGCCTCGCTGTGCCCACCTGGCCCCGCGGCCCCTTCCTCTGTCTGGCACCAGCTCCTGTCTCACGCACCCTCCCTCCCTGACGTCCGCAGTGCCTGCCCGAGCGGTGGTCGTGAGGACGGCTTCCACCGTCATACACGTGTGCTCCCGCCGGGCCTGGGCCTCCCCCCGTCTTCAACGCTGCCGTTCCCTGGATGCCTTCCTGTCGCTCATTTATCGACCAGTCAGCCGAACGCTAACTAACGGGAACCCCAGAATGGCTAGCCGGTGTCCTCGGCTCAGCCGCGCCCCAGGTGCTGTCCACACAGTGGCTCCTGGCCCCATGAAACGTGCCCGGTGTGGCTGAGTCTCAAATTTTTAATGAATCTAAGCCTCAGACCCAAACCAGGGTAGGATACCTTCCGACTGCATGTGACCGTACCATTTGGGCAGGCAGGGCGAGCTTTCACCTTGTTGAGAATTCGCACGCAACTCGAGCGGGCTCTAAGTCTAAACGGTGTCGAGGGTTTTGAAGACTTAGAGGAGGAAAAAACAGATGCATGGAAAGTACCTCACTAGTGATTTTTATAAGTCGATCGCATGTTGAGATGGTAGGGTTCTGAGTGCGCGGAGTTAAACTATGTCATTACAGTTCGTTTCCCCCGTTTCTTTTTCACTTCTAACACGGCCTCTAGAAAACCTAAGACACACGGCTGGCTTGCGTTGTACCTCCGGCGGGTAGGGCCCGCGAGGACTTCGCCCCCGTTGTATGAACCTTATGCCTACAATCTCAGGAAGGAGATTCAGCTGTTCCCCCGACTCCACAGATGAGAAACTGAGGCTCCGAGAGCCACCCGTGGAACCGGTTCCACGTGTGTCCACGTCTTGGCACTGACTCCAGGCACCGGGGCCTGACCCGAGTCCAAGCCTGTGACCTCCGCGTGCCCTTCTCCCGGGCGTTTTGCTTCCTGCCCACGGCGTGTTTTTCACTTTGACTTTCTGACAATGCTCCCGGGTGGGGAGGAGAAAGGACAAGAAGAGGAAGAGAAGAAAGAAATCCGACTCTCTTTCTGGCCGGCACGGAGCCGGGCACACGGCAGGCGCCCCCTCCTGCTTGCCGCGTGGCCGAGGGGCCGGCGCCCCCGCGCTCCCCACCTGCGCGAAGCGGCCGCTGCAGATGGCGCCTCTCCAGTCGGGGACGCTGACGCAGTCGGGGTGCCGGACCAGCCAGTTGTCGTCCTTGGTGAGGTAGGACCCCGGGTACTCAGACACGGAGCCGTCGACGTCATGAAACACGGACGTCTTTTCCCCATCCATGTCCAGCTGGTTGAACCAGGGCCCGGGCTCTCCGAAGAACACTCTGGAAGTAATCTAGACAGAGCCCAGGGAAGTGAGGCCGGGCCGGAGGTGAGGGGAAACTGCAGCCCGAGACTGTCAGGCCGGGGAGAAGTTTCCGATTTCCGCTGACATTACACGCGGGCCAAACCAGAGGCTCTCGGACGCCTCCCAGCTGACCTCGCAGAGGGAGCCGGGAAAACGGCCCAACGCTCGCCAGCCTCCACTCTGGACCCAACACGTTCACTCGGCCTCTGCTCACACGAGGCCCGGCTGCCGCGGGCGACCCCGGAGAGGGCTGTGAGGCGCGGGCTCGAAGCCCGCAGAGAGGAGGGGAGCGCAGGAGCGTGTGTGCACGCTCGAGCGGGAGGGAGGTGGCGGTGAGCGTGTGTACGAGAAAGCACGCACGCGTGGGGTGGCGTGCAAGAGAGGACCGTGCGTGTGTGGCGGAGAGGGGTGTGTGTGCACCTGCTGTCTGCGGAGGGCCGTGGAGGCCTCCGTGACTGACCTAACAAGTGTCACTCCATCCCCCCAGCCCGCCGGCGCTAGGCGGACAAAGGGCAAGCCCAGAGGGAGGAGAAGGAGGGACGTTCTGGGGGATCTGTAGCCCAGAGAAAGTGTTCCAGGCCCTGCCTCAAAGGGCAGCCCGCTCCCCCGCCCCTCCCCTCCAGCTCTTCATTGGTACCCGTGGGTGCCCAGGAGGACCCCATTTGTGGTGCCGTCTCAGAGAGAGGGGAGTACCTTGGAAGGAGGGCCTTGGAAACCCTGAGATTTTAGAGTAATTTACCAACTCAGGGGGCCCTGTCACATGACTCATAGGTCAAAACCAAGGTCTGTGGGGGACCTGGAGTCTGGGGGGAGGCCGGGCAAGTGGGCATGGACGCGGCCGGACTTGACCTGTAGGGCAACCTACACTTGTACTTTTCCAGTTTGGCCGCAGACAGGCTGGGACATGGCCCAGCCTGCTCAGAGGAAGTTGTTCACTCCCTGTGGTGGTGGCAACGGCTCAGACTCCAGCCCCGGGGGACTGGTGAATCACCGCCCGAAGTCTGGATTTGCCCAGAGCCCGCCCAGCGCCCCGCTCACCGGGACGTCCTCAAAGACGACGCGGGACACGTTGTTGTGGGGGCAGCTCTGCCAAGCGTTGTTGAGCCGGAAGGCCAGGGCGCTGGTGTGCCGGCCCTCCAGGGCCGCGAACTTGCGGAAAGTGCAGTTCTGGATGTTGATGGGGCCGTCGTACAACTGAATTCCTCGGATCGGAAAATTCCTAGGGAGTTAGGGACGTGACATGTCAGGTTCATCACCATGTTGTGCCGCTGAGTGGTTTGCGCCCTCCAAGGTGGATGGAAACAGAGACTTTCGGGGTAAACCGTCCCGACCCCCGCCTCCTGCTGCTCCTGCCTGCAGGGCAGTATCGATTCACTAGTTACTGTGCTTGTGTTTACAGACACAGTAACTGTCAGTAAATGATTGCTAGATGACTTGAAGGAAGGGTGGAAGGAAGGGAGGGAGGAAGGAAGGAAGGTTGAGTGGATGGAAGGGAGGATGGATGGATGGATGGCAGAACAGATGGACAGATGGAAGGAAGGAAGGATGGATGGATGGATGGCAGGAAGGATGGATGGATGGCAGGAAGGATGGATGGATGGATGGCAGGAAGGATGGATGGATGGATGGCAGGAAGGATGGATGGATGGAAGGAAGGAAGGATGGATGCATGGATGCATGGATGGATGGATCAGTGGGTAGACTGATAGAAGGATGGATGGATGAATTTGTTTGCTTGCTGGCTTGGGGCTTGGGGGATCGTCCTCTATTCAAACGTTTCCCCCAGTTTTTCCATCCTGTTAAGAGTCATTGGATAAATACCATAAATACTGCTGTACACTGCTAGTATTGTGTCTCTTGGGAGACTAGAGCCTTTAGTCATTATTTAGCCTTAGTTGCCATACGCATTTAATCAGATTAAAACCCAGATGGGTTTCCTCTGAGTAAGCCTTTCAGTTGGGAGTCCGCAGGGTCTGGAAAACAGGCGCGGGGGGAGGGCAGAGTGGAAGGTGACAGAGCAAGACAACTGCGTGTAACCTTTCAGAGCGTCCTGCAGGGGTGGCAGCCCCCTGGGAAGGCAAGACTGGGGGCTGTCAAAGGACCCCAAGAAGGCTCTGGTCTCCACGAGTCAGGGAGAGGATGGGGGGGGGGACTGGCAAAGAGGCAGAGGTAGAAAGGACTGGAGAACGGGCAACTGGGCTCAGCAGAGGGCAGGGCTCAGAGTCCCGAGCAGGGCCTGGGAAGAGCCGGCTGGGCTTCCTTTCCTGGCGACCCCGAATCTAGGCTCGTTTGCTCTTCGAGCCCAGCGGTCACGGTTCTCCCAGTATCCGTGCCTCCGGGCCAGGTCCCCTCCTTCCGCAGCCGGCACAGAGGAGGAAGGGCAGAAAGACGGAAACACACAGAAAAGGGTCTGTCCCTGGGCGGACATACCGCAGGCCCCAGTCCTGCACTTTGGGCCCCCTCCCCAGATACAGCCCCCCGAGGAAAGCCCCGATCACGCCAGCCTTGGTGTGTGCCCGCAGTGGTCACCAAGGACTTCCCGCATTTCTATGTCTGTAAAAGTAGCTGATGAGCGTCGGCGCCTTGAATCCTGGTTCGCACTGGGGGCCTCCGTGCCCTGTTCAATTTAAGGCATTTTGGGAACCAGCCGTTCCTACTAGCCGTGTACGTGAAGCGTGTGCTTACTTTCCATCTGAGCCCAGCCCAGGACCGTTCCGGGCGAATCACTCGTGACCAGGAGGGCACAGTCCCTGCTCACAAACGCCATGTGAGGAACCTGCCCGGTTTGGTGGAACTGTCAGGCCTCCATAGACAAACTCCCCCCTTGAAACTCATCAGAACATTCTGGCCCTGGAAGGCTGGTAACCCTCAGAAAAAAAAAAAAACAAAAAACAAAACAAAACCAAAAACCCAAATACGCAGACCCAGAGTTACTCATGAAAATGACCCGAAGGGGTCGGTCTGTCACTTAGAAACAAAGGTTCCAGACCACTTGCGCCAAAGGAGGCCGTGGTTCTGTCTGCATCGTCTTTGCGAAGGCACACGCCCACTGGGCTGGGAGCTCGAGGCCTGTGTCCTGCCCGGAGGGGCAGGAATTCTGTTTCCCTGGAGCAAGGGAGGAAGCTGAGGGGGCAGGAGGGGCTCTCAGGCCTCCCCTTGGAGAGCAGGCACCCCTGCGTGCTGCCTGGCTCGGAACCTGGCTGTCGGGTTTAGCTTCAGGTTGGAGCAGAATCACCCCCCAGACGGGGGACAGACTCCTCACGCTGACCCCGCTGAGGCTCTCCCAGGAACTGACAGTCCCCCTGTTCCATCAGTGGGTCCATTCTCCGGTCACACATCCCCCAACCACCTGGTCGTTCCCCGCCCCCCCCCCGGCTTTGCTTGAACCCCTCCTGCAACAGAGAGCCCGTGACCCCTCAGGACGGCGCTATGATTCTGCTGATTGGCAGGCCTGACCGGCAGACAATTCTTCCCGCACAAAACTCACTCTGACCCCCCGGGGAATGAGGTCCATCTTGCAGGTGTCTGGCAGCCCCAACCTTGCCTCCCGTCTGTTCCCCCATGCACGACCCCTTCTCCTGACTGAGTTCCCAGTCTGCATGGGGCACCGTGTTGGACTTTGTCACCTTCCTGTTGTCCTGTAAGGGTGCTTTGGCCCAAGTCTGTCTCTCCACCGTCCCCAGAAGCGCGTGCCATGGTCCGAGCAGTGCGCTATCAGAGGGGCTGGCCCCGGATGCTGGAGCCCCGGGACCCCACCGTGCACTTGGGTCAGCAGGTCGCCCTGCCGGCTGCTACTCAGCACCGACGTTTGCTTTCTCTCTCCCACCCTAGACTGCACCCCGCTGCTGGAGCACCTCCTGTGTTCCAGCGGCGTCTCTGACCCGCCACGGACCGGGGATTCCCAGTCAACAGGGAGAATCACACAGGAACATCATTCCTTCTCTGGCTGCCGCTCGGCTTAAGCCACACAGAAGAAGGAAGCCGCCGTGGCTGCAAACCTACTGGCCTATGGGGAGGGTCCTCCCGCTGTGGTCCAGGCCGCCGGGGCCCCAGATCCTGTTGTCCATCATCTCCGTCCCCACGTTGCCGCTCTCTCCCACAAACAGGCTGTTCTTGATCTCCTGCTTGGAGCCGTCGTCGTACGGGAAGGTCCCGCCGCTGTGGGGAGAAGGCGTCGGGACGCGATCCGCAGGCCGGCTGCCCACAGAGGGCCCCACCCACCGCAGCCGCTCTTACCTGGCCAGGGTCAGGCCAATGCCATTGTCAGCAAACCTGGGGACGAAAGCGGACAGTCAGGGACGTGGCGGCGGGCGGGACGCTTCCCTGTCCCTGTCACGCTGTGGATGCCATGTGGGGAAGGAGGCTTCGCCCGGAGCGGGTTCGCTGAGGGGGCTGTGGGCTCCCCCGTTCCGTGCGGCGAGCTCCCGTCCCACTCCAGGTCTGCTGACACGGAGTGGCGGCCAGCCCTGGGCGCCACGCTGCCCTGGCAGCATGCCCCCCGGGGCTCTGGGAGCCTCCTTGTCTGGCCCATCCGTGATGCCAGGGCTCGGCGGGAGGCTGATCGGGGGGACGTGAAGGACCTCGCCACTCTCGGGGCTGGCCCCGGATGAAGGAGGGTGTGTGCGTGCGGGTTCCACTCCCCTGAGCCACCCCCGCTGCCGTCTCAGCCCCGGCGAGAAGGGCAGACGGCTGGGGCCACGTCTCCCCGTGCCACGTCCCCTGGGATGGCAGGCAGACGCTGGCCTCGGGAAGGGCAGGGCCCGGCCTTGAGGTCACCCCGCGGCCATGCTTTGGAGTCCCCTGAGTTGAGATTTCAAACCCCAGCTCAACTGCTTCCTAGTTGTGTGGCTCCCGGGAAAGTCACCGAGCTCTGCCTCAGTTTACCAGTCTAAAACGGAGATGATAATTTGCATCTTTGAGAAGCACCGTGAGGAACGAGGGTGAACGAACGTTCCGCACACGGCCGCTGCCGAGGACACGCCGGCTTCCTCTTCCCTCCCTCCTTCCGGGGACTGGCCACGTGGCTCGGGGGCGGGTACGACCCACGGCACCCGGCATATGCCGTTTCTAGGGGACCTGGGGGGCCGCTGCCCGCTGGCGTCCAGTGCCTCTGCCTGGCTGGGGACCGGCCAGAAGGCCGAGGTCCGTGTGCCCGCTTCCTCCCCGCCCCTCCTCGTGTCAGGACCCCGCGCCCGGCCCTCACCGGCAGCTGTCCAGCCACACGTCCCCGCCGCGCAGCCAGGCCCCGTGTTCCTGGTTTTTGTAGGCGGTGAAGTGTCTGATGATGGCTGGCTCCCGGGGCTTCAGCGGGTCGGCGTCCTTGTGAGGGCTGTACCTGGAACGCAGAACGGGGAGGGCACAGGTGGCCGTGTCAGGGGGCTTCTGAGCCGACCCCCGTCTGGGCCGAGAGCTTCTCTCTGCACACACGGAAGCAAGCAGTCTTTCCTCCAGGGCCCAGCCCCACGCAGGCTACAGACACATCCCTGCTCGTCTGAGGGCACTGGGGGGCCCCCACCCCACCCCGGCCAGGCGGGTCCCGGCCCAGCTCAGACTCCGTCATGGCGTGCAGTGTGGCCCCTGGGGCTGGGACGGAGGGTGCGACGCCCAGCCGAGCGCTGACGGGGGCGGGGGGGGGGGTGGGGCCTTGGCCTAGAGCCTGTTCTGGGCTCCGGCTCAGAAACGGAGTGCAGGGCCCGGCTGCCCAGCGCGGCCAGGCCAGCAAAGCCCCCGTCGGCCTCCTCGCGGCCACAGCGCCTCTCACTGCCGACACAGATCACCACTCCGTCTCTGACGTGCGCTGGTGTCTCTAATAGCCTTGAGGCTTTGTCGGCACCTGTGGAAAGTAGCCACTGGCCTTCGGCCCAGCTCTGGACTGTTCTGGTGTGCTTTCTGGGCACGACCCGCATGTCTCTTGCCCCCAAACCGAGGTTTACGTCTTCCCTGCTTTTCTTCTCCCTTCGGACCTCGGCCCAACCCAGTCCCCTGACTGTCCGGGTCCTGGCTGTGCCGAGGGATCCAGGAGCCTCTAGAGAGTTGTGTTTCTCTTCAGCCGCTGCAGCCTAACCCTAATTCAGACTTCGCCCCGCTCGGCTTTCCGGCACGGGACCCCCAGCAGCCAGCTCTCGGTGCAGGGCAGAGAAGGCGCTCGGTAGATCCTGATGAGTGAGTGAACAAACAGATGGACAGACGGACGGAGGGGGCGGAGCCGAGGCGAGGGGTCGCCGGGGCGAGCGCGCATCCCCGAGGGCGGGCTACCTGGCCGAGATGATGGAGAGGAAGGGCCGCTTGTCCTTGGCAGAGGCCTCCGTAGTTTTGACCCCGTTGTCGATGATCATGCCAGCCTGCGGGGAGGAGACAGCCAGGGACGCGGTGACGGCCACAGCGGGTGGCAGGCACCTCCTCCCGCCCGGCCTCCCGCACGCTCCAGGAAAACCAGCTCTGCCCTCAGGACGCATTAGCGGAGGTAAGGGGTCTTGGCGAGGGAGGCGGGGAGCCCCTCCGGTTCTGCTCTGCTCAGGGCGGATCGAGGTGTCCACGAGGAAACCCAGAGGTCCGGGGGGCTAAGTGTCTAGTCCAGGGCACGGAGCTAAGCCCATGACCAGAAGTCACCTCGCTTTGGGCGGTTATAAGCCCAGGCCCGACGTCAGGGCTACGGGAAGCGTGTCTGTGGTGATTTAAAGTCTCCTCTCCAGCCCGGGGCGGGGGCCTCGGTCCCCACCACGGTCTGGCCTCCGTTCCTGCCGGGGGCTGACAACGTGCACACCCCCGGAGCCAACGAGGAAAGTGGGGTTCCTGGGAAGGCCCGAAGGCGGGTTCCCTTCTCGAGGCCACTCTGGCTAGAGCACTCTTCAAGGGACCGGTGGCGAAGCGGCAGTGACCCAGGTCCGAACGCCAGGGGCTAGACCATCCCCCTGTGAGCCTCACCGTGGTGACCTGGGTCCGAGCGCCAGGGGCTAGACCGTCCCCCGCTCGCTCATGACTGTCACCCTGAGAGCCTCGCCGTGGCCTCCACAAGACAGGCACGGACACTGGTTAGAGGGATGGCGGGAGCTCGGTGCTGGCCCTGACCCTCACCTGCCACCTTCCTCAAGGCCCGTCCCTCCTCCTGTGCCCAAGTCCTTGCCAACTTCCTTGTAGGAAGCAACTTTCCCTCAGAGACCACCCCCCTTCTAACCTCTCCAGGCCCACCGCCCGGCTCGGGGGCAGCTTCTGGAGGAAGGGGTCCCGATGAGCAGCCCGCACTGCACCCCTGGCTGCTCCCTCGCCCCACGGCAGCCTCACTCTGTCACGGGGACACTGATGACCGGGAACTCCTCCCCAGCTCCCTGGGGTGCTCTCAGCCCATACCCCCCGCGCCCCTGTGGGCCCCCTCCCCGTGTAAGCACAGGCCGAGTGTGGGAGGGTTTCTTTCTTACAGTCTTTTTCCCGGTGGAGCTTCGTTTCTAAACCCTAACGTATCCATCCCCCCCACGGCTTCGGTTTCCTCATCTGCACCGTTAGGGACTGGACAGGAGGTCTGGACACGCGCTCTGTCCATGCTCTGTGCCTGTGCCCCAGAGCGGCACCCTGGTCCCAGCCTGGCTCCCCAGCTCCGCGTCCCACGGCTCTGGTCTCCATGATGGGGGGGTGTCCTCTGCACCCTTGGGGCCCCAGCCCCTTCCCTGCCCCTAGCAGGGCACTGGATGGCAGCGTCTGGTTTCCGCCTGCCCCCCTCGGCCCTGCACGGAGCAGCCCCTTTCCCGGGAGCAGGGCGACGGGAACGAGGAGAGGACGCTCGTGCTGGGTCTGCCCCCCTTCGGAGGCGCGTCCTGGCGGTCTCCGGGGCACAGGCCGGGCCAGCCCGTCGCAGCCGGCACTGTGCCCGGCCACCAGGTGGGCGGCAGGACCGCGCTCGGGTGCCCGCGCAGGTGCAGCGGCTCTGCCCAGGGGCCATGTCACGTGGCCAGAGCAGCCACGGGACGTTCTCGCTGAGAAGAGGAGGCTGAGGAGGACGCGGGAGGCCGTGTTGTGGGACCAAGGTCTCCCAGACCCGCGCTGCGAAGGCGGCTGTTGCCGGCCGTGGCCAGGCGGCCGTCCGGCTCTAACCATCTGTGGGCCGGGGAAGGAGGACCGGCGGGCGGGCGGGCCGCACGGTCCGGAAAGACTTACCCGGTAGTTGGAATGTGCTCGGTTGTTGTGGAACCTTCCCAGCGGGATGTGCTCAGAGTAACCTGGGGAGTACGTCCCCACCGAGGGGCCCGTCGGCACGTGGTGGAAAATGAACCAGAATCCGGTTTCCTGGCGGGGGGGGGGGGCGGGCGGCAGAGGTCAGCCCCGCACGCTCCCTGCCGGCTCGCACCACCCCCCCCCAGCACGCTCCCCGCCGGCCCCCCATCAGCCCCTGCACGCCCCCCGCCGGCCCCCCGTCAGCCCCTGCACGCTCCCGGCCGGCTTGCGCCCCCGCCGGCCCCCCGCCCCAGACACCCCCCAGGAGCCGGTCACAGTTCCGGCAAGTGTGTTCTGTGGGTCCGCGCTGGCTGCTGCAGCCTCCAGAGGGCCCTGCTCTACTGGCCGCGGGCTCCGAACGGCCGGGTTTCAGAGTCCCCGTGGGGAGGACTCCGTGACGCTCCTGGCTTTTCTCTCTCAGTTTACCACTACGGGGACTGAGGCCCGGAGACGGGACCTGTGCAGGGTCCCGAGGACGGTGGGCGGCAGGGAGGCATGGCCGTGGAGACGGAATGCCGTGTTTGCATCCTGTGCACGCCCCCGGGCATGTCAGTGCTCCCTGCCTCGGTTTCCCCACTCACCAGATGGAGGGTGATGGCGCCTGCCTCCGGTGTCTGACGCGAGAATTAAACTACCTCAGCTTGGAACGCGGTGCGCCAGGCGCTGCTCCCAGCCCCCCCCACTTCCCTGGACAACGAGTCCTTCCAATAGATTGCTCTGATCACCAGCATGAGGACGTGACGGGGCCGTCCTTGAAACCAAGTCCGTCGGACGCCGGTCCGGGTTTTCCGTCTCCGGCCCAGAGCTGGGGCTCGGGACACACAGTCCAGGCCCGGCCCCACCCCACCTGCACTTCCGGCCCGAGACGGGACCCTCGCACCCACCTCGGAGCCCGCGGCCGCACAGTTGATGAGGTTGTTGTTGGGATTGGCCATCCAGAAGGTGGACACCGCACTGCAGGGGGGACAGAGGTCGCACGGGGTCACAAGCCGGGTGGCCAGCCCCCGCGCCTCTCATCAGACCCTCGAGGAACCCTTAATTTGTGTCGAAACCCGGTCTCCCCGTCAGCGCGCGGTGCATCGAAGCACCTGACGTGCTCGGAATTTCGAGGGGGCCTGGCTCCGGAGGGCGGAGGCGGCTCTGGGGTCAGAAGCGCCCGGGAGAGCGGCCGTTACGGAGGGAGAGGCCCCGCGTCGGCGTGTGGGGCACACAGGAACCCGTCTCCTGGTGCCCACGGCCACACGCCCGCTCGAGGGAGCGCTGCGAGAACAGAGGTTCTCTGCGGGCGAGAGATGCGCGTGAGTGCGCTGGGAAAGAGGCGGCGGACAGCACGCCCTGCCCGCCGCGCCTGCTGCGCCCTCCGGCCGGGAGGCTGCAGGCCCCGGGAGGTGAGGGGCTGGCAGGTGCAGGCTTCTCGGAAGCCGCAGGGGGCGGAGGTCAGAGGCCGGGGGCCGGGGGCGGAGGTCAGAGGCCGGGGGGCGGGGGCGGCGCGGGGCCCGAGGGAGGCCGCTCACTTGCAGTCCTGCCTGGGCTTGGGGACGTAGCCCGGGTACGAGTCCTCCGTGATGACTTTGCACATCCTGCTGTCGCGGTCGGAGGGGAGGAGGGTTCCCGACTTGACCAGGAGGCCGAGACAGTGGTCAAAGGTGTTGCGCTCCTCCGGCCCGTCCTCCGTGAAGAAGCAGTGGCCCAAGGAGTTGTAGCCCACCACGTCCTTGACCTGCGGGGATGGAGACGGGGGGGACGCGTCACCCGGCGTCCGGTTGGCCGTCCAGCACGCGTGAGAGGGCGTCCGCTGAGCGGCCGGTCCGTCGGGAGCAGGGGAGGCCCAGGCAGGGGGAGGGAGCGGTGACCCCGAAGGCCCCTCCCGCTGGAGGCGTTGTGGCCGAGGCTCCACGGGCTGGGAAGGGGACAGAGCGTTGGAAGTGCGCCCAGGAGGAGGCAGGGACAGGCCACGCGGGCCCGTTCTGGCGAGACCACGGCGGGCCCACAGCTTACGGGGATGGCAGGGCAAGTCCTTCCTGCACCTCGGACGCCCTTCCAGAAAGGGTGGGGGGCGTCCCCTGGGAGGCCGCCCCGGAGCCAGGCCGGGCCCTGCCCTCACCGGGGTCCGAGCCAGCTTCATAGCCCAGAAGCCACACCCGTGACATCTGCAAACCCGCGGGCCAAGAACCAGAAAGGGTGGCAACCCCCACCTCCTCGAACTCCATCCCGGAACCCCGGAGTCAGCGGGGCGGGGGGGGGGGCGCAGGAAGGCCGTTCTCAGGCCCTGAGAGCCGGCGATGGCCCCAGGGCGTCCGGCCAGCACACGGGCTCTCCAGCCCGCCGCTCCCTGGCCCGCCGCAGATGGGCGACTCCGGCTCCACAGTCGCTGAGGCCCCTTCTGGGTCTGAACCCCGTTAACCTAGCAGTCTCAGCACCAAGAGATCCTGGCTGGGGGTGGGGGGAGTCTCTGGCCTGAGCCCGGCCTCCCTGCCCAATGCCAGACTGCTCACAAGCATCTCTGACAAACGGGCTCTGTGCTTCCGCTTGGATGCCCCAGAGACGGGATGCTCACCACCTCATGAGGTCGCCTGTCCACAGCGGAACCCCGAGGATGGCGAGAAACACCTCATTCACCTTAACTGAGGTCTGCCGTCCTCTCCCTCCCCCCGGGACCTGACTGCCCGGTGGGTCACCTGACCCGCTCCTGCTCCCCGGGACAGCCCCACTCACACCGTGAAGGACCTACCGCCAGGCCCGGCCCAGAACGTCCGCACTGCCACCCAGGAACAGCTGCCCCGCGGTACTGCTCACGGTTCAAGGGGCCGCCCTGTACTCTGTGGGCGGCCTGGTGGCATCCTGGCTTCTGCCCCCCGATGCCCGCAGCACCTCCTCGGTGTGACAACAACAGGGGCGCCCGGGGGGCTCAGTCAAGTGGCCAACCTCGGCTCAGGTCATGATCTCACGGTCTGTGAGTTCGAGCCCCGCATCGGGTTCTGTGCTGACGGCTCAGAGTCTGGAACCTGCTTCAGATTCTGTGTCTCCCTCTCTCTCTGCCCCTCCCCTGCTCATGCTCTCTCTCTGTCTCAAAAATAAATAAATATTAAAAAAATTTTTAAATGTCTCCAGACACTCATTGCCAAATAGTGCAGCTGTGTATGTATGTATGTGTGCGTATGTATGTGTGTGTATGTGCATGTGTGTATGTGTATATGTGTGTGCGTGTAAGTGTATGTATGTGTGTGCGTATGTATGTGTGTGTAGGTGTGTGTGTATGTGTGTGCATGTGCGTGCATGTGTGTGTGTGTGTGAGAGAGAGAGTAAGAGAGAGAAAGAGAGAGAGAGAGAGAGAGACTGGGCTGCACAAATCGAGGATAAACACCCCCGTTCCCTCCCGAGTCGTTTATATGGCGAAGCCTGCCTATTCCCACTTCTAGGCGCCCACGCTCCGGAAACATCCGGAACCGGGACCCTTCATGCCCTTTCAACCTCGCTGAGACCTGGCATGGTTCTATGGTCGTGGTTTTCGGTTCGTTCTTCGTTGTGTCTTTAGAGCTGGGGAAGGTGAGGCTCAGGGCAGTGAGGTGATTGTCCAAGGTCACGCAACCCAGCCCACGTGCTCAGGGTCAGCGCCGGAACCCCGGTTCTCTCGTTGTGTCCATTCACCCCAGAAGGGAGGATCTGCCCTGTCCCGGGCCGGCTCTGCTCCCTGGAGCACCTCCCTAACCTCTGGGCGTGGGCTTGGATCCTTCTCGGTCCCTCAATGAGCATCTCCATAAACACCAAGCTCCTCCAATGGGGCGGCTTCCTCTCCGCCCAGCGAGCTCCGCAAGCGGGTTATAAACAGCCTGGAAAGACCAGGGCGGAGCAAGAGGCGAGGGGCCGGGAGGGCGTCTTCCAGCAAGTTCCAGGCCTCCACTTGGCAGAGGAGGGCACGGATGCCCAGAGAAGCGGCGGGGGGGGGGGGCGGCTCCCAGGGGGCTCCGAAACCTGGAGCTGGAGCCCCGCTCTGACCCGGGCCCCCTACCTCCCCCCCGAAGCTCTTCCAAAACCGTAAGCACCCGCCTGCCCCTCTGTCCGATCGCACCCGGCGTGGCCCTTCTCCAAAGGAAGGGAATGATGAACCAGGGACGTCTCATTCTGACCAGCGCCCCCGGGAGACGCTCCCTCCGAGAGCCTCGAGGCGCGCCGCGGAGATAAAGTCCCCACCGAGAGGAGGAACAGGAACTAGTGTTTGGGTGTTGGATGTTTTACAGACAGCATCTCATTTAATTCTTAAGACGATGGCATTCCCTTTCCCCCAGGGATGCCGAGGCAGAGCGGCCCGAAGCCACTGCCCGTTCAGGGACAGAACTGAGACCCGATCCTCCACCTGCCTGGTCCTATGACCTGTGTGCTAATCCGCTGTCAACAACCCCAAACAGAAAAGACCCCTCTCGTCTCGTGTTGCGTTTCTTGCTCCTTATTGGGGTGGGGGGAGGGAGGTGAACGTGGCGTGTGCGGTCCAGGCGACAGCGCGGGAAGGGGGAAGAAAGCACTGGGTGGGGAGCAAAAGACACAAGTTCAGGTCCCGGCTCAGCCACGGACCTGCTGCGCCTCGCCCGGGAGCCCCTGGTGTGACAGCTGCCTTCCGGAATCTTCCGGCTCCTAGGTCTATGGTCGGTCTGCCTTAGAACCTTTCCTAGAATTAGATGTCTACACCGTGACGTACACAGAAGACGGGCAGACAGGTGGGTAAATCGGTCGTGTCCGCTGCTCGAGGAGACACGTACGTACAGATTCACAGGAGGTTACCACGTCCCTGCGCATGCTAGCCCAATAATGTTTGTTTATTTTTGAGAGAGAGAGAGAGAGAGAGAGAGACAGAGACAGAGCATAAGCAGGGGAGGCACAGAGAAAGAGACACAGAATCGGAAGCAGGCTCCAGGCTCTGAGCTGTCAGCACAGAGCCTGACGCGGGGCTTGAACTCACAAACTGTGAGATTGTGACCTGAGCCAAGGTCGGATGCTCACCCGACTGAGCCCCCTGGGCGCCCCCCTAGACCGCTTTTCAAGAGAAGCCAAGAACCCAGGTTTCTATGCGAAACCTCTTAATTTTTAAACGATGGAAACTAATTCTGATGTGTCCTTACACACTAAGCCAAACAAAACGCATCTCCTCACTGGGCTCAGCTCACAGGCGGCCTTTTGTGACATCTGGTTTTAAAGTTCATACAGGATAGCAGTTTAGTCTATTTAAAGAAAGGTCCGGTTAGTGTAAAATTATCAGTTTGGTGTAAAAACGATCGAACGTTTCCGTAAACACTTTATACGCCAAACAAAACGCAATCGGGAATCGGCTTACAGAGCGCCAGCTCGTAGGGTCCGGTTCTTAGAATTTCTAGAGGATACGAGTTCTTTCTTTTTTTAGAGAGAGAGAAACAGAGAGAGAGAAGAGAGGGGCAGAGAGAGAGAGAGAGAGAGAGAGAGAGAGAGAATCCCAAGCAGGCTCCACGCGCGGCACAGAGCCCGACGCGGGGCTCGATCCCACGAACCATTAGAACATGACCTGAGACGAAACCAAGAGTCAGATGCTCAGCCGGCAGAGCCCCCGGGCCCCCCACCCCCCCAAGCTTAGCTCATTTAGAGAAGAATCAACTTAGTGTCAAAACCAGCCGTGCGAATCGGGACGGGCCTGACCCGTGCTCTGCCCTGCTCATGAAGCCGTCCCTCCCAGCGGTGCTCCCTCTGAGCACACTCGGTGCCACGGCAAAAAGCTGCGACGAGTCGGTGGGGCAGAGGCCACGGCGTGAGGTCTCAGCGTGACCCCCTCCCCCCATGACCCGTCGCGCCTCGCAGCCGTGGAAAAGCCCTCAGGTGGCCCACGGCTCTAAAGCGGTCCGGGGGACCTGGATTCCCGGTGCCCACCGCCGACCCCAGCTCTGCAGCCTGGTGCCCTTTGGCAAGGATACGGCCCCGCTTCCTCGTTCACTCTGGGCTGGAGACCTGCTCTCAACCGGCACCATTCTGATCTCGGAGCTAAGGATGGCTCGACCCCCGGCGGCCCCAGGATAAACGGCGGGGCCGGTGGCCTGGAGGAAGGGGACTCGAGAAGGGGAGGCGGCGGGGAGGCCCGGGGAGGAGGGGTGCTTACCAGCAGGCCGTTGGAGCCGTGCACGGTGACGCAGCGCGAGAACGTGTGGTGAATGGAGAGCTCCCGGACGTAGGTGGGCGGGTCGTAGCCCCCGCGCTGGTCCACGTCGCCCGCCAGGTGGAAGTGGACGGGGTACTGGCCCACCAGCTGCTGCCCCATGTGCTTCAGCTCCACGCCCTCCAGGTGTGCCGCCTTGAAGCCCAGCGCGAACTGGAGGAGGGGGGGCCGGGGTCAGCGGCGGCGCGGGGCCGCGTCCTGGGCGCGCTGAGAGCCGGGCTGGCTGACCCCTGCCTCGGCCACGAGGCAGACCAGAGCTCCGATCCGCAAAGGGCCCTTCCCGCCCCCCGGGAGCCCAGGGTCCTGGAGGAACACGGTGACGCAGTTCTCCTGGCAGCGGGCTGCTCGGAGCCGGGACCCGTGGAGGGACCGTGCTGCAGCCGGGGCGAGCCCTCACCCCCTCCCCCACTCCTAGGTCCCTGAGGGTCATGAGGGAGGGGGAACCCCGAGATAACTGGGGGGAGGCTGGCACGAGCCCCGCCAGCCCCCAGGAGGCCAGGAATCCGGGGCAGGGCGGGCCACGGGGCCTAAGGAGCCTATGCCCTGGCCCTCGGTCTGATGCTGAGCCCAGAATCCCCATCGCCCTGTGACTCCGGGAGCGCGTACGAGGTGAGGGGTGCTCCCCGGGCTGGCTGCGACCTGCACCCCGGCGGGCGTCTGCCCTCCTGGAGCTCACCGCGCACGCGCACTCTAGAAACCCTTCCTATCAACGGTGGGGCTCAGCCTTCTACCGCTAGAGTTGGGTGACCTTTGGGACACGGCCGGCGTTCCCCACCAAGGCGGGCGTCAGGCGGAACGCGGCTCTGGCAGGGGCCGCCCTGGACGGCCGTGTGGGGAGTGGGCCCGAGGTCCGGTTTGGGCCGAGTGGGAGGGAGCCGGAAACAGTTCTCAGCTGAGGACACTCCCGTCCCCATCACCCCAGAACCCGGCTGGGGTACGTGCACGTGCTTCTGGGGGTTACAACGACTGGGGAGCCCTGCTCAAGTTTCACACGCAGGGCCGGGGGACGCGAGGAGCCCCCGGGGGACACATGGCTGCACAGCGTGACGCTGCCACATTGGAGCCGGCAGGGCTCTGGTGGTGAGCGCCGGGCGCGTCCTCCCTGCACCCGGTCGGGTCACCAAACCACGCTATCCTGATCACACACCATCGTGGTGTCGGGAGAACTGTCTTCAGGAAACCCCGAGACAGCAGTGTTCTGCCGGCTTCCATCCACCCTACGTCACTGAAAGTCACACGAAGAGCTTTTGGGTGTCCGGGGGTCCTCAACGTGCCGGGTAAGGGCACTTCACACAGGGACACGGACGGAATTCCTCTTCGGGCTCGATGCTAGGGAAACACGAGCTCCCGAGAACGGACCCCGTTTCCGCTTACTGCGCAGGGAGGACCCGGCAGCCCCGTCTCGGTTTCGCCCCGGCACGTCCACCGGGAAGCTCACGGGCACGCTCAGCGGGAGGCCCTGCCCCCCCTCGCCCTTCGCCGTGTCATCTGTACTTTCATGGCTCTGTGGGAAGTGTGACTTGGGGAGTTAAAGGCCCGTTCTTCCGGGGAGCGCTTGGGGCAACGCCGAAGAAAGACGCCGACGGAGAAACGGGGCCATGAAGGCAGGGAGCATGGCGTCCCGTGAGACTGGGGTGGACGGGCGGCCCCTGGGCGGCCCGCCATCTGTCTTAGGGCCGAGCGTTGACGGCCGGGATGGCACAGCTATGGTCTCCTTCCCTGGTCCTGCCTTCTGCTCCCCGGCCTGTCCCCGGCCGGGGTCCCCGCCCGGCTGGCATCGTGGGAATGCCCGCGGTCGCGAGGACCCGTACCTTGATGTGGCCCCCGAAGGTGTCGAAGTCGAAGAAGCTGCAGAGGTGCTTGCTGTAGGGGTAACATCGGTCCTCCGTCTCGCCCCTCACCACGATGTTCCGGCTCAGGAGCCCCACCTCCGCCCGCATGTCCACGCCGTCCACCTCCTCCCCGACGTGCAGGTACAGCGGCTTCCCTGGGGCGGAGGGCGGCGGGGGGTCAGGGGCCCGTGCTCCAGGCCCTGCCGCTGCCGCTCGTGGGTCGCCGCGTCCCGTGTGCTCCGAGGTCCCCCTGGTCCCCCCACCCGGTCCCACTTTACGGAAGAACGAAGCCCATGCAGAGAGAGGGGTTCGTCTCCCGACACCCGTCCCTCCTGCGGTCTCCTGTTTAGCTCGCTGTGCTCCCCGCGTTTCCCAGCCTCCCCGAGGGTGTGGCCACAGGGTGGGCGGAGGCCACGTGTGGCCCCGCTCTTGCCCTGGAACGGGGGTGTGTCCCGGCCTGCCCAGGAGGACGCGGTGGTCTCTCCCGGTACGCTGACCCCAGCCACCCCACAGACTCGGGCCTGGATTCCAGTAACCTCTTCTCTTGCCTCCTGTGGGGGCCTTAGGTTCTGTTTCCAAACTCATCCGGGCCTCCAATTTAAAGGCCTTCTGCCTGACACAGCTGCCCTCATCGCTGAGGTCAGTCCCCTCACGCCGCCGTGACTCCCTGAACGAGGGGGCGGTGCCTGCTGGCTCCCAGCACGCTCTGCTTGGTCCCATCCACTCGCTCCTGCCTCCTCCTCCTCCTCCTCCCCCCCCCCGGGGGGTGGGGCCGGGCAGAGGCTCCCCAGGGAAGGTGCCGGGCGACAGGACCCTGGAACTTTGGAACTGTCTTCCGGCCCCCAACCCGCCCCTGCCCCGATCCCAGATTCTTTCCCGGGCCCGCCTCTAAACATGGCCCGTCGCCGGGACGGCTGACCCCGCAGGCAGCTGCCTTCTCCTCTGTTTGGGGACACAGTCACAGAGCACGGCCTCTGGTGGGGATTCGAGGCCCGCCCCGCAGGGCAGATGCCGTCTGCCTGGCTTCCCCTGTGGCCCCGGCCTGAGCACCCGGGCACACACGTCTGCCCGCGACTCAGCTGGCCCTGCATGCGGAGCCCGGGGCTGCGCTGGGTCCGAGTGGCGCCCAACGGGACCCCCCCCCACACCCGCGTCCTCCGGGGGCTGCAGGCCCTCCCGCCAGCTCCTTGGAATCCTGCAGGCTCAGGCGGACGGCGCTTTCTGGAAGCAGGGTGGTTCAGGACGCGCGACCGGTACGTGGCGGAGCTGACGGGATACCCCGTTGGCAACCCGTGTGCCAGCCCCCTACCTCCCGCGGCTGGGGGCCGGGCGGAACCTGGCTGGGGCGACCTGAGCGATAGGATTTTAAACTTTAATTTTAACGAGCTGCAGATAGCTTTGTGTGGCTGCTGCCTGTGATGGAGAGCGGGAGCCAGACATTCGATTCCCCTGAACCTGAGCGTCCTCCTCCGTGTCCTGGAGAGACGGCCACCGCCACCTTGTGGGGTCACCGCAGGGAGCGAACAAGGTGGCTTCCGTCGCGTGCTTGGCGATCGCGGGAAACGAGAGAAGGCCGTACTGTTGAGAGGTGCGTGTGTGGGGGGTGGGGGGTTGCAGGGGAAGTGGGGGTGTGGGAACAGAGGCGGAGGAGGTCGGAGGGTTCCGACACCGTGTCAGGAGGTGTGGACGTCCACACTGTGGATGGCAGAACTTAAATAGTGTTTTTAGATGATTCGCACGTTTGCACGACTTTGTCAGGCCCATCTGTTTCCCGTCAGAAACACTTCCTGCGCCCGGGGCCTGTTTCCCGGAATCTGGGGGCAGTGAGCAGCGAGGGTCCGGGAAGGCTGCGTCTCTCTCTGCGACCCGCCCTGGGGGAGCCCTGAGAGGTCCCTGCTGGGAGGGGGGGGGGCACAGTTTGGGAAGAGATAGGGCACGTGGAGCCCCTCCCTGCTTCATGCCAGGGGGGGAGGGGGAGCCAGAGAATGGGCTTTGGGGGCCGAAAAGGAGAACGTGAGCTTCCGCAGGACGCAGGACAGACAGGCAGGCACACACCTACTACCTGGGGCTTCTCTGATGCCGTCCACCAGGGGGCACTGTCCTCGGGTAAGCCCTGCGCTTCTGAGCCTGTAACCGGTCCACTGGGAGCCTAAAGACTTTAGGGGGTGGGGGGCTGGAAGGGGGTGGGGCTGGGCGGGGCGCGGGGGTGGGAGCAGGTGGGGCTGGTGGAGGTACAGACAAGGCGGTGCTACAACCAGGGAGTGTGGAGGGTCCCCGGGGAGGGGGCAGTCCGCTTCTTCTCCTTCCCTCCCTGGGTGCCCGGGGCCCAGGGAGCCCCATTCCCCCCCGTCCGGCCCTCAGAAGCCTCGGCGAGCACCTGGACCTATTGGCCAAACGCTGCCCAGCGGGGCCGCTCTCCAGCCTCTCCCCACCGCAAGCCGCACCGTCGGGCGAGGCCGGCTCTCGCACTCACAGGGCCCCTGCTCCCTGGGCCACGGGGAGCTGCGGACCTGCCAGAAGCGAAAGCTACCGCCTCTGCCCCCGGGCCTCGGGGTGCCCAGCACAGGGGTGCAGACGTGGGCGGGTCTCTGCCACATGCTCCTGCGTCCCCCTCCGCGCGGCGCAGGCACGCTCCTCCGTCCCCCTCCGTGCGGCGCGGGCGTCGCGGGCTTTTTGCCCTCTTAGAACCACAAGTGCCACCCGGAGCCACGTGTCACCATACAGTGAGCAGTTGACATCGACTCAAACCGTCTCAATGACACTTGCCGACAGTCCAGGAGGACCCCGGACGTCCCAGGAGGCCTGCGCCCATGTACGGCCCCGGGGACACCGGAGTCGTCCAGCAGCAAAGACCGGGGGTCTAACGCTCGTGAGGGACTTTCCTTCGGGGAGGGAGCCTCTCTCCATTCGGGAGTCCCAGAGGGCGGGCACGCGAACCCCAGCCCAATCTGCTCTCTCCCCGGGAGCGACCCAAGCACTGTGTCCCAGGGACTGCACACGGCGCTTTCGGACAGCAATGCCCCGAGGCCTCTTCCCACTCGCTGCCGCTCCCCAGACCCCCGAGGCGGCCCCTGCCCCTGTGCTTGTGCGGCTGGGCCGTCTAGCTTCCATGGCACTTCTCTGAGCGCAACGGCTTCCCAGGGAATTCCCGCTTTGCTTGCGACGGTCAAGGTGGATTCCATCGCTTGTAAGCAAAGCGCCCTCGTGGATGGATATGGAACTCTCTCCACTGATGATGACTGACCCGGACCATACTTTCAACCCTAGCCGTCTGATTCCAGGAACCTCACACGATATAAATTGCAGCACCACAGTCTACATTTAGGAGCAGAAAAGGAAGACCCAGAAGTAACAGAAAGAAGAGATTTAAATCTGCGTGGTAGATTGCATTATTGCCTGACCGGGATTCACCCCATCCTTGACGGAAGAAACAGGCTGGCCCACCCCCCTCCGTGTTGAGCGTGACTATGTTACTCGCTTTGTTTGGTGGAAAGTGGGTGTGAGAACACCTGAGCCCGGGCCCGGAGTCCCCTCGTGTTTCTGTTCTCTGGGAGCTTTCCGCCTCCCCCACGGGAAGACTATGTCCTGGGAAGAGTGAGGGTCAGTCAGTCAGTCAGTCAGATGAGAGCTGACCTGAGCCCTGCTGTCCCCCTGCAACTAAGCTCAGTCTAGAGCAGCTGAACCCCAGACAAGCTGCAGATGCAGGCGTAAGAAATAAGCGCTCACCACGAAAGTTTCTGGTCTGCTTTGTTACGCAGCATTATTGTGGCAATAGCTGACTGATACAGATTTTTCCTGATTTCCAACAACTTTAAGCCTAATAGGTTCATTCGGCCCAGGGAGGGATTAGTAAAAGTCTCACCTGCCACCTTGACTTGGTTGGGGGCACAGGCTTTGCAGGGGAGCACCTGGAACTCTTCCGCCTGGTACATGGAGTAGTCGGTACTGGCGACCACCAGCGTGTCTCCCGGCTTCCACGACCGCACGTCGTCCTCCAGGTTCAGGATGGTGCTGTTCACGTTGGTGTCAATGGTGACGGTGAGCTTGGGCCTCACTGGAACCCCAAACGGGAGGGACTGAGTTCCGGCCCTTTGCCCTCGGTGAACTTTTGACCGCCCGCCTCTCCCCTTTCCCTCCCTAAATAAATGCCGGGTTTGCCTATCCAAGCCCAAATCACCAGGCTCGGCCCGTGCCAGTCGTGGTACGGGTTTTTGAAGTCAACACAGGCTCACCAGAAAAGAGCCATTCATTAGCGCTGGCAGGGGAATTTTCCGCCCGCTCGCTCGCTCGCTCGCTCGAGTTAGACGCGGCTGCCTGACCACGCCCGCTTCGCTCACGACGTAAAACAAATATAGCTCCTCGCAACTATTACTTTCAGCCGCCGCGAGCCCCTCCCCTGCCCGGAACTCTCATTCCTAATGACTGTCTTCTGGACACGGCCGAGGGCCTCCGCGGACAACCGAGCATTCCCAGGCCCTCCTAACGAGCACCTGGGGACTTGGGCCGTGAGCCCGCGCCTCCTCAGGGGAGGCCGCAGGGAGGTCGGCCCCGTCCGCGGCGCCCCGGCTTTCTGGGACCAGACCCTGCCCCTTCCTGAAAGGCACAGGGGCAGGGAGGAGCTCTGCTGGCCGCCGCCAGCTCTCGGGACCGTCCCCCAACCCCCGTGTCACAGAAGTGCTCCCCGTCGCGTCCCCGCCCGCCAGCTCCAGGGACAGAGCCCCCGTGGCACTTCTGTCCCCGACGAGCAGCCACTCACCCGGCTTCTCGCAGAGGAACCGCACGCGGTAGCTGCGGCAGGCTCGGCCCCGGTCGTAGCACACGAACCTGTAATCTTGGCCTCGTTTGTAGACGACCTCGGTGGTGAGGTTAGCGCCGTCCAGGGTCGTGGCCTAGAAACGGCACAGAAATTACAGGGCACGGTCACGCTTCCTTGCGCAGAGAAGGGAGGCCGTGGTGATTCACGGCGCAAACGCGTTCTCGCAAGCCTCGGACGGTCCCGTCGGCAGCGCCGTTCACCGGGGCCCGAGATGTTTATTCCAGCGACCGAGCGTCGCCTCCGTCACACGAAAACAACCTTGGGATAAGGACGGTGGTGCGAAGTCACGGGGCGGCCTGACGCCCCGCCCGGGGTCCCGGGGTCCCCGACACCCAAACCGCTGACCACTGGCTGAGCACTCGCGGCGCCTCTGCGGCGAGATGGCACTTTTTCCGGAGCCCCTTACAACCCGCCCGTCACCACTGCCACTGGGCACTGTCGGGGACAGGCCCGTCGGGTCTCCCGGTGCGCCACATGGTTCCACATCATGGCGGGGTGGGGGGGGGCGGACAGAAGAATCTCCGGGGCCTCGGATGCGGTGTGTGCGGGTGTGGCTCGGCCACCGGGACTTCTCAAGTGGCTTTTTTCTAGCGGGCAGCGCCGTTCGAGAGCCCTTCTTGCAACGACAGAGCAAAACGCGGCCCGTGGGGCCTCCTTCCTCCTTCGGGACAGAGCAGGAGGGCCCCGGTTGTACGCATACGGAAGCGGACGCTCAGAGAGGCGGGGCGACTCGCCCGGGTCCTCCGAGCCCGGCGCACTTCTGGTGCCTCCCCCCCACCTCCCCCTGCGGCCCTGGGGCAAGCCGCCCCGCATCCCTTGTTCCGCGTCCGTCTCCTCCCGCTGGGTCCTGGGCTCCAGGGAGGGCAGGGAGCCGGGTTTTGCCTGTCTCCCGGCCCAGGGCCTGGCACAGAGTGGGGTCTCGGGGACGGGCGCTGGCGGGCGGGCAGCTTCGAGGCCCGGGAGAGAATTCAGGCAGCAGGCTCAGAAGAGGCCGTGATCCCTGCCAGCTGGGGCTCATCCCGGAGCCCGGGCGTGTCTGCCTCAAGACCGTGGCTGTCCTCAGAGACCAGCAATTTAGAGCGAGGCCACAGCTGTTGTCCTCGTTGGCACAGAGACCAAAGGGACCAGGGCTGGGGAAGTATAGTCGACCTATTTAATAAAAGGGCGGGGGGGGGGGGGCGCTTTTCAGGAAGCACTATTTTGAACGCAGCAGGTATCTGTTGTCTTTGGCTTCAAAGAAGAGCTACGTAGCAGTGAGCTCAGTCGGAATCAAACTCAGCCCTTGCCTGCAAGGGACACACTCATGCCTATTATCTTGGGGGGCTCGGCTTGTCCCCGGAGAGAGGAGGTGCAGACTTGCCAGCTCTTGGGAAGGATTATTGGCTAAGGCTAATAATCAGCAATTATAAAATAATGGTATTATTAAAATAAAATAATTGCAAAATTATAGAGTCACGGGCGTTTCGCCTACTGCTGCATTAAATCCACAAAATGATACCGCGGGGGGACAATGAGTATCCGCACTGTTGCGTACGAGGAAATGCAGAGCTGAGTAGCCGGGGCATCTGTGGCCGGGGAGGGGTGAGGCATCCCGGATGCGGGAGAGCGCACGGCCAGCGCCTGTGAGAGAGGGCCACCGTCACTTCTGCGCCCTGACCCTCGACCGATTTTCAAGGGGTCTTTGTTTTGCCAAGAAAAAGCCAAGCTCTGATTCTGGACCCGAGAGTTCTAAAGGAAGACGGGGCTCCGCAGACCTCCGGCAAGGAACGCGCCTCCCTGAGGAGGCTGACCCGGCCTCGGCGCGGGGCGGGGGGCGGGGGGCTGCGGCTGGATCTTTTCTTCTTCGCTGGACCTCGGGGAGTTGCGAACGGGGCCTCAGAGAGTCTACTGGCGAGGACACTCCCCTTGCTGGGAGGAGGCTGGCGTTGGGAGGCGGGGCAGACTGGGGGCACGTGAGTCTGGGGTCGGGTCCCTGGGAGGGTCTCGGAAGACAGAGCCGGTGAGCGGTGGTGGCACACTCTACCCAGGGGCGGGCTTATCACCAGTCTCCACGGGTGTCGCCAAGGCTGCAGTAAGGTTTTATTTAATACTTGAACCTGGGATTTGCTGTGCTCTGACACAGCCAGGGAAAGAGCCTGCGTCCACGCGGGGAGCGAAGGTGCGGGAAATGGGAAATGCCCGAGGGACACAGGGCACAGAGGAGTGGTCTTGTAACCACGGCAGACCAGAGCCAGGCGGCCAGCAGAGCCGACAGCGAGGATTTCTGGAAATACTGGGCGGGCGGGGAGGCCAGCAAAGACCAGGCTTCCTGGAGGAGGAAGACGATGGCTATTTCTGACCGGAGGCTGGACAGGTCGGGGTTGCAAGAGAAGATTAAAACTAAATCCAGGGAGGTAGGCGCTCCGGGGGAGCCCACCACCGATGACCCAATCCGGGTAAATCCTTCCCGGTGGCATCGCAGCCGTGTGCAGAGAGCGCCTTCGCCCAATGAGAACGGTCTTCCCCGCGAAGCTGGGAGTCGTGAGGGCTGCGTGTTTGCTCAGCACCGTCGTGATGGAGCCAACTGAGAAGGCGGGGCCCCTCGGGGCAGAGCAACTCCAAGCGAGAAGCCTGAGCGAACACTGTCCGCGCGACGCGCACCTGTTTGTATTTAGCTCAGCGGAGCACAGGGCTGCGGTGTGCCCCCCACCTGGGCTGGGCTCGGCCTGCACCCTGGATCCTGTTGGATCCTGCGCGCCCAAGGTCCCGCGGGGAGTCCACTGCCTGGGAAGACTGGAGGAGGGGAACCCCCCCCAGGAGGCTCGGGAGGAGGCCGAGGAAGCGGGGACCGGAATCCATGAGAGAATCTGGGGTCCTCGCGTGGGAGCTCACCGGCCCCGAGGCCCGGAGCGGAGAGGAGCCTCTGGAACGGGCACAGGCCCTTCTGGCTTACGGGCGTCCCGGGTCCCTGAGGATCCTGCCGCTCAAATGGCAGGAAGGGCCGTCATCTACGGACTCCTCTCCGAAAATAAAGATTGTTTCGAGCTCGGTACCTGGATATCGATGGGGCGGTTGCAGATTTTTCCCGGGTGGGCCGCCCGGAGGTCTGAGATTTTCTCCCCTCCTTTGGTCTGCGACCCTTGGTCGTGGTCGAACCACCCTGTCCATTCCACATCTAGGCAGAAGCCAAAGAACAGCGTCAGGCGGGGAGGCCGGTGAGCGTGCAGCCCGCCCCGCGGGGCCCCCCAAGCCTCCTCGGCACCACAGGAGCCGAATACCGTGCGCCCAGGCGTGCGCGGGGACGGGGCCCGGGCGGCCGGGCGGCTGTCTGCCAGCCGCCCCCACCCCTTAGTTAGGCGCACCTCTGACTACTTTCTCACTTGCCAGAAGCGACACAGTATAGGCTCTCCATTACCACGACCGGGACAGAGTCGGCCATCAGCCCGTCACCAGGGCGGCGAGGTCCTCCCTGCACCCCTGTCCCGCCCCGGCCGCCTCCCGTCCGGCGCTATTGCTTGGCACAGAGAGAATTCAAGAGGCAGGACGTCCCTCTGGGCCACTGGCCGCGCTGGACTGGGTCATGAGAGACAGCTTTCTGTCCGCTGCACATTTAATTGACCCTACCGCAATCAAGGGGGCCTTCTTGCTACAGGAGAAAAAATGCTTGCTTTGCACACACGGCAAGGCCTGTCCGGCCGTTGGGGTCGTCCCGGCGGTGCCCAGGTCCTCACCTTGAACCCACTTGCTGGAGGAAGACACGTTGAAATGCTCGCCGTGCTCCGTCTGGAACACTTTGAACACGCGGGCGGCAGCGGAGCCGCGGTGCCCTGCGGGAGAGACCAGACACCCCCCGATTCTGAGCAACGTCGTTCCGAGGCAGAGAAAGCCCCCTACCCGCGCGGGCCTTGAGCTAGTTCTTAAAAAAAAAAAAAAAAAAGTTTCAGGCTAATGTTTCTCCTTGGGAAGGAGATTATATCTCCCGTCCCTTCTCCTGCTTCCATTTTAAAAGTCGAATTTTGGAGGGGCGCCTGGGGGGTCGGTCGGTTAAGCGTGCATCTCAGGTCATGGTCTCACAGTTCGTGAGTTCGAGCCCCGCGTTAGGCTCTCTGCTGTCAGCGCCGAGCCTGTCTGGCGTGCACACGCTCTCTCTCAAAAATAAGTAAGCATGGAAAGAAATAAGTTTGATTCTGTGTTCCGACAGATCTATATTTTGGAGCCTCATACTTTCTCCCGTGAGTTCCTGTCTAGGACTAGAGTTGTGCCTCCTGCGAGGTTCTCTGGACAGAGGCGGCTGCCCCGAGGTGGTGAGGGCCCACCCACAGAGTCTTTTTAGCTCCAAACATTACCCCCAGCCCCCACCTGTCCTGTGTCACTTGTTTTGAATCAAGTCAGCGACCGTCTCTTTGCAAACGTTACATTATCTTAGCGATCGGCTTTTGCCACTTTGGCGTCACACGGTCGGTATGACGGGTGTCGAAGGGGGTTCCGAGAGGTTCCGAGGGAAGAGGGTGGTTCGGAAAGGCCCGGGCCCCGTGGTCAGAGAGACACCGGAGGGGACGCGGCCTCTGGCCAACTGGTCATTACCGTGATACTCGATGTGGTCTTCGACGGAAGAGGAGGGATTTCCTTTCACGGTGAGGAAACTCCAAGGGTGTCTGCGGAACAGGACGAGGAAGACTAAAGTCGTTCACACGTCTGGACGTGTACCGGAGGCAGAGCCGAGACACACCCGCCAGCCCCCAGCCCGCCGCGCCGTTCGGGGGAGATCAGCCCCCCGCCCCGGGGGGGGGTTCCCAGCCGCGGGATAACAGAGGCCTTCTTGGCCAGCGCTGGGCCTCCGAGCTGCCCGGCTCACCCACTGCTTGCTCTCCGTGAGCCCCGGCCACCCCACTCTGGCGGGAGCCGAGTTGTGACTCACAGACGAACCGGCCCGGGACCTGCACACCACCCCCCCGGCTCAATTAGGTCCTTCGGCCAGTGCTCCGATGCCTTTAGGAAAACAAAGACGCCGGTTCCAAGAGAGACGGGTTCTTTCCAGGGTCCCCTGGAGGTCAGCACGAGGGAGACGCCGGAGGGCTGTGCCCGGCTACCCGGGGAGTGCACTGGCCTCGGGACGGAGGAGATGCCTCTGGCTCCCAACAGGGAGTGTTCCCCACCGAAGCCTCCTGTGAGGCAGGAAGGTCTCCTTACCCACTTCTGTCTCCCCCCCAACGCCTGAGACCGCAAGAGACGGCAACGGATTATGGCTTTCTGATTTTTTTCATTATTTTTGTTTCGAGCTTTCATTTTGGGAAGTCAGTCTTTATTCGAGTCGGGGATTCGACTGGGTCGCTCTCTTGCTTAAGATCCTTCAGTGGCTCCCTAGTGCCCTTTACATGAAATCCACACTGCTTGGCACACGGCAAAAGGTCTTCCTGTGCCCCCCTCCCGCCCTAACCCCCTCTGCCGCCCGTACGCTCCTGCTCACCCCGGGGCCTCCGCACCTGAGTCTCGAGAGTGGAATCCGCTCGTCCTCACCCTCACCTGCAGCCCTGCACCGTGAGCCTCTGGCCCCCTGCTTGTTCACGCTTCCTCATCGCTTCTCTTTCCACGCCTGCCCTCCCGCGAGCGCCCAGCACCTTGGCCAACGTCTACACAACAACCTCAGGGCCGGGTCTCAGTTCTCCTGATTCTAGATGTTTTGAGTTTGTCCCTCAAAGTGTGTCTACATAAATGAGGGGTAAGAAGGGGATTCCTGCCCGCCTGTGTCCCCCGCCCAGGCGGATGGCCGGGACACGAGGTGACCAAGCCTCCATCCTTCCCGTGGCTTTATCTATCAGGAGAAACGTTATCTGAACCCTTATTCTGTGCCAGACACGATGGCAAACACTCGCTCCTGTTGTCACACCCGGTCCCTCCAACGGTCCTTCGAGATGGCTCCCGACCCATTCCACTTTGCAGACGCAGGGACCGTGCGGACAAAGAACGAGTCACGTCCGGCGGCCACGCTACCAGGAGGCGCGAATTCAGGCCACATCGGAGGCCCGGCGGGGGCCCTCAGCTCTTACCCTCTTCCCCCGAGTCCCCGAGAGGCCAGGCTCCGGCGGACCTGCCTCTCACGGTGAGTCGAGAAACCGGCCTTTTGGCTTCTTAATAAGGAAGCGGAAACCCCCTCGGCCTTTGATAACAAAGCTGTCCTTGTCAGCTCTGACAACTTGCGCTCCTGTCCAGGCCCTTCTAGAAGAAGCCATCAGGGAATCACCTTGGAGCCCCGAGCGTCCTCTCCACCCCCCGCCCCCGCCTTGCCCGGGAATCTCCGCCCAGCCCAGAAGACGGGGTGTTGGGGGGAGGGCTCTGGCAGCCCCCGATCCTGCTCTGGGGTCTGCAGAGGTGAAGGGAGGGGCCCTCGATCTCCCAGCAGCCACAGGACGGATGACCTCAGCCTCAACCTCCCACTGTGACAGAAAGGAGCGGCTCCCGTGGGGGGAACGGTTTCCCCTCGGGGCCAAGGTCAGGCGTGGAGCTGGAACCGAGACGAAGCAGACCACGCGATGCGCCCAGGGCCCTTCTCCCGGCTGCGCGGCCTGGCAGAGACACTCTACGGTCCCTACGCAGGTGTCTGCCGGTCCCCGAGGCACACGATGACCCCTTTGCCAAAGGCACGGAGGCGCCGTGCCGCCGTCCGGCACACATTTTGTAAGCGGCTGAGCGAAATGAACGAGCCCACGCCAGGAAAGACCGTTCGCGTTTTACGAGGCGAATAAGCTCGTAGGACTTGCCCAGCCAGACGGGCGATCGCCCCCCACCCCCCAGGTCGGCGCCGGGGGCGGTGTGCCGCGGGGAAGGGACAGAGGCTCAGGTCGGCCGCGGGGCGCGGGGCGGCTCTGGGGTCCCGGCAGCGGCGGACGGGGCGGCGGCGACCGCGGTACCTGAATCCGAGGTGGAGGAAGTGCTTGCTGCCCAGCTTGGTCATGGCCTTCCGGGCCGCGTCATCCAGGTTCCGAGAGCCTCGTCGTTCACGGCGACCGAAAGGATCCTGCCCGCGGGCACCGCGTTCAAGTACTGGACCAGACGCTCGCTCTCCTTCTTGGAGCTGTAGGTGTCGAACCTGAAAAGGTCGGAAGTGGGGGGAGGGGTCCACAGTCCCAACAGCAGCCCCTCCCGCCAAGAGACGTCCGAGTTCATGGTCGGTCGGGTTGCAACAACCAGCGTGCCATCCAGAGCCCCGTGGGCTGTGAGCTTTAAAGAAAACAGCGTCTCTTCCAGCAAACACCCGTCTTCCCGACCTTGACAAAGGTCACGCAGTCTCACACGGAAAACACCCACGAAGCGTGATTTCAAACAAACATCCGTACCAGCGGAGACGTGCGTTTACAGAGCGAAGACACAGTTTCGTAAGGACCCCCCACGTCTCCCCCGTGGAACCCTAAAGATTTGGTGCAGTTACAATAGCAACTCCGGAAGAATTGTCTTGGGAATTAACAAGCAAGCTGGTTCTAAAATGGATCTCGGGGTGCCCGGGGGGCTCAGTCGGGTGGGCATCTGACTTCGGCTCAGGTCATGATCTCACAGTCTGTGAGTTCGAGCCCCACATCTGGCTCTGTGCTGACGGCTCGGAGCCTGGAGCCTGCTTCCGACTCTGTGTCTCCCTCTCTCTCTGCCCCTCCCCTGCTCACACTCTGTCTTTCAAAAATAAATAAAAACCTAAACACATGTTTTTTTAATGGATCTAGAAAAATGAACTGGCATGAATGCCAAGATTTGGGGAAACAGAAACAGTGTGGTCACGGGGGTGCTGGCTGGCTGGGCACTCCTGAGACCTCAGGCTGGTCGGCGAGCGCGTGTGCGGCTGGGGTGTCCAGGCCGGAGCTGCTCATTCTCCGTGCCCCCCCCCTTCGCCCCCCTGCATCCGGCGGCAGTGGGACAGCTCGGCGTCTGCCAGCTGCCCCAGCGAGTCCTTCCTGGTGAGGCCTCCCCTCCGAGCGCCCCGGGGACGGCCTCCGCAGGGCCAGGTCGGGAGCCCCGGGAACCCGCAGGAAGCCGGGGCTCTGCAGACTCGGCTCACACCCGAGCCGGGGAAGGGGTGGGACGGCAGGGAGCAGGGACTCGCCCTCCGTGCCCGTTAGATGTGTCTCAAGGGCCTCCGTTTCTCCCGCCAGCGCTTCTGCCTGGGTCCCGGCCAGCGGCCCCTGTCGCCCAGGCCACGTGGAAGCCTCGCGGCCCCCTCGACTCTCTGCCTTCCGTCCCCTCTGTACACAGTAGCCAGAACGTTCTTTTCACCGGATCAGACCCTTCTTAAAGCCCTCCGGGGGCTTCAGGTCCCACTTGGAGTAAGACCCAACTCCTGACGGTGCCCCGCGAGGTCCCGCGCCCGCCGCTGCCTAAAACCCCGACGTTGCTGCCACGTTGCCTTTGCCCTGCACCCCCACCTCTCTGCTGGCGTTTCTGCGTTCCCAGACCCTCGCAGCTCCCTCACCGCCGGCCCTGTGCACTTGCTGCCGTCTCGAACACTCTCTCCCCGACTCACGTTCACCCCACGGTTCTCGGCTCCCGCTCACCTTCTGCCGCTTCACCGTGTCTCCCTTCCCTCATTACCAGCGATCACGACCTATGTTGTGTGTACACGCGTGTGCCTCCGCGTGTCCCCGTTAATGCAGCTACTTTAGGCCAATGCCCGGGGAGGGAGGGACGTCACCCCTCGAGGTGAGGGTTTCTGTCTGTTTCGCTCGCTGCTGTGTCTCGGCGCCTGGACCGGCGTCCGGCTGCGGCCCAGGCTCAGCGCGCGTGTGTGGGACGAAGGGCTACGTGGAACGTGAAGGCAGACCTTACCGGTCGGAGTGGATGACCGTCGCTGATTTTTGGTCAATGACGTGCACGATGACTCCGCGGTGACCCCAGCTCCTTTCGAAAAAATAGCCCCCCTCCTCCATGCCGCCCGGGCGGAGGGTCTTGTTCAGAAACGTCCAGGAGAGCTTCTTCTGCCCGTGTAGCTCGAGGACGCCTCCTCGGCCGACCCCGATGTACTTGAGGCCGAAGTAAGGGTCCGGCCGCACACCCTCGTCAGCCCTGCGGGAGGAAGCAGCCCCCCAGAGTCAGCCGCTCCCCACCCCCCGCCCTCCCCCGCCACAGGCCGCCGAACCCAGAGGGGACCTCGCCGCTCTCGAAGCACCTGTCACGCGCGGTGACTGGGGACCCGCAGAGAGAGCTCACTCACCGGCCGGGTCTTCCTAAGCCGACCAGAACGAGGCCAACGGCCAGGCCAAAGCACCCTCGTTAGTCTACACATGGCCGCCTCTCCCCGGGCCCGAGGGTCACGTTCTGGTGCCCATTGGGGGGCCACGGGGACCTGCCCGGCGCACGCCGACCCCCGGGGGTCTTTGGCTGCCCCTTCTGAGAGCTCTCCATCGTGGGAGGAGGGGCCACCGCCTCTCCTGCGTCCCGAGTCTCTCTCCCGTGTCCACGCTGACCCGCTGGACAAACCCCCAGGGGCTCCCTGAACATGACCGAGAGGCCGCTGGCACGCGCCCCGCGGACGCTGGCCACCCACCTGCCATACAGGACGATGCTGAAGTCGCCCTGGTAAGGGCAGAGGGCGCTCCCGGCGTGCAGCTCCCCGCCGCCGTCGACCAGAATGTGCCGGGCGCGCAGCACGATGGCCTCGTCTTGGTCCTTAATGACCAGCTTTCCTGAGGGGGGCGCGGGGGGGGGGGGGGGGGTTGAAGGGACGCGTGTGAGCGCGGAGGCCGCACAGGCCCGCTCAGCCCCCACGTGGGCCGGACGGGCACGGAGGCGCGTCTCCTGGGACTCCCGGCCTGCCCGTGCTCCCCCTGGTCCCTCCTCCCCGCCCTCACCCTGCGACCGCGGACGCTGCCTGCTGGCTCGCACCCGTCACCGTGCGCGCTGTGCTCAACGAGCGGGCAGGCTCTGGGCGCCAAGAGTGGACCTCCGGCGGGCCACCCCGGGGCACCCAGACCGGCGGCGGCGCCATGGCCGACGGGAGGCTCTGCCCTGAACCCAGAGCACGCGGCCTACGTTCTGCGGCTGCCAGCGCGCCTCCGCCTGCGGGTCTCTGGGACCGCCGACCCAAGAGAGGCTGGGCAGGGTGGGGGGCCGGCTTACCTCCCTCTGTGACGTGGATGGAGTTCACGGTGGCGGGAGATGTGAGCAGCAGCCTCATGCCCCGGCCGATGCGCACGTGGCGGTCCCGGTCGTGGCCGGGGCTCCAGGGCTGCAGCTCCGGGCTCTGGTCAGGGCACTCGGCAGCCGCTGCCAAGGACAGAAAGGCGTCACTGCTCCCCCCGGCCCCCTCGCCAGGCAAAGACGGCCCCAAGGGGGCGCCCTCATGTACCTTCGCGGCCCTTCTGGCCCCGAGCCGCGTGGGCGCCAGGCGCCCCGGGGTCCAGCCCCGCGGCTTTAGCAGCGCGTCACGCGTCGTCAACGAGTCACTTCCTGTCTCTGGGTCGGTGTTTCCATTTCCGGAATGGAGGGCATGTCGGAGGGTTCTTTAAGACGCTCCAGGACCTGAACTCAGGGAATGACCTGCCCGGAGGACTCGTAAGCCAAGACTGTCTTCGCTCCAGACAGCGGTGCTCTGGGAGTTAACAAGTCCTTCCCCTTCCGAGGGAGGCTCTGACTTTAGTTAATTTTCTAGCTCTGTTCCTCCGGCAACCCAAGAGGGACGGCGTTCTACAGTAAACCACGTCGCCGAGCAACACTGCTTCGAATGAGCGTCACCCCTATTAGCAAGTGGCATCTAATGGGAATACACGATCTGTTATCTGTCCCTGGCGGCGACATCAGCCCGCAGGCACCCCTGGGTGCGGCGGCTCCTGGAGCCCGGCGCGTCTCCCGCGGGGACCCAGCGGGTCACGTCTATGGGGTTGCCACGAAGGATCGCCCAGTCTTTTCTTAAAAGAAAGTAGTTTTCAAAAAAAGGTGTCAACGTTTAACAATATGTTGTTTCCATACTACTAAGTTCTGTGAAACAAATGTTATTGTCAGCTTTGAGAGAGAGAGAGAGAGAGAGAGAGAGAGATTGAGGGGCTGGCTCTGACGGGGGCCCGAGGCTCCCCAGCCAGCACACCTGGCCTGAGCTGTCACCTGGGGGGCCACACGGGGGGGCTTCTGGAAGAGCCCCGTGGCGTGCGTGCAGGAGGGATTCGGTTGGATTCCTAGCATGTCAGTTCAAAACGTCGCTCTACTTCTGTTCCGTCACCGCCGGGGATAAGAGTGTCTGCCCCGTGCTTCCGTACCCCCAGAGAGCTGGGGGGGGCGCCAGAGACGGACCCCCAAACCCCCATCGTCTCCTCTGCTCTGTGCAGCTGCCGGCGTGACCGGCCCTGTGTCCGCGGGCAGGCAGGGGGCAGGCACCCGGCGCAGGCTGGCTGGGCCGCGTCCCCACCCGCCCTCCGCTCGTTGCCGGCATGAACCCAGGCTCTGGATGTCCTCCACCGGGGAGCGCAGCTCTCCCAGCCGCTGGAAAGCCCCGGGGGCTGCGGTGGAGGGTGTGCTGAGAACGAGGGTGCTTGCCCACCGTGGACTCCCCAGAGCCCTCGGGACGCAGCAGCCGGGGTCCCGGGGGCCGGGGCTCTGGAGCCTCCGCTCCCCCCCCCCCCCCCCGAGGCCTCTGCGGGTCGGCGCTCAGGTCTGGGCTTGTCTTCGGCTGGGTCGAGTGCCTGGCTGGCTTCCAGCGGAGGCCAGAGGCGCTGGGCTGCCCTCCGCCTAGTTCTGGACCCGGAGCGTCCCTTTCCAAGCAGGCGGCACCGCAGGGTGCGGGGCACACGTGTGGCCCGTGGCGAGCCACGTGGTGCAGGCCTGGAGCCGCGAGCGTGGTGGGAAGCAGTCCCTCCAACCGCACGGGATGAAGCCTTAGGGCCACCCGCGTCTCCCAGGACGAGCCCGGCGGCCCCTGGACCCTCCAGGCCCACACACGGCGCCAGACGGCACGTCTGGGTTTGGAGGCGGTCCGCCTGAGCCCTCGGGGGGGGGGGGCGCACGGAGCAGGGCGCCGGCGGCTCTGGCCCCACGGCAGGACCTCGGCGGTCACTGGACTGGCTCTTTCGCTAGAGCTGGAGGCCAGCACCCGGTGACCGTCCGTGTCAGTGGGTTTTCATTTGTGTGACCCCGCCAGCGGCTGGAAACGGTCGGTGCCCAACTCCCCGGCAACCACCCTCCCCGGGAGGGGCGGCGGGAGCAGGGAGCAGGATGGGGAGGGCGCGGAGGCCGAGTTGTCACGGAGAAGCGTGGACCGGGGCGACCGGAGGCGTGGCCTCCTGCCCGGAGGTGTAGACCCGAACAGAGAAGAGACGCCCCGGGTGCGAGAGGACAGCACCCCGGGGGGCCGCCCCAGGGCCCCGAGGAGGCTCCTCCTACAGGAGAACCCGGACCCCATTCCTGGCCTCCAGCCGACGCCCCTGGGTGTTTATTAGTGGCGAACACGAGGGAAGAGAAGGAACGGATTCCGGCAGAGCCGTCCGTCGAGAGCGAAAACACCGCGTGCCTGCCGTGGCCCCAACAGGTCCGCGTGGGAGGAGTGTCACTAGTGACGGGTAGAGATGGCTTCCTTCCACCCGTGGGTTGAGAAAAACAAAATATAACATAAGTCCCTTTATTCTTCCCGGAGGAGAGCATCCGGCTGGGTTATTAGGAATGGCGTTTTAAAACCCAGAGCGGCCGGCGGCCGGCGGTGTGACCACCAGCCCCGGGCTCGAAACCTGCGCCTCGGCCCCCGCGTCCCGCCGCCCCCGACCCCAGGACTGGCTTCTGTGACGGCGGCTTCCCATCGGCCCTGCAGACTGGCCTCGAGCTCCTGGTCCTCACTGACAATCACCCAGACACAAAGGGGACATCGTGACCAGAACGACGGACCGTGCGTGGGGCACCGCGGGCGCCGGCAGGCTCCCCGAGATCCGGACGGGACGGAGAAGGGGAGGAGTGCTCGGGGGAGGGGGCGGCGAGCTGGCCCCCAGGTGTGAGCCCTCCTCCGGCCCCGGAGCGCTTGGTCACGTTCGATTAGCGGGCCACACTTCACCCTCACACGTGACAGCAAGTGGCCGGACCCAAGACGCGGGCGTCCCTCCCGAGGAGTGTGAGCGCCCCAGGTGACCGCGGCTCCCGCGGAGGCTGGGTTTGGAGCCCCCAGATCTGATCCAGCCCCTCCGTTATGCAGACAAAACCGGGGCCCAGGACGAGACTTGCCCGGGAGGGGAGCCCGGCCACCCCGCCCCTGCCCTGCGGCTGCCTCCCCCCTCGGCGCCGAGGTCCCGCAGCTTTGCGGGGCTCACCTGTGGATGCGGCCAGGATGAGCCAGCTGAGGGTCAGCACCGCCCGGAGGGACACGTCCTGCCTGCCGGCGGCTCCCATCATGCAGAGTGCTCCCTGAAACCGAAGCAAGCGAGTGAGACCTGGGAGACTGGCGGGCGGGCGGCAGCGAGGCGGTGGACACGCAGCCGGGGCCGCCTGCACACGCGGCGCCGCGCCAGCGGGCACGCTCCAGCCAGCGCACGCACGCACGGTCCTCAGCCGCCTTGACCCAGGGCCGGGCAGACCAGGGCATGCCAACCCTGTCACCGTCCCGCCCATGTCCTGCGGCTCAGGGACCCGGTGACGGATGGAATTTCATCCTTGGAGCCCGAGCTCCCTCCCCTCCCGGGAGAAGCTTTGTTTCTTAAGTTAAGAAGCAGAGAAAACAAAACTTACCCCCCACTGAACGTGAGCCGTGAGCTGGGAATCGGATGCCGGGAAGACGCTGTGTGATCCCAGTGTTTTCGATTAACCTCTCTGGGCCTCGGATTCCTAATTGGAAAATGACTAATTGGACTGGCTGACTTCGAATCTTTACTCCATTTTTATCAGCCCGTGCTTCGAAAACAAGTCTTGGTAATAATGTTGAAACCCTAAATACGACACCCGTGTGTTACAAACCCTCTGTATATCACCCGCCCGAAGGAAGGTGAGGCAGAGACAACGGTCCCCTAGTTGTTCCCTCCTTACTTGGTAAATGAACCCCTGACTTTCACCTGGGCGTATGGCCATCTAGGCCAAAGCCTACCTCTCCCAGACTCTCACGTGTCGTTGTGGCCTGGGAAGGAAGTTCTGGCCAACATAGCCCCGGTGTGGTGTGTGAATTCCAGGAAATGTACTAGAGGGAAGACATGGGACCTCCCTCCCTCCTTCCTGCTGGCTGGAATGTGGACACGATGGCTGGACCTTCTGCAGCTATCTTGGGCTACGTGGTGCGAGCCATGCGGAAGGGGGCAAAGCAAGCCCAGAGAAACATCGAGGCCCTGCCCCTCTGGAGAGTTCCACAGCCTTAGACTATGGCTCTATTTTCATGGGAGAGAGAATTAAATTTCTATTTGATTAAACTTCTATGTTATGAAAGCCGTGTGTTTCTTCCTTTCACTCAGAGGGACGGTGACTATGGGACTCTGTGCAGAAGAGCCTCGGGACACGAACTTTTAAAAAACGAGGCCAGATTCCTCTTTCAGACGAGAACGCACCCGACACACCTGCAGGAGCAGGCTCGTCCTCAGCCCCGCGGGGCCCACGCCGACGGCTCGCACCGGGCCTGGGTAGGGGGGGCCACTGGCGCCGGCCTCCCTGCCCCGGGCCCCAGGTCCTGTCCTGAGCGTGACGGCGGCTGTGCCCAGACGCTCACCGACAGAGGGGCCCAAATCCCTCTCCCCCGACATAGGCCCCGCCCCTTGAACTGGCTCGGGGACAGCGTGACCGTCCCTGGCCCGAGGGCTCCAGGTAAAGCTCGCGGAGTCAGGCAGGCAGGAACCCCTGCCCTCCGCAGGGCCGTCCCTCCCAGGTGTTGGGGGGAGGCGGGCGGCAGAGAAACCGATACTCTGAGATTCGGTGCCCGCGGCTTCCTCCCGGCCGGGCCCGGGCCTGGTCTCTGAGAACAACAGGTTCATTCTAGTGCCTCAGCCGGCTGCCGAAGGGACGCATCTGGGCACTGGGAACGGGGCCTTTCCCATGGCCCCAGAGGGGGCGTGCCTGCGAGGGGAGGGGGCCCCGGGGACGGGGGGGGGCTGCATGGCCCCCAGGGGACAGCCACGGCCCGCTCCAAGGCCTCGTCAGTTTCGAAAAACCAGAGGAAGTCCGTCTCCTGCTGCCGAGAAGCCCCAGATGGTCGTGGGGCTCCCCTGAAGGGACCTGGACTTTGGGGCCATCAGCTCGGTGACGGGAGGGGACAGCCGCCACGGCTGGAGGGGACGCGGACGGGAGGCGGTCACGGCTGCCGGGGGTCGCTCGTGAACGCGTCTCCTGTGGCCTCAGGCCTCCCGCGGGCGGCGTGGAAGCTTCCAGAAACCGTAGCTCTGACACCTTCCCGTTGGATCAGAGTTCATTTCAAAGACCAAGAAAAAAAAAATCGCTTTCTGGATGGGCGTAGAAACAATCCCACTTGGGGGGATCATGCTCAAAACCTCTTGTCCCCAACGTCGAAGAGACCTCTGCCGTGTGTCTGTCCGACCGTTGGAGGCAGAGGCGAACCCCCACGTCGCTGGGGGCGGAGGGTCCTCTGTGCTTTCTCTCCTAGGAGTGGCTTCCGGAGCCCGCGAACAGAGACCCCGAGAAACACTCTGTCAAAGCGCGTCCCCCGACTTTCCCTGATTTCACCGGGGAATCCTTCACCAGGGGGACCGCTTTCTCCGCCGGCCACTCAACGCTTCGTGGCGACGAGAGTGGAGATTCGGCCTCTCCGGCTGGCAAGACGTGGTCTCGACACGGTTCCCGGCCGCCGAAGACCGGAGAGCGCCTTGGCCCACGGCGCCGGCAGTGTCCCCAGGAGGCTGGCCGGCCGCTGCCTGGCGGCCCCGGGCCGGCCCGCCGCTCAGACGGCGTGGCGACCCCTTTCCGCAGAGGCTGCGAGGAGGACGAGGAGGAAGGACGCGGACGGGCTGCTCGGAGGCGCTCCTCGGCTTCGCGATCTCTCGCTCCGCTTCCAGAACGGGAGTGTGTCTGCTGTCCTGCCGCTGCCCGGGCCTCACGGAGCCGAGAAGAAGCGGCAACGAACCAGGAATGAGAGACGTGGCCTCGGTCCGCCTCCCCTCGCCGCCTCGCACGCGGGCGGCCTGCGTCCTTCAGGAGGCACCTGCAGAGACAGGGAGCAGAGGTTGTTCGAGCGTCCAGAGGGCCCCCGGACACGTGCTCGACCCTCCCCAGACCAGCCTGGCCCCACTGGACGAGACACCCCGCTGCCTGAGGGGCCGCGTAGGCCGCATCTCTCCAAGAGTGCTGGACGCAGGCCCGGAGGAGGGGACAGGGTAGTTTAAGCTCGGGGCAGGGGTGAGGCGGGACCTGCAGGGTGACGGGCAGCCGTCTCCCCCATCCAACTCGCAGGAATTCAGACCAGGCTCGGCCCAGCAACCAGCAGGACGGCGCGGTCCAGAGTCCTCGGTCCTGGCTGCGCGGCGGACCTCGGGAGGACCGGCCGACCACCTGGGGCTCCCCTTTTTTTTTTGGTCCGCGAAACCTGAAATCATGCACCCTGAATTCTAAGGTCTCTGTGGGACCAAGTGGGACTCTGTGCAGGCCGAGCTCCTGGCTCCCTGCCTGCCTGACCCGGGGCCGGCCCCCCGCCTGGGGGAGCTCCGGGCGTGGGCGCTGGAGCCGGGGAGGAGCGTCTGAGAACCGCCCACCGGCTGTGTGACCTCCGACGGGCCACTCAACCTCTCTGTGCCTTACTCTTCCCATTTTTAGAACAGAGTAACGCCACCCAGGAGCTCACGCTGCCCGTGAGCAGGAGTTATTTTCGAGACGGCCAGCGGCACAGGCCGGGAATAAAGATGTCCGCTCTGGGTGACGAGCTGGCATCTTCCGGGCCGAGGGAGGTAAGGAGGCTGCGCCGTCGTCGGGAAGAACAGCATGGGCAAGTGTGCGATGTGGGCCTGGGGGTCTGCACACGTCCCTTACGATGACGCGCGTGGAGACAGGGCGGCGGGTTCTCTGGAACCAACCACACCCCTGAACTCTCGAGGGCGCTCTGATTGACTCTTTTCCGCCCCTTAGCGTTTATGAGCCTGACGTGGGCCGGGCCGCGCTCCCTCGGGGGGCCTGTGTTGACGCCTTAACGCTCAGGACCTCAAGAGGTGACCGCACTCGGGGAAGGGGCCTCTCAAGAGGGGGTTAAGCTAAAATGAGGTCCCCGGTGGTGGGGGGGGCTGGACCAGCAGGACTGGTGTCCGTGGAGGAAGAGGGTGTTGGGATCACAGATGCACAGGGAAGGGAGAGCAGGTGCAGACACGGAGGAAGACGCCGTCCGTGCACCAAGGCGAGGGGCCTCGGGGGACAGCGGCCGCCCTGACCTGCTGCTCCCAGAACCACGAACGGCTAGGCCGCCCCGTCTGGGGCCCAGCAAACGACATGGCATCCCTGAGTGAGCCCCTGCTCCCCGAGGCGTGCGGGACTCCCACCGGCCCTGCCCGATGCCCCGGCTACATGCTGGCCAATCTGCCCTTCCGCAGCCAGGGATCACGGTCATCCCTTGTCACGGACGGGGAAACCGAGGCACAGAGAGTATAACTCGCCCGAGGGGCACGGCCGACAGTGGCAAAGTCCGAAGCCTGCTCTCTCCCCCAGAAAGGGCGTTTCTAGTTCCCAAAGATTAAACGGTTTGCAGTCTAACCTCAGACCACGAGAACATGGAAGCCGCAGGGAGAGTGAGCCTTTCCCAAACTCTGTGCGCGCATGAGCCCCCCGGGGAGCTGGCTCAAAGGCAGACCCGACTTGGTGGGGCGGGGCGGGACTGGGGGGTCCTCTGAGTCCAAGTCTGGAGTGCAGGACCACCCCCCTCCCCCAGCCGGGCCTCCTGCGAGCAGCAAAGGTCGGATTCGAGCCGTCTCGCTGCCCCTTGCTGACGGGTTAGTGATCCCGCACTCGAGCCGGGCTGAGGCTGGGAAGGTGGGCTCGCAGCCCCTCCAGCTCTCTTTCCGTCCGGAAAGCCTCGTGTCCCGTTCCAGGTGACCCGGGTTCTTGCCCGCAGGCCCTGGAATCCATGCCACGGGTCACAGAGGGCGCAGTAGCTGGTGCGCCCAGGTCGCCTGCACGGGCTCAGCTTGGAACCTTTCCTGGACGGGAGCCCCCAGGCCTATCCCAGGGGCACCAGAAACCACGGGAACAGGAAGGCAGAGCGGAGACCTCAGTCCCTCCGGGGAAGGTCCTCTGACGAATTACGGAGACCTTGAGTCCCCTCCTGAGTCGGGCGGCGGGCAGCCAACCTCCTGGCCAGCTCGGATCCAGCTCTGCCCAGGGGACAAAGAGCTCCTCTGGTCCCTGGTCCTGATGCAGCGTCCCCACCCTGGGGAGAAGGAGCGGGCAGGGGACAGGGCAGCCCACGCACCTTCTGGTAGACACGGGAGGAACCCCGCGCCCCCCGCCCCGGCAGCCTGGGCCCTCGTCAGAGGCTGTGCTAGGGACCCCGGGGACAGGGAGCCCCACCTGGCCTCCTCGGAGGGAGGAGCTCACGAGATCCCTCATGTCCACACACCAGCTTCTCCGGGGCGGCTTCCAGAACCAGCCCCTCTCCCAGGAAGCACACCCGCCCAGACCGTTCTCACCGCCTCAAAGACAGAAAACATTCCAGAGACACCAGCGACCTCACAGCTGGCCGCTTTGCGTGGGGCTCACACCACGCAGGGGCAGACACGGTACTCCAGCCGGCCCGTGCACGTGCGTGTGAGTCACCCGGGGGACTGGTGGAAACGCGGGCTCTGCCCCGGCAGGTCTGGGGTGGGGTGTGAGTCCGCGCTGCTGGGCAGCTCCCGGGGGAGGCTGGGCCGCGCCGGAGCCACCGGGACCCGGTCCTTCTGCAGACGGGCAAACTGAGGCCCACAGAGCAGAAGACGGTCGCCTGGGTCGCTCGGGGGCAGCGAATGGAAATCCGAACCGGCATCTGAGAGGACGATGTCCGTCCGACTCTAACTCACGGGACGCCCCCCGTCCCTTCCCGCCTCCCTGCTCGCTCGGCCGGGGCAGGGAGGGAGAGAGGACTCGGGCCCATCTGTTCCTGCCCCCGTTCCGACCAGGCCATCGGCTTGTCACAGTTGGCACAGTTAACACAAGCCTTTTCCCAGGCCCTTTACACACCCGAGGACTCTGAAATCACCTTCCCCAAAAGACACTGATGCGGGACAGTCCCTCCGGGGGGGCCAAGCAGGAGATACGGGGTTCCGCGGATAAGAGAGGTTCGCACCCAGGCTCCCCCGGCCCTGAGCCTGGGGCCCTGCTTTGCCATCAAACCCCAGGCCCTCATCATGCCACCAAACCAGCGCCCGCGACACCCGGTCCCGTCACCACGTGCCGCGGCACTGGGTTCTGATCGAGGGGCACGGCCTCGCAGCAAACCAGACACACACACCGCGGCTCCTGATGGCAGCCGACTCCTAACGCCGCCGGGAGCTTAGCCCCTGGACGAACGACTTAGCTACAAGGACAGACCTACTTCCTTCTTTGGTTTCAGCTCCGCTGCCCGCCGCACGGCCGCCAGGCGCGGGTCTATGCAAACCTACATTCAACATCATGTCCGGGCGCCCGGGCGGCTCAGTCGGTTAAGCATCCGACTCTTGGTTTCGGCTCAGGTCGCGACCTCACGGTTCATGAGTTCAAACCCCGCATCGGGCTCTGCGGTGGCGGCGCAGAGCCTGCTTGGGATCCTCTCTCCCCCTCTCTCTGTGCCTCCCCTGCTCACACGGTCTCTGTCACTCTCAAAATAAACAAACCTAAAACATTTTTTAATAAAAAAATAAACAAATAAAAAAAAAATCGGGTAAGAAGCCCCGGCGGCTGGAACTTGCTGCCCGTCCTGAGCCCAGAACCAGAACGTTTCCAGCGTTTCCCGCGGCTCAGCCCCCCTCCGCCCTGCCCCCGCCCTGCCCCAGAAGCTCCGGGCTGGGCCCAGCCATCTGCGTGTGAGCAAGCCCTCCCAGCGGGGCTCGCGTGCCCTCGCGCTCGAGACACCTGTCACCCATCCGTGGGCCTCGGGAGTGGTTGACAGTGTGTGGGCGGAGTGCTGACCGTTCAGCCTGTGTCACCGGACAGATCCGGATTTCAGTCTCCGGTCTGCCACTTCCGAGCCGTGTGTGAGCTTGGCCCCTCACTTAGGGTGTGAGCCTCAGCCCCTCAGCTGTGGGGCCGGGGGAGCGGCGAGGCTGGAGAAGCCCCCGGGGGAGTGGCGACGGAGCCAGGATGCTCCGTGGCTGGAAGTCTGTCCCCGCCCTCTGTGCCCGGCTCCTGCTCCCCGCCTGGGGCGGCGGCCGGCAGTGGGGCTCTTAGGGGCCCTCCTTTGCAGGTAAATGGCCATGTCGGGTCACAGGCTAAGGGGCGCCGCTAACCCAGAGGTGCTAGCTCAAAAGCTTGTCGGGGAGGACTGCACAGGCAACTCCCCGCCCCCACCCGCAGTGTTTAGGTTGGGGGGGGGAACATACATGACACATGGGGAGCCCCGCGCGCCTGGCCTGGACGTCAGAGCCCCGAGCCCCTTGGCGGGGGGGAGGGGGGGCAGCTGACAGGTGCCCAGCACGGCCTGCTCACCAAGCTCAGTGGCCTCGGAGGGCAGCCGCTCCCAGGGCTCGGAGTCAGAGCTCCTCGCTCTCCAGGTCAGACCCCCGGGCTACACACCTCGCGGGCCGGCTGAGGGGCTAGGGCAAGGAACGCTCCATCGGCTGTGTCTGTTACCCCGGAGTCCTAGCGTGGCAGCTGGCTGGCGCGTCTCCTGGCCGGAGGTCACTCCACGTGTGCCGACTTGTTTCCAAGGCTCCAGAAAGAGCTTTGCACAACGGCCCCTGCCCTCTCCTGGTCAGTCCCGCTGGACGGCGCCTGGTGTACCCTCCCCACTCCTCAGGGCGTCGGTTCCGACGGCCCCTGCCGACCCATCCTCCTCACCGAGGGGGCTCCTGCCTGAGGGGGGCAGGACGGCCCCTTCCCAGAAGGAGCTCGGTTTCCGGGAGCACGAAATCAGAGCCGAACAGACGGAGGGGGCAGGAGGGCAGGGGGCAGGAGGGCAGGGAGCAGCAGAGGTGAGGGGCGCAGGGTCCGGCTCCTGAAGCACCTTCAGGGCAGGATTCTGGACTCGCCCTGACGGCTTGGCACTGGCGGACAGGAGGGGCTGAGAACAGGAGGCCACGTGTGCTTCACGCCATGCTGCCGCAGGGGTGGGGTGGGGTGGGCAGGGCAGGGCGGGGCGGGTGTGTAGCCGGAGGCCTCCACCACCAGAGTCGAATTAATTCCACATGCTGCGGGAGTGCCGGCCCCAGGATAACTCGGGAGAGAGCCTGCCCGGCCGGCTCGAGGGGGAAGCCCAGCATCTCGTGGTGGGGGAGGGGGCAGGTGGCGGGAGGAGAGAGAATGGGACACACTCCAGCTGCGCCGCCGGACGGGGTTGGGGCAACGGGAGAACCGGGCCGAGCGCATCGCGGGAGGAGCTGCTAGTTTACTGGGCGGCCGGGGGAGTCCTCACCCAGATGACCTCTGGGCTGGGACACGACACAGGCACGACGCGCCCTTCTGCACAGCGAGGCCGCCTGGCCCGGCGCGGCTCCGTTAGCGGTCCCCGGGGCTGACATGGCGCGGCCGCCGCAGGTGTCTGAGCGGCGGGCGCTGGTTTAAGGGAACAGTGCGGCGAGCCTCTCGCGGTTCCCGTTCCGCGGATGCCTTCAACGCGGACGGCGCAGCCTCCAGAGCCACGGGACCGCGGGCGCCCCGCGTACAACTGTCGCCAGACGCTAGTGCCCAGAGGAAAGGGGGGCAACGTGGCAGGGTCTGGAAAGGCTGGCTCGCAGCTGGGTAGGCACACGGCGCGCGCCAGGGAAGGAAAGGTGTTCTCGAAGCCACAGGGCCCCGGGAAACATTACTGCCGACGGAGAGTGTTCGCTGCGGCTCCGAGCTGCGTGGCCGAGGCCTTTTCGCACCGTGGAGCTGGAGCTGTAAAGTGCCTACTTCCAGACGGGAGGGAGGGAGGGAGGAGGAGGGGGGAGGGGGGGAGGGAGGGAGGGAGGAAGGAAGGAAGGAGGAGGGAGGGAGGGGAGCGGCAGAGAGACCCACCGCGGGGGCCCTGCGAGCAGGTGGGGCCTGAGCTGGACTGTGTGTGCACGTGAGTGCGTGTGTGCTGATCACACCACCTCCCCAGAGGTTCTGATGCTGCGAGTCTGGGGCAGGACCCAGTGGCCCGCGTTTGCACACACACCCGGACGCCCTGGGTGACTCTGAGGCAGGCAGTGCCCTTCAGAGGCGCTGGTCAGGCCCCGTGCCTGGACTGACGATGGGCCCCCCACGGAGCCTGAACCAGCACCTTCCTTCAAACCGGAGACGAGGACCTGTGGGGGCAGAAAAACGCCCCGCCCCCAGGGTCAGCCCTCTTTGGAGGAGCAAGGTCCAGACACGAATTTAGAACAGGAGGTGATGGGGGCACCTGGGGGGCTCAGTTGGTTAAATATCCGACTTCAGCTCAGGTCATGATCACACGGTCTGTGAGTTCGAGCCCCGCGTCAGGCTCTGTGCTGACAGCTCAGAGCCTGGAGCCTGCTTCAGATTCTGTGTCTCCCTCTCTCTGCCCGTCCCCTGCTCATGCTCTGTCTCTTTCTCAAAAATAAATAATACAACATTAAAAAACATTAGAACGGGAGGTGATGGATCTTAGTCCCACCCGATGGAAGAACCAGTCTTAATGACTGGGGGGGGGGGCAGAGTATGCACTTGAACGGCGAGAGACAGAGGGAGAGCTGGAGGGGGCGGGACAAGGAGAATTCAGAAAGGACAAAACCGGGCCATGGATTCTGGAGCCCACCGTGGACCTAGGGCACCCCTCTCTCCCTCGCCCTCCAGCCCCGTGGTTCACGTGGGGCTCCCGAGGTAGACATGCGACCCAGCCCGGCCCACGAAGGTTGCGCTCTTGCCCGCTGCCGGGATTGGTTCAGGGATGGTCACACGACCCGAGACAGAGGGAGGGCCCACGCAAGTGCTGGGCAGCTGGTTCTCACCCGCCGAGGGTGGTGGGCCTGGAGTAGCTGAGACATCTTTGCGTTGCGCTGGGAGCGCCTGTCTGAGCGTGAAGCCTACACCCGGGAAGGCGGAGCCTAGAGATGGAGACGCCCACCAGCAGCACCCAGACCCAGCGTTGCCTGAAGCCGGTGCTCACCCGACCTTGTCAATCCCGTGAGCCCATCAAGGTTCTTGCTTGTTTAAGCCAGTTTGAGTTGTGTTTGGACATTTACCATGGAAACAATCCTGACTAAAAAGGAAGGCGAGATGAGGGTTCGTTTCTTGTCAGCCTTTTCGCTCTCGTAACGTACATGTTTTAATCGAGGAGGCCTCGTATCACCGTATTGGGAAAGAGACTTCCCTTCTCTGAGGGTAGCATGTCCCCCAAACGTGCGTGTCCCTAGGAAAAGGTGACCCACGTTCGAAAGAATGGAGGTCACTGCCACCTCGAGGTGCACGCCTCCTTCCGGTAGGGCTCCGTGAGGCCCGTCCTTCCCCGGCCCCACCTCCGTCCATCCGCGACAGACCGGCCGGCTTGGAGCACCGCACGTTTTGTTAAAGACCCTCGACCGCTCCCACCCCGCCTGGCGGGAAGGCGAGACCCCTCACCGGCCCCTGCGCAGCCCACCAGGGTGGGGGCAGAGCCCTGCTTGCCCGACCCCTCCCACGCGACCGAGGCCCTCTTCCGCCTGGGAGCTCTCTCCCCCCGCCAGAGTCTGTGATCATGTCCTCATTTCCGAGCTGGCTCATTGGCCCCCAAGCTTCAGGCCGGGAGGGATGGCCGGTGGCGGGGGCGGCTCCGAGTGCACGGTCCGGGGACCAGCAGCCGCCGCAGCCCCTGACAGTGTGTGACAAACGAGGAGCCTCGGCCGCGGCCGCAGATGGGCCAGCGCGGGGACTCTCCCGCACGGCGTGACTTTCTCGGGCCCTAAGACGCCATCTGACGCCCTTTCCCCGCTGCTGCCGAGCCACACGGGCTGCCGTCCGAGCACCTCCTTCGTCCAGCGGTGCCACTGCCGTGACCGGCAGGGCCCGCACGCTCGCCACTAACGCGTAGGCCGGAGCCGGGGCCCAGAGCGCTCACGTGCGAGCGGGGGCCGGGCGGGGGTGGGACGGCACCAGAGGCCGGCTGGCGGGCACCTGCTGTGTCTGGGAGGGGCTGCCGGGCCTTCAGACGGGACGCCTTCCCCCCGGCCCCGTTCTCAGGCTCACACAAACCCCGGAAGGGCAGAGACGGGAGTGTCTGCACAGCAGACGGACTTTCCCCACGCCTCCCTCGGCCAGGCCGGGTCGGGGTCAGAAGAGAACGCTTGATTCTGGTTCAGGTTTGAGCCAGAGCCCTCCTTTGATCTGAGGGGCCTGTCTCCTGCTGAGGTATTTATTTGCAGAAACCACTGTGGTTTCCTACTACTTCAAACACACCTCCAGGAAGCGACGCGAGGTGGGGGCCCCGCCGAGGCTGGGTTTATGGCCCCGCGGGGCCCGCGACCAGGTACCTGTGGTCCTGCAGGCAGGTGTGGCTGGCCGCCCTGGGCTCTGAACAAAAGCCCGCCATCTTCGGAAGCAAATGGGCTCCGGTAAACCTATTGGGGGGAGCTCCTAGAAATCAAGGGTCCTGGGAGACCCTGGGCAAGGCCCCCCTGGCCTCTGCCTTCTCACCGTGAGGGGAGACCCAAGGTAAGGGTACTCCAGTGCTTACTCAGAACGAGGTCCCCCATGGGGGCTGGGACCCAGCTGGCCGAGGATGGTGGTCCCTGCTTGGAGAAGATCATCCACCAGCCCCGAGCTCTGGGGATCCCCCTGCTTCAGCACTAGGGGAGCCCGGGGCTCCACACAATGGCTTCCCCACCTCCCCCAACACCCCCAACCTTTTGCCAGGAAATTTTTCAAACATTAGGCCAAGTTGAAAGAGTTTCACAGTGACCAACCTACTCATGACCTAGAGGCTACCAGTAACATTTTACTACATTGCTTTATCACATTTCCCAACCATCCATCCATCCATCCAATCATCCATCATCCATCATCCATCCTCCATCCATCATCCATCCTCCATCCATCATCCATCCATCCATCCATCATCATCCATCATCCATCCATCCATCATCCATCCATCCATCATCCATCCATCCATCCATCCATCATCCATCCATCCATCATCCATCCATCCATCCATCCATCATCCATTCATCCATCATCCATCCATCATCATCCATCCATCCATCCATCATCCATCCATCCATCATCCATCATCCATCCATCCATCATCCATCCATCCATCATCCATCCATCCATCCATCATCATCCATTCATCCATCATCCATCCATCATCATCCATCCATCCATCCATCATCCATCCATCCATCATCCATCATCCATCCATCCATCATCCATCCATCCATCATTCATCCATCCATCCATCCATCATCCATCCATCCATCATCCACCCAGAAAGCAGTCTTATTTTTTGGATGCATTTCAATGTAAATTGCAAGCACCAGTATACTCCCCCCTAAATACTTCAGTATTAACTAGAGTTTGATAGTCATTGAAATTTTTAAAAATCTTTTTAGGTAAAATCTATCTGTAATGAAACACACAAAACCCAGGTGTGCATTTGCTGAGTGTTGAGAAATGGGTGTACCTGAGTGAGCCAAGCCCCGATCCAGGTCAGAACACTATCATCATCCCGGTCCCCTTGTGCCCCTTCCCGCCAACTCCCTCTTGTGAGACACAACCGCTGTTCTCTCAGAACTGGCTCACCTGTCCTGGAACTCTGTAGAAATGGAAGTACCCAGAATGTAATCTTTTGTGCGAAGCTTCTTTCCTTTGGTATTTTTTTTTATGTTTACTTATTTTTGAGAGACAGAGATAGAGTGTGAGTGGGGGAGGGGCAGAGAGAGGGAGACGCAGAATCCGAAGCAGGCTCCGGGCTCTGAGCTGTCAGCACAGAGCCCGACGCGGGGCTCGAACTCACGAATGATGAGATCAACCGATGCTCAATCGGCTGAGTCCCCCGGCGCCCCTCCCTCACCGGGCCCCCCGGCGCCCCTCCCTCACCGGGTCCCCCAGGCGCCCCTCCCTCACCGGGTCCCCCAGGCGCCCCTCCCTCACCGGGTCCCCCAGGCGCCCCTCCCTCACCGGGTCCCCCAGGCGCCCCTCCCTCACCGGGTCCCCCAGGCGCCCCTCCCTCACCGGGCCCCCCGGCGCCCCTCCCTCACCGGGCCCCCCGGCGCCCCTCCCTCACCGGGTCCCCCAGGCGCCCCTCCCTCACCGGGCCCCCCGGCGCCCCTCCCTCACCGGGCCCCCCGGCGCCCCTCCCTCACCGGGCCCCCCCGACGCCCCTCCCTCACCGGGCCCCCAGGCGCCCCTCCCTCACCGGGTCCCCCGGCGCCCCTCCCTCACCGGGTCCCCCGGCGCCCCTCCCTCACCGGGCCCCCCGGCGCCCCTCCCTCACCGGGCCCCCCGGCGCCCCTCCCTCACCGGGCCCCCCGGCGCCCCTCCCTCACCGGGTCCCCCGGCGCCCCTCCCTCACTGGGCCCCCCGGCGCCCCTCCCTCAGCATGTTTTTGAGGTTCACGCATGTGACCCTGTGTGTTAGCAGCCCACTTCTCACAACGGCGGGCGGAGTCCAATCGGCCGAATGTGCCGTCCTCCACACTCGCTTTCATGTTGTGTTCTGGGTTTAGGGGAAAGGAAGAGCCACGACTTTGCTACCAGAACACAGCCGGACAAAACCGTGAGCACCGCTGTCCTCAAACCCAACGGTGCTCAGGGCGCAGGTGCCCTGGGTTGAAGGTCAGCCCTGCCACACAGCCCTCGCGTGAAACGGGGCGAGTCCGGGTAGCTTCCCGTTCTCCAGCTTCCTCGACTGCGAGACGCTGGTGATGACGGGGCCTTCCTCAAGCCGCGGCCGTGAGCAATGCGTAATCGGGTGTGCAAAGTGACTGGCCCAGCAGGGGCCCCGACAGGAGGTGTCCTAGGTTGTGAGGAGAGGCTTTGATTTTAAAGGACATGAACGTGAACCCCACATGTGGCCACTAAGCGACTGCAATTCTGGGAAATTCCCGTAGCTTCTTCTTAAACTATGAGTGGCTATGGGGCACCTGTGACTCAATTGCTGAAGTGTCTGACGCTTGATTTCGGTTCCGGTCATGATCTCGCGGTTCGTGGAATCGAGCTCCGAGTTGGGCTCTGTGCTGAGCATGCAGCCTGCTTGGGATTTTTTTTTTCTCTCTCTCTCTCTCTGCCCCTTCCCCGTTGCTATCTCTCTCTCAAAAACAAATAAACATTTTTTTAAAAAATAAAATAGAATAGGGGGCACCTGGGTGGCTCAGTCGGTTAAGCATCCAACTTCGGTTCAGGTCATGATCTCGTGGTCTGTGGGTTTGAGCCCCATGTCGGGCTCTGTGCTGACGGCTCGGAGCCTGGAGCCTGCTTCGGATTCTTTGTCTCCCTCTCTCTCTGCCCCTCCCCCGCTCGTGCTCTGTCTCTCTCTCAAAAATAAATAAATGTGAAAAAAAATTTAATAAAAAGAAAATATCTCTCTGCCCTTCTCCCACTTGCTCTCTCTCTCTCTCTCTCAAAATAAATAAGTAAACATTTTTTAAAAATAAAATAGAAGCGGCTTCATCGTATTTTATGATATGATCTTGTGGATTTATTTTCCCTCTTCCTATCTTTTCCTCTTTCCACCCCACTTTGTAGACTAACCCCCTCCGATGGCGCAAAGACTCCTCCCCAGCATAACAAGGCTGTTCGTATCCTCTGCCTAACGAGAGAATTTTAAAAGATCACGTACGCAAAGTGCTTAGGAAAGCAGCGGTATGCAGTAGGCGCTCTATAAAAGTGACCCCCCATCACCAGCAGAATGGTCCCCAAGCGCCGTTCCCTGAGAAGTCAGGACGGCGCACGCAGGTCAGCCTTGCACCCCACCCCCGACTGCCTGCAGGTGGTACCGGAAGTGGGATCCAGAGCAGAGCCTGCAGGTGCCCGAAGGGTCCCCGGGGTCCTTAGCTGATGCCCTTGCACGGGTCACCGCCGAGGAGCCGCCCCCAGCACGCGGAGCCCCCGCCTCGGGCTCTGGCCTCCTTTGCCGAGCTGAGCCGCAGCCCGGAACGCTCGACTTGGCCCGACTTGGCCATGTTGCCTAAGATGTTCCAGAAGCTTCAGCTGGAAAAAGTTAGTCCCTGCGTTTCACCATACAATGGGAGAGAGTGGCCATGGGTGAGGGAGAGGGTGGGACTGTCACCCCAGGGCAGGCCCCCGGGCTTCCCGAGGGTGTGCGGGGGCCGGGATGACGCCTGGCTGGGACCCGACTGCGGCCTCTTCTGGCCCCTGACAACCAGTTTGCTCCTAGTGTTGTATTCCCAACACCTTGGCGCAAGGATGGGCCTTCAGGACTACTGAGCCCACGGCTTGGCCAAGGTCTCCTACTGAAGATCCAAGGCTGGGTCCCAGTTCAACTCAACATACGTGAATCATATATTGGGTCGAAAATATGAAACGGTCAATGTTCAGCCATTTTCATCTACAGAAAATTGGCAGTTTCATGCAATTCAGTCCACTCAGCCTCTCTTACGTGTACGTTGTTGTCCTGGGGTCTGGGCGATGGGGTGGGGGGCCCTGAGGCCGAGGATCAGCACTGACCTTACAGTTATACTGGGGCTTACGATCTGCGTTCCAGGTGGTAATCTCTTTCTAAATAGTCCTACCTCAGTTGTGTTTTTTTTTTTTTTTTTTGAGAGAGAGAGAGAGTTGAGGAGGAGCAGAGGGAGACAGAGAAGAGAGAGAGAGAGAGAGAGAGAGAGAGAGAGAGAGAGAGAGAGAGAGAGCATCCCAAGCAGGCTCCACACCCAGCACTGAGCCCAACTCAGGGCCCAATCCCATGACACTGGGATCATGACCTGAGCTGAAATCAAGAGTCAGACACTCAACCAACTGAGCCGCCCAGGCGCCCTGATGGTCTTGCCTCTTGCTATGAGATCCACACCACTTGAATTGGTTCAATTACCTTCTCGGGGCTTCAAAGACCCCCCCCCATTCTGAGGTTTCCCAAACATCTTCTGGGAGCCAAGGTCTTGACTCTGTGCTCCAGAGCCTCCGAGACCTGCCCTTTCTCAGGATGGGTCAGTAGGACTCCTGACTCCCAGGCAAACCGACCAGACCCGTGGGTACAACTGACCAAACCTAGGCTGTTTCTTCTTCTGCTGGTTCTAGTCCTTTCTTTTGGCTGGGCTTTATACCTGTCTTTGATTCCGGGGGACACTCCCTGGGTCCTTATAGTAAGTCCAACCCCATGCTCTTTTATTCTTTTTTTTTTTTTAATCTTGCTAAATTTAACTCAACTTGGTTTCTATTATTTACAACCAAAGGTTGCAGCCCATGAAGGAGTAACCTAGCCTTTCTCTCTGAAGGTCCCAAACGGCACTGGAACTTTCAGAGACAACACATTTCCTGCGTGGCTTCCTACCCTCTCCTCAGTGACTCTCTCATGTGGCTACGATCCCATCTGTCATGGCCAGGACTCTGTAAGGACAGAGGATGTGAGGCCCCCAACTCACCCCATACTCCAGGGCTGGACAGGAGTGAGTGGGGCAGACTCCCCAAGGACTCACAAACATGGTGCCACAAGTGCCGGCCACTGGGGGCCTTTGGCCACTCAACTACAGAGGCACCTATTAGCAGCTACTGTCGTGTGTTTACAATTCAATTCACGTTGGAACAAAGACAAGCTGAAGATCAAATAAACAGCTCCCAGACACGGAGCCCAGCACACACTCTGTCGTCCCCTTTGGTATGGAAAGCAAGACAAGCGCCGCCCTCTCTGGCCGCTCTCCAGGGTCCTGGCAAGACGGGGTGAAACGGGGGGGCGAGAAGACTCCCGAGTGTGTTGCGACATGAAAACAGGTTTGAATGGGGACAAAAGGTGGTTTTCTCTTCTTTTTTAAACATCGTTCTGGATAAAGGAAGATTCTATGCCAGAGGAAATGTTTGCAAACTGGGTCAGGACAGTTCCCATGCCATAAAAACAGACTGCTGTCCTCAGGACCCAACGAGGACCATTGCTGAGACCTCTCCAATTTCCAAAAACAAAACAAAACAAAACCATCGAAAGTGACCATTGATTCCCATAGGTTCTGGTTCAAATGTCACACACTGAGAGCCTTCTACGCGCCAGGCATTGGGCTATTCACTTACTACCTGGTTTGTCCCTCACCTTACCCCAGAGGTTAAGTGATTTGTCTAAATTCACATACTTGGGAAGTGATGCGTCTCTTCTAGGGTCCAAACTGTTGGACTTAAAAGCCATTGCACTTTTTCCTAGCCACTCTGCTGTTCTCGCAAACTCACAGTCCCTTGGCTGGGTCACAGTGAACTGTCAGACGCGTGTCCCTTCCTGCCCAGCACACTCGCCCCCCGACCCCTTGCTCATGAACCCATCCGCCCACGCGGAAGTTCCACCAGTGACGCCCACCTCCTCGTCTTCTCTCCAGCCGTGGACTCCACCACAAGCCGTGTAGTGCCTTGCTGGACGCTCACGGCGGCCTCCTGACCGGTCTTCCGTCTCCAGTCTCTCTCTCCTTCTGACTTGTCCCCTACGCCACTGCCAAAATAGGCTTGCTTTTCGATCTCGTACTTCGCGCCCTTCCAAGACCTTCGCGCCCTTGATGTCTCGTGAGGTCCTTCATGGTGTGGCCCCTACCTGCCGACCTGACCTTACCTCTTGCCACTCGCCACCCTGACCCTGCCTGCCACGCTCAGGCCACCCGAGCCCACCAGAAGACCCCCGCCCCCTCCACACCCCATATACTTCCTTTTCCTCGCACTGTTCTTTCTGCCTACAAGGCCCTTTTCCAGCATCACTGCCTCGAGAAACCTCCCCACCCGTCGGGACGACTTACAAGTTACCTCTTCCTGGAGCCCGTGTTGGATTCCCGGGAGGAATCAGTCCCTGCTTCCTTCCTCGTCTCCCTGCTCTGGTGGACAGTTGTCCTTGTTCTTTATTATCGTCACCGCCGAACGATTTTCTCTCCCGTGCTGCAACAACGAGCTGCAAGAAGGCAGCCAAGCTTACTCTGTTCACCTCTGAGTCCCTGGTCTAGGGACCGGCACAGAAGAGGGATTTAGGAATGCTTGCTGGTTGAATAACAGAATCAACGCGCCAACAGATCGATGGACAAATGACCTATTTTCGCTCTAAAAAGAACCTCGGTCAAAGAGAGATTAAGCAGTCTGCGGGTCACAGGCCCATCTCACTGTCTCCTTGACCCCTGCCCTCTCCCTGCCTGGCCCTGCCGGGAAGGGGCACGGGCTTCCCAATGGTCTGCCCACCTCCTCTCTTCTGAGGCCCGGCCTTCCCGCTCACACGCAGTCACTACGGGGCCTCCGACATGGGCCAGCGCCCTCAGTGTGTCCACAGGAGAACACCTGCTCCAGCCACAGCAATGAGTCGCTCCCCTGGGCTTTCTGGCTTGGGGCCAAAGATGGAGCCTGAGGACAGAAAGCGCTGTCCCACTAGGGCAGCAGCCCCGTCATCTTCCCTGTCCCCTGTCGGTCCACAAGATCCGAGAGCCAATGCAGAGGGAGGAGCAGGGGAAACAGAGTCACGGAAGGAAGGAAAGTCATGACCGCCTTTGAGCCCAACTTCCAAATGCCCTGAGGTCGGGCCCCCCCCCCCACTTCTCATTTTATAATCCGCTCTTTTAATCCTGTCCGAGGTTCACTGAGCCCTCACCTTCTCCTTTTGGCTGAAGTTATTATTTTGGGTCAGGTTTCTGTCACTCACACCCCAGAACCCTGACACGCAGAGAGGCCTGGACGAGAACTGGGCTGGCCCTAGCTGGGGCCCTGTGCTCTGGCTCCCCGCCCCGCCCCCTGCACAGCTATGGGCCGCAAAGTCCCTTACAGTGTGGTGGCTTCTCCTCGCCCCAACCCTCAGGACCTGTCTTCCAGGAGACGTGAAAAGGGGACACCGATAAGGAAGCTGTCACCCACCCACTGTCTCCTTGAACCAGTCTCTTGGCCAACTCCCGCCAAAGCTTCCCCTGCACCTCCGGCCCCACCTGGCGGGCCCCCTGACCCCCGCATGGCCTTCCCCCTCCCACCCCCTGACTGGACAACCTCACAGAGCCCCATCTCTCTCCATCCCGCCTTGCCAACAGAATCTTCCCTGAACACATATCCGACTGTACTCCGTCTTGCTCGGAAGCCACCAGGCTGCCCCTCCCCCCCAACCGCGGCCCACACACTTTGGATGGCTCAGGACACTGCGGTCCCTGCCTAACTCATCACACTTTGTGCCCGTGAACCTGCAGAGGCGTGGGCCACACACGGTCTCCCGGGTGCTCGCTGGCGGTTCCTGCCTCTGTGTCTCTGCTCGCCCTGCACCCCTGCCCGGAGCCTCTCGTGCCTCTTCATATATTTCGCTCACTTCTCCGTATTTCCGTTCTGCCTCACTTTGGAGACTTCCCCGATCACCCTAATGGACATCTTGCTTCTTGATAAACTTTCTTGCTCTCTCTCTCTCCCCCCCTCTCCTCGTTGCCCGCTCCACTCACCCCAACATGACTTTCAGGTTAAGAGAGACCCTCCGTGCCCTTTGGAGCCCTCTCCTCCACCCCATTTGTGCGGCGTGTGTCTCAAGCCAGGACTGGCCCGCGGTCTCCTAGGTCCTGGCAGAGCCAGGCGTGTGACGGGGCAAGTAGGAAGGAGGCCTCTGGGATGACTCAGGGGTCGGAGGCTGGGGCGGAGGGAATGGGGAGCAGATTTCCCAGCTGGCCGAGTTCCCAGCTGCATCTGAGCCGCTGTGGCAGCCACGCCGTGCGGGAGGCAGTCGTGTGGGCGAGTGGAGGACCAGGAGAGGGATGTAGACACAGCTTACAGAGGTCCCTGAGCCTTGGGGGGGAAGGGCGGGGACCCGCCGGCCGGGCGGACGGAGGTCGAGGCCGGAGCCCTGGGAGCACAGAAGTGATACAGCTGGGGTGACCCTGTGATGTTCGCATGGGCCCCTCTCAGGGGGCTGCCCCCCACATTGTAGGGCTGGCCCTCCCTTCAAAGGCTGGGAAACGGCGTCAGGCATAGCTTCCAGCACCCCATCCTTCCACCGAGGACCCGTCCCTGGCCGCGATCGGCCTGCACCCTCCGGGCCAGCAGAGCTGCCGGAGCCCGTGGAGCCCCCGCCCGAGCTGTGTGGGGCTGCCGGCCAGGCCCCCACCTGCTGGGCCGGGCGCCCCACCACTCCCTGCCGCCCACGGGGGCCAACGCGGCCTCTGCTCTCACAGGCTCCGGGCTGCTTGGGCCGCTGGAGGAGTCTCCCGCCCTGGGAGCACTTCCTGTCCTGCCGGAACTTGCTGGAAGACAACTCAGCCGCCAGAGAGATTCTCCATGAACAGGGCGGTTGGAACCGAGCCCCATGTCTCTCCCTGGAGACGCCAGCCCCTGAGTGTGCAAGGGCCAGAGTGAACGGCCCGCGGGCTGAGGTCTCGGCGGGACGCGGCCATCCCTGAGCCGGGAGGCCTGTCAATGTGTTAGGACGCGTGGAGGGGTCGAGTGAGGCCACCCCAGGCATCGGAGCAGGAGGCGGGAGCCGCCTCGGGCGCCATCCAGGACCCGGATCCCTCCTCGGCCCTCTTCCCAGAACCGCGGGCTGGTGGGGGCCAGAGTTCGAGCCCTCGGCCCTCCCCTGCGGGGCCCACGCCGCACCCTGCGGGGCTCTCCCTCCGGCTTTTTGTTCTTTTTTGTTTTCAGACCTTCCAGTAAATAACGCACTTTCTGTTTGGTCTGAGCCATCTCCCCCCTTGTTCGGCCGGCCACAAGGTTACGTCCTCCGGGGTCGGGTCCCCCGGTCCCTGTAGGAGGTGTGGGAGGAGGGGGCGCGCCCCACGCGGCATCATGGCATCACCGCCTCCCTGAAAACCGCGGGGGAGTCCCGGGAGGAGCGAGGGCCTCTGCAGCTCACTGTCCACCCTGCCGTCCCCACCCCTGGAGGCGCGGTGGGCGGGCCGCTCGGTACCCAGCACCGCGCAGCCCCGTCACCCTCCCCCCTCGAAGCCCACGGCTTTGCCGGGCCGGAAGAGGGGCCTCGGGATGGGTCTCCGAGCACCTGGAAAGTGGACCGGTCTTCTCAGTGGCATTGCCGGCCACCGCCTTTGGTGACCGGGATCGTCACACGGCCACGTCGGCAGCAGCCAGTCAAAGGCATCTTGCCGAACGGGAGGGGGAGGACCTATCTGATGCCGAGGGTCCCGCTCCGGGGGCGCAGGGCGTGAGGGCCTCGTGAGCGCCCCACGGTCACTGCAGGACACCCCGAAGCCTCCCGCTGGCCCCGCTGGCTGTGCTCACAGACTCTGCTCCCATGGAGCCTGAAGTTCGCTGCCCCCCCAGCTCCACGCAGCTGCCCAGGGCGCCGAAACAGAACAGGTCTTGAGCCTTCCCTGGGGATCTAGATGCCGTGTGTCTGGGAGGGGACCCGGGAACGCATCCCTGTAAAGATGCCCTTGGGGCCCCTGGTCCGCAGCCAGCAAAGGGAAGCTGCCTGCAGCCCCCAAATCTGTGCCCCAGAACAGCAAGGCTCACTGGGCTCTGACACTTGTGGCCAAGGGGCGCCTGGGCGGCTCAGTCGGCTGAGCGTCCGACTCTTGGTTTTGGCTCAAGTCGTGATCTCAGGGTTCGCAGGACTGAGCCCCACGTTCTCTCTCTGCCCCTCCCCCACTCGCACGTGCGTGCACGCTCTCTCTCTCTCTCTCTCTCTCTCTCTCAAAAAGAACTGAGCCAGTCTCCAAGCTGCTGTGTGTCACCAAGTGGCGACTCTGCCCAGCCGCCTGCTCAAGTCCAGCCGGGCTGGCGCCAGGAAGCTCACTGCCTGGAACGTAGTAAGTGCTCAGTAAGTGTTAGCTTGCCTGCTGCTTGTCACCATCTGCCAACACCGCCGGTCTCAGAACCTAGGAACGCTGCCGCTCCGCGAAGGTGCGTTCGGACACATCCTGTTGGCACAGCGGTTGCCTCGGCCCAGACGGCCCAGCACACGGAGAGCGGCTCCAGAGGCCTGTGACCTACAACAGTGTCCGGTGCAGGGCGGGGTCTAGGCAGAGCCACCCACCCCACAGTCAAGGCACAGCTGACCCGGAGCCTGGCGCCCCCTCACGCGCTGCTGCCGGGAATGCAGAACGGCGCAGCGGCGGTGCCTCGGCCGCAGATCGCAGAGTTCCGAGCGCCCCAGCGCCGCTGCCCCCAGGTAGACACGTGCCCAAGGGAAACGAAAACCCCTGTCCGCAGACCGACAACAGAAGCGCGCTCCAGGGCCGCCCGGAAGGGACACAGTCTGGATGTCCAGCAGGAAGAACGCACGCACAGAACGGCGAGTCAGGCCACCGAGTACCATTCGGCCGTAAGAAACGACTCCGGCGCTGCCACCTGGCACCTCGCGGGTGGAGCCTGAAGACACGGCGCTCCGGGAAGGAAGCCAGACGCCCAAGGCGGCTTCTCGTGCCACGTGACAGGGCACAGAAGGGGCTGACCGCGCAGGTCCAAGCAGACAGAAGGCAGATTCGTGGCTGTCGGGGGCCGGGGGGAGGGAGCGGGTGTCTGCCAACCGGGGTGACGACATGATCTGAGGACTCGGAGCGGCGGCGGCGATGGTCGCACTCTGTCAAGGCACTGACGAGGCCCGTAAAAGAGTATGTTTCATGTGTGCACGTGAAATCTCGAGCTGTGAGGGACAAAAAGCCCCAAGCCCTGTCACGTGCTCCCCATGGGGCTTTGGACAGGTCGCTCGGCCAACATGAAAGGTAAAATGCCCCGAAGTAGAAGGCGCCTCTAAGTCACGTGACCTCCATAACCCACCGTTAGCATCATCAGCTCATGATCTTACGAGCGATGGTTCGGAGCCAGGCTCTGCCTACGTGGTTGACACGCACTTCCACCGCTCTGCCAACAGCACGGCCCGGGGCAGAGTCGCGGTTCTGTTTACAGGCACAGGAGGCGGGGAGGACACTCATGGGTTCACACCTAAGAGGTAACTGGCTCAGGACTCAAAGATTCAAAGCGTCTTGTCTCCTTCCAAAGTCTATCATTCACTTGCTCATTCATTCATCCGACAGTCCAGCACGGAGCCGGGCCCTGGGAATGTCGGTAGTCAACAAATCGGGTGTGCTCCCCACCCTCTTAAAGTTTACAACCTACGAGGGGGGGGTCAGCGTGTACCAGACGGTCGCAAAGCGAGCGCGTGATTACAAGCGATGTAAGGAGTTCTGTTCCATGAGAACGTAGGACCCCAGGAGAGGGGGACAGGGGAAGCAGACGCGGGCTGGGCGAGGTGGGCGGGTAAGCTTCGGGGTGTCCGGATCGCGGCAGGACAAGCGTGACGCCCCAGGGGACGAGGGCAGGGAGCTCCCGGCTGGCGGAGTGAGCGGGCGGCACGCGAGTGCAGGCCCCGCACCCACCGTGTGCGTGAGCTTATGGGCGTAGGGGGAAGGTGTCCGGCCAGAAACCCTCTGGGACCGAAGCACACGGTTTGTACAGGGATTTGGGCTGATGAGGGCAGGCGAGGAAGCACCCGTCCGTCGCCCTCCCGGAGAAGTTTCGGGGTGGGGGGGCGGGGCGGGGGGACACGCCCACTGAGGACGGAGTCACGCTGAGGTGCAACCCGGGTGGGCGGGACAGGGCGTGCTGGGGGAGCGCCCCCAGATCTGCAGGGAGGGGCGCCCCCCGGAACGATTGCTGGGCTTCCCGCTCGGGCCGGGGAGATGCCAGGACCCCAGCCTTCTCTGTCCCACTTTCCGGGGTCGAATCCCGCCACCTGGTGACCTGACCTGCCTCGCACAGGCCTTTCCAGCTCCGTCACGGCCCGCCCGCCCCGTCCCAGGGCATGGCCAGGGTCGCCATGAATGGCTGACGGCTGCGGTGAGCGCTGTCCTGGACCTGCTAACCACAGCCCGTTCGTGGGAAGGTCACACGCCAACACCTGTCTTTCCTGGATGGTGACCAGGGCACGAGGCAAGGGGAGGACGCAGGAGACCGGGACAAAGGGGGGTGTCGATCAGAGCTCCTGTTGCCTGCCTCACCTATCGCTGTCAGGGTTCTCCTGTGATGCCGTGCGGAGCAATAGCTACTTAATGTATTTCTTATAAGTGTTCCTCTTCGAACCTTAGCGTCCTCCGCCCGTACGTAACTATCAAATCACTGATCACACCGAAAAATGCTGAAGCATATCCGTCTGTGACTCTAAAGCCATTCCACCGATCGTTCGTATTCAGGGCGCTCTGGGCCCACTGCCGTGGAGGTCCTCCTAGCACTTAAAGAGGACCAAGTATTGGGCATGTGCGTGCTGGGCTCTGGGGCTCTGGGGCTCTGGGCACGGCTGGGTCTGGGGCCACCCCTACTCTCCCGCCCGGGCCAGCCTGGCCCCCCTTGGCTCCGGCTCCTCGCCCAGCCTCTCTGTGGTCCTGGACCGTCTCTGTCATTCCATGCTGCCCGCTGTCCCCAGGCACATGTCCTGGGGGTGGGGGCGCTGAAGTGGGTGGGGGCACAGGAAGCGAGGGGCAGCCCCCCTCAGCCGGGGTCCCAGCCTGCTGTGGAGCAGCTGGTCGGGCCCGACCGGCTCACGGAGCCCCGAGTGAAACGAGCAGACATTCCTCTCCGAACTGCCTCAGCCCTGAGTCACCCGGGAGTGGCCGTCGGGATCACGCCCCCACCGCAGGGGCAGCGGCCACCCAGAGAGGATGGGGAGGGCAGGGCGGTCACCTGGTCGGCTGCGCGGGAGGGGCCACAGCTGTTCCCACCCCCTCCAGCCTGGCATTCGGCTTATTTGGGCAGCCCCTGCTTCTGGCTGGAGCTTGGCGGGCTCTCTCCTCCGGGATACACGGAGCCGTTAGGGAAGGGGTGCGGGCAGCTGCAGGAAGGGGTGGACGGCGGTGGGGGCACCCGGCAGGAAGCCCACGCCTACTGACCGGCTGCTCCGGGGCAGGCTGTGAGTGCCAGGGAGGCCACTCCGGGCCACGCAGACCTGCCTGAGTGGTGGGGGGCGGGGAGCCTGGACGCCCTGCCTTCCTGCAAGGTGGGTGTGCGTGGCTGGCCTCCCCAAGGGCGCACCCCGTGGAGAGCCGGTGATATGGGACCAGGAGAAGCTGGACAAACACTGGGCTGTGTTCTCACCTCCTCTGTCCCCAGTTACCGGGAAGCCTTGGGCAACGGCCCCTCCCTGCCTCAGTCTCTCCCTCTGAAAAACCAAGCAGAGGTCTCCTGCATTCCCAGCTGCCGTCCGTGCCGCCTCGCTCCTGACCCTGGGCCGCGCTGCGTGCTGAGGTAGCACCCAAGGGGAGGGTTTCCGCGTGGTCTCGTCAACCTGCACGCTAGCCCCACCCACCTGTACCTCCACCCAGAGCCGGGGTCCCGCTCACCCAGCTGCCTCCCAGCGGGGAGAGCGTGGCGGTGGGACAGGACCCACACGGGGGCGGGGGTTCTGGCCTGGCGAATCCAAAGCACCAGCCGCACAGCAGAGGCCCCGTAAGTGGTATTAGAACGAGCACACGAGCAAACAGGCAAGAAGCAGGCTCTGGGGTCGGACCAGCTCCACTGGCTAGCTGCGACCTTGGGCCACTCCGTCACCTAACTCTTCCGACCCTCAACAGACACACCTGAAAAGCGGGGACACTGCGGCCCCTACCCTCCCGGGGCCATCGCGGACACTCAGTAAGGACATCCCTCGTGTGTCTGGCACAGAGCAGGCTCGCTCTTCTCCCTCCCGGGACAGCTCTACCTAACGCCCGGCCAGCAGCCCCGAGGTCGTCTTGCACAGTCTAACTGGCCCCTCGTCGCTCGCTAGGCTCCTCTGCATGCACTCCCAGCTCGCGGCGCCCACCCGTCGCCCACGCGGGACACGGGGGTCCCTCCTGGCTCCTCCCCGTCCCGAGTGCCTGACCTCTCCCCAGGCCACGGCCCTCCCACCCTTGCTCTGCAGTTCTCGCGGGCCCACGGGTTTGCCGTGCCCGTCTCCCCCCGCCCCCCCAGCACCACGGGCTTCCCTCGGCGCCCCCCCACCCCCGCCACTACCCCTCACCCTCGCCGGCTGTCGGCGCCTCCTTGGTGCTCGGTAAACGTTTGCTGACTGATGGGTCAGCGAGAGGCCGCTCCGCATGGAATTCGTCACCTTGGAAGCCACCGCGGTTTTGCTACAGGAGAAACGCAAGGGCACCTGCAGAGCAGTCCGGGCGGAGCCCAGCTCGCTCCTGGCCACGCGCGTGCGCGTGTCACCCGGCTGCGGGGCACCCGGCGCGGTAGCTCGTGTTAGAGATGCAGACCAGGGCGGTCGGGGCTCAGGGACAACTGGCGACTGGCCCTCACGCCACGCCGGGTGCCGTGTCGCCAGACGGCGTAGGGTTTACTCTCCTCCGGGAAGGAAGGGCTAGCCCCACTTTACCGACGAGGCAGGAGTCTCGGGAAGATTTCTGGACTCTGTCTCAAGGCGCGGAGCTACTTAGGGAGGGAGCTGGGAGGTCTGTCCGATCCTAAAACTTGTGTCTCCGCACTGCCGCCCGCCAGCGTGGTCGGCCGCTCTGATAGGCCAGCCGCTAGCCTCCCTGCCCGTCACTGGCCAGAACCTTCCAGAGAGGGGGCTGGGGGGCCCCCAGGGCCCGTGAGCGAGGAAGCTGAGGATGGGGAAGGGAAGGGGCGGGGAGAAGAGCCTCCTCGTGGGCAGAGCCGGTGAGCTCAAGGAGCAGAGCCAGGCTGGGCCAAGGGCGAGTGGACAGACGTGCCTGAGAGAAATGGGGCCCGGGTTCCGGGACTCGAACCCCGCTCCTCCTGCCCGTCGATCTGTGCCCGGGGGGCAGACGAGAGGCAAGGGGGACGGGAGGAGACCACGCCCTTCTTGCCTGTGAGTGTCGGGGCCCCTCCTGGAAACTTCTCTCCGCCCACCTCCGCCCCACCACCAGCATGTGGGGGGGGGGGGCTTTGCTTGGGGGTCGTTCAGAATTCCGAAGGCCGAAAGCAGAGGTTACCGATCTGCGGCCTAGAAACCACGCCCTGGCCTGCCAAGCGGTTTTAAGTATTTCAAAAACTGAGAAATTCCCCACCAGTATCTGGGATTCCAGCATTGCCAGAAAATCGTCCAGCCCCCAGGTCACAATTCCCACGTGGCACCGGTCAGCTGAGACGCGGCTGCCGCTTGCGCTGGGTGGAGGGAGGAGGCTCTCAAGTCCCCCCCCAACCCTCCAGCCACGGCCCCACGCCCCGGGAGAGCCGTCGGAATGTTTCCAGAAGCCGCCTTCCTCCCCTCGCGGCCGGTGAGGACAGAGAGCTGCTTTGTCAGCGTGGTGGCCACACAGCAGGGAGCCGGGCGGCTCACGCCTGCCTGGCTCCTGACCACCAGACTCGGTCCCCTCCGGGAAGCCTGCTGCTGTTTCTAAAGTAACATGAAACACCTCTGGCTTCCCGGCCTGGCCCCCTAGGGCTCCCTCTCCGGCCCCCACGCCACGGGCCGGCCCAGCTGGGGCACCTGGGCAAACAGGGCCCGGCCACCTCTTGCGCCCCCAACAATCCCAGCAGTGTGGCCCGCGCGGCTCCCCGGTGCTGCGGCCTGTTCACCCCCCCCACCCCCACCGCATTGCCGGAGCCAGGCCTGGTCAGAACCACCTGGCAATCCTTCATGCCAGCTGCTGAGAGCTTCCGGAAAACTCAAAAATTTGAAACAGACCGTCCTGACGCGGTCCCGGAGGCGGTCTGAGAAGGACGCAGACATCAGGCCGGGCAGCGTCCGGCCCGGACCCCGGCGCGCGCCCAGATCTGCAGCCCCCGAGAGGCACCCCCGACCCCCAACTCACTCGGTGGAACGTAATGGGATGCGTGGTCTCTGCTCCTGTGCCGCCCGCCCCGCCCTCCCCTCGGTCACGTCCCCAGAGCCCACGTGGACGCCCTTCCGGGCCCCTCGGGGACGGCCATCACTGAGGCTCTCGGGAGCCGGCCTCTGCGCTCAGAATGCCCCCTCCCATTCCGCCAGGATTGGGTGTTTGGGATCTCTTCCCCGATGGCCCGGGGTCGGGGGGGGTCTGGAGGGTGAGAGAGATTCACAACTACCACCGCCCTGCCCAGCTGTGTGAACCGGGCCGGTCGTTTCCCGAGCCGTAGGACGGGGCTCGCGGCGCGTCCCAGCAGGGCAGTGGTGAGGATGAGGGCGCGAAGGCAGCAGGCCCAGCAGGACGAATGGACACGGGCCCCAGTGCTCGAGGCGCCCGCACGGGCAGCCCTGGCCGCTGCTCGCCAGCCCGCAGGAGGCGGGAGCCCGGAGGCCCGGCCCTCTGGCAGGTGTCCCCGGCCTGCACGAGTTCCCGGTATGGCCCCCGGAGGCCTCCCGACCCCCGTCCCCTCCGGTCAGCCCCGGCGGGCAGCGTGGAGCGGCTGGCGCCCCGGGGGCCCGGCCTCTCACAGACCGGGGGGCTGCGGGGGCCTTGGGGTCGGCACCGCATGTCTCCCCCGGCCACCATCCCCCCACTGCATGGCCCGCGGCACGGAGCCAGACTCCTCGCCCAACACGGCCCTCTGCTGCCGGGAGCCCCGGGGTCCCGACGGGGCCGACCCCCCACAGGCCCAGTCGGGCTGGAGCGCAGAGGCGCAGGGGGGCAGGAGCGCAGTTGTCCTCCGACTCCACACCCATCTCCCCCCCCTCGCCCACCCGTGACCAGCTCCCCTTGTCTGTCTCCTTCCGTCGTTCTCCGAGCCGGCCTCCAGGGAAGCCACACGCAAGTACATGCACACACAGACACACACACACACACATGCACACCCATCCACACGAGCGCATGCGCGCACACACCCACACACGCACACACACGCTCGCGCGCACGCACACGCAAGTACATGCACACAAGCACACCCATCCACACGAGCGCATGCGCGCACACCCACACACGCACGCACACACACGCTCGTGCACGCACATGCCCGAGGCCCTGGCTCCTCTCTGAGACTCCCTGAACAGAGGGTCCCTGCGCTGGGAATAAGGGGCGCTGCTGACGGTGGGGACACGGCCTTCGGCCTCTGGGCAGGGGTGCCTCTGACCTCAGTGAGTGTGGCCGCCCCCCTTCTCCCTCGGGGCCCCCTGGCTCCTTTCCTTCCTCCCCTGCACCCCCCGCCAGAGCTGTGGCCCCATCTGCATTGCCTCCGTTTCGCCCCCTTTCAGAAGGCTCAGGGCAGCCTCCACTCCCCGGGGCCCGGCACCCTTGACCCCGGGGCTGGGAACTGCTGACCCGAGCGAGCCAGACCTGCCCCGTCACTGGGCACAGAGTGCTGTGGACGCCCAGCAGAGCCGGGCGGGAGCGGGAGCCAGGCAGGCCCGGGACCAACACTGGCTCTGCCCCTTCCTACTTCGGAAAGTGGGCTGTCCGGCCCTCGCAGAGCCTCAGGGGGCTCCCCTGCAATCTGGGCGTCCCCACCCCACGTCCGAACAGATGACGCAGAAGCACTCTGACTGTCCAGAGCGGTGGGAACATTGCTTCCCGCGGAACACAGGGCTCTGGGGACACATGCCAGGAGGACGTGGGTAAGTCGCATGGGGATTCTGCCCCGAAGGGCCTCCCGACCGGAGAGGCGGGTGAGGGTCGTAGGAAAAGGGAGAGGATGAGGGCCGTTTGCAGGACCCGGATGAGGCGCCCGGGAACGTCATTCACCCCAACGCCCCTGGGCCCGAGGGAGGCGGCGCGCGCACCTGGCCCTGAGCTAAGGCAGGGCTGGGGCGTCAGGCCGTCGGGGCAGGGGCGGCAGGCGGAAAGCTGGGGCTGTCTCTGCGCAGAGACTCGCCGGAGCCGTGGGAGGGGGCGGGAGGCAGGGCGCGCCCGGATGCGGCTGGGGCACGCAGGGAAGGGCGCTGAGAGGGGCGGGGGCTGCACGGGCTAAGCGGTCTGGGAGCAGGCGGGCTCCGGTGCGGCTAAGGACCCCGTGTCTGCCCCGCGAGCTCCGCGCGGGCGACTTCGCCCCCCGCCAGCTAGCATCTCGAATGAAACGAAACGAGCACTAATAATGTCCCAAAATAAATGCAAGAATGCTCGGTTTAGATGCTCTGGATGCCCAGGCATTTCCTCCCGGCGGAAGGCAGATGGGGAAGGAGGAAGGCGTCATCAGAGTGTTTGGCACCAGACCGTCAGAAAACCGACGGCCGCTCCTCGGGGGCAGCGCGGGGGCAGCGGCCCTGACCGTGCCGCGAGCGCCGACACGCGATCCGGGTCCTGGCTGTGTGACCCCAGGCGACCTTCGTGTCCTGGGCTCCGGCGGCCTCCCGGTGTCTGCCAAGTGTTGCGTGCAGGGACGATGGCTGCTGTTCCGTGGGGTCCTGCCGCTCTCAACGCCTCTCCTGCAGCAGCCCCGGGAGGGGGCCCTCTGTTCCCCTGATTCTACACCTCGGGACTTTGTCTACACCCCTCCCACCCCTCTCTCTGCGTTCCAGTCGCACGTCCATCCGTCTGTCTGTCGCGCACGGATCTGGTAGAGCCCTACTCTCCCGTGGTCTATGGCCTCCCAGAGTCCCCCGGTCCCAATTCTGCCGCTTCTGGGAAGCGGGGCCTGCCGGGCCGTCCGTGAGGATCCAAGCCCCACCCTGAGTGTTAGCGACTCCTCCGGCTGTAGGGCCCGGAGCCCCGGACACGGCCAAACCCGTCCCCATGCAGCCGGGGGCTGCAGCTAAAAGGGCACGGACGGCTAGGTCTGTCCCCACGTCGGGGAGGGTGGGAGCCGGCGGCTGGGCAAAGATCAGAAACGGCCTTTCTCCAACAGGGCTCGGTGCAGCCAGGGGCTCGGAAAGTGTTCCAGCACCTTCCTGCTTAGTCTGCATGATACCACGCCGTTATTCTGGCTTGTTATAAAAATACTGCTTAGAACGGTCTACTGCCATGGTCGTGGCAACAGCCCTTTGCTGCAAACCCTGTGGCTGGAAAGTGAAAGTCTGGGCACGGAAGCAAACACCAGACTGAGTTTCTCTGCCTAACGTGGGGGGGGGGGCTTTGGGTTTGACGGGGAGAGTGCTGGGGTAGGAAAGAGAGGACCCGGAGGGGCTGGACGCTGAGCAAACAGCAGGTATGGCGCACGGGCACGTGTGAGAACAGTTTTCGTGCTGTTTTTTATGGAGTGTGCCATCAAATTCCCCTTCTTCGTCAACCGTCGGAAAATTCCGCCGCGTTCGCTAATGCTTTGGCGGAAGCGGTCGAAACGGGGACACGACCTGCGGAGACAGCGAGCGGTTGGCAAAGGCGACCGCTTTTTACATCACTGCCTCGATTTCCCCCAGAGAAAGGCCCTTTCCTGCTCTTCAGAACAGAGCCTCGACGCCCCCCTACCACCGACACCAGCCCCCCAAAGAGGCTTTTTCTCTCTCAGAGAAACAGAGCTCGAGGCCGAGCAAAGTTCAGCACATTTAACTCTTCGGTTTGGGAGATGGAAGCCCTTCCAGCATCGTGGGGCCAGGAAAACACCAGCAGCGGAGACAGCACAGGCATTTTCCAAGCTCTTTTTGGTTTAAAAAGAAAAATAGAGAAACACCTAATATGAAAATTCCCTTCTCCTTCTCCCTAAATACATCAAGTCTGAGCCTGTTTTTATGAGCAAACCAGCTACCCAGGACCTGTTTGGACGTTTCCCGACCAACAACGGGACTTAACATTTTTAAAGGAGACTTTAAGAAAACATGTAGATCTTTCCCTTTTCACCTAAATTTTATGGTGTGTGTTTTTTTTTTTAGAAAGTTCCAGGCGGGGCAAGGCTCCGATCTCCGGGCGAGCCGCGGCCAACGGTGAGGCAGAGAGGAAGAAGGGACGACTCGAGAAAGATCGTGCCGGGTGTGGCACGCACCTCAAGGTCCCTGAGGGAGGGAGGGAGGGAGACCCGGAAGAGGTCCAGGTGCCCGTGAACCCTGCAGACCCCGGAGAACGCGCCCCGCACGGACGTCTCCAGTGTGTAAGCAATAAAAGAAGCTCCGTTTCCAGGCTGTGTAGACACCGTGTGGGTTCAGACCACCCAAAGACGGGCTGGTGGGTTCCACACACTGGGGACAAACCGGACACGTCTGAGGGCCAGAAGAGCACGGCCTGGCCGCCCCTGGAGGCCGAGGCGGCCATGGAGGGCACTGACCCCCCCCCCCCCCCGCTCCCCCACCCCGGGCTCAGGACATTGCGAGCAACAGAGCTCCCGCCCTGTCTGAGCGCAGGTGAGCCTTTGGGGGGAGACAGGGACCCCTCCTCCGCCTAGAAGTTCCTGCTTGTTCGGCCAGACCCTGCACAGGCGCCACGTGCTCCGCGAAGCCTTGCCCGACGCGGCCACCCCGGCCCGCGGTCACCGCCCCTCTTCTGTGCCCGCCAGTATCACCAGGGGTGCCCAGGGACTAGGGTCGTCTCTGTGTCTTTATGACGCTTTGAGGGCACCGTGTTGACAGTCCGGGAGCCCAGCGCAAGGACTGGCACCCCGGAGGACCTCAGGAGGTGACTGGGGACTGAACGAACAGATGGACGAGTGAGCGAGTGAACGGTGGCCAACACGGTCCCACCCCGCACGCTACTGGCGAGGCCGGCTGGAAGGTCACCGGCCCCTCCGCGGGGTGAGACATAAAGGGTGGACGGCGTGACAAGGATGCGGGGGACACAGAGGAAAGTCCAATGCGTCCGCAAAAGATAGAGGTGTTCATGGAGTTGCTTGTTCTGGGCCCTAAGCACGGACAGAGTTTTACCAGGGTGTCACCTGTGACGGGGACGTTCCAGGCGGAGGGAACAGCAGGAGGGGAGGCATGGTGACCCGGGGGGACTCAGGGCGGCCCCGGAGGAGCACAGGCGGAAACCTAGACGGGGGAGGGGAGGGCGGGAGCAGGGACAGAGCCGAATTGCTAACCCCGCCGAATGCCCCGCCAGAACGCTTGCTGTACCTCTCTCTCTGTCTCTCTCTCTCTGTCTCCCTTCAATGGAGATGCAAAACATTTTTTGGTCCAAGACCTATAATCTTTGAAAATGCAAATAGCTCCCTATTTTGAAAACTAACACTCCACGACTGTAAGAAGACGCACACACGCACACACACGCACACACACAGAGGGTTTATTCTAAACCGATGCTTCAGAAACCTGCAGTGTCTAAGGCGGCGACTTGTGGGCAGCGTAGATCAAAGAGCGAATTACTCAGGACCACGACTGTAATGATATAACTTCGCACCCGTCGGAATTGTTGCTAAAAATGGAAAGGGCAAAGTTTTTGAAGCCAATCTCGCAAAACAAGAGCCGGCCGCCCTGGCTGAGCGCTTCCTGCACGCCGTGTGGCCGGCACAGGCGCCCCCCCCTCCCCCCGCAAACGCATTCCTGGCCTTCGGGCCGGAGCAGGTGATGCTTAAAACAGGAGCCGTGTGGATGGGCAGTGTTCGCGACAGGTGCTTTCTGTCCCTGTCTGGCCCTCACTGTCACCCCGCTTCCAAATCCACCTTTCCGAGGGGCCGGGAAGGAATGTGGCACCCCCACGCTTCAAAGAGTCCCTCGGCCACAGCTGCACCTGAGCCCCTCCCGAGAGGAGGGACGACGGGCTGCGACGCGGGGTCGGCCGGGGGCCACCGGACCCCCCCCGCCCCACTTCCTGCCACGAAGCGCTCCTGCAGCCGGAGCTGTGGGTCTCAGTAAAGAGACGGAGAACCAGGGGGCTCGGGGAACCCAGACGCCCCCGCTGGGCTTTGGAATCGTCAGCGTACGGAGTGCTCGCGGGGCCCCTCTGTCCCTCGTCTCCAGCTGGGACCCCGGCTCAGAGAGGCCCATCTCTCCCTCCCCACCGCCTGCCGCTTGGCCCTGGAGGAGGCACGCTCGGTCTGGGCTGCCGCCGCCGCCTCGTCCCCGAGATCCTGAGTCGACACCCCACACGCCAGCCCTCCGCAGCTGGGCCCGAACCCACGCTCCCGTGGCCCACGGGAGACCGGGGTGCCGGAGCGCTGGGAAATGCCATGACCCTCGGGACCCGCCACGCTTCATTCGCTGCCACCGTGGATGCTTCCAGAGAGGCAGCCTCTCGGGCTTTCTGTCCTGCCCGGTCCCCCGCTGCCCCCTCGAGCTCCATCCTGTCCTTCCTGGCCTTGCCTAAACCTCCAGACCTCCCAGCAGGCTCCTCCCGCCCCCGCCTCCCGGACCAAACTTGGAGTCCTCCCCAGGCCGCCCGCTCCCCGCACCTCCCATTCATTCGGGGGCCACTGCCCTCTAGGTCCTCAAGCCTCACCCTGCGTCACCTCCCTCATCTCCCCGTGTCATAACTGCTTCTGGATTGACTTCCCCAGACGTGAACGCCGGGAGGGGCCGGTCCTGGGTCCACCTCGTGGTTAGCACCCCATCCCACAGACGGGAACACTGAGCCTCAGAGAAGAGACTGTAGACGTGCCGGGCCACACCGCCAGCAGGGAGCAGAACCGGGGCGGGAACCCCGTCACCCACCTCCGCCCCAGCTCACTGACCAGTGACATCACTCAGCCCGAGGGTCCTGGTTCCATAAGAGCCCAAATGTAAAGGCGATTTTGTTGCCAGTCGACATGGCTTCCAAAGGGCTCACAGGACGGAGGAAACCAAATGCAGTCTCTCTCTCTCTCGAGAGAGAGAGAGAAACTGAAGACCCCCATCCCTGGTGCATCCGGCGGGCTCCCTCGACAGCATGAGGCTCTCGATCTCTGGGTCGTGAGTTCGAACCCCACGCGGAGTGTACAGATGACTAAACATAAAATAAAATAAAGGCATCCATCCCTAAGGCCACTCTGCAGTGCCCCGTCCCTGCCCACACCGCCCTGGGCAGTGCTGACTGGCTCTGACAGGTCCCGGGCCCCAGGACTGGCCTTAGCCATGGGCAGGACGGGGAGTCAGAGAAATCACAGTTCGAGACCCAGAGGGGACATTGAGGTTCTAGGACCGGAGGGACACGCTCTCACTCCCTCCTGGGCTCGGTCCCACACTACAAGAAACCAAAAGCCCCGCGTGTGGGCACAGCCGTGAGTTACAGGCTGGCACCTTACACCAATCACGGTAATGGCTGCAGAAAGCCGGGCTGGGATTTGTTGCCGACAGATGGACGTGAAAGAAACCGAATTACCGAACGTTGGGCGAACCACAAATAGAATGGTGAGCGGAGCAAGCTACAGGCGGCGGTGAGAGTGACTGGCCGCCAGCCCAGACCAGGAACCCGGGCCCACGCAGGGCTGTGACACGAAGGGCGTTATGCACAGAAGCAGGCGGAGCCTCGGAGCCTGGTCACCCACGGGAAAACCTGCACGATCGTGTGTGCACAAACACACACACACGTGCGCGCGCACACCGCCCTTCCGCTGGGCCCGGCAGGTCCACTAAAGACCACGCCAGGGGAGACCGCCTCCAGAGACTCGTCTATAATTATGGGACCTGTGACAAGGGGCAGGAAAATCCACCTCACAGCTACTTCTGTTTTTCTCAGTGGACCTAATTCCGCCAGGCCTTGCTCTCAGAAAGCCCCACGTGTGAAATCCATTAATAGGCCAGGGAGAATACCTTTCCATTTCCAGAGAAACGGTCACCTACACGAGAAGACGGTCACGTTACAAACGGCCGGTCCTAGGGTTCCGCTGCACTCCAAGGCCCAGGGCCCGACACGCGCCTCCCAGGTCCAGCTCCGTAATCAGGGTCTTCGAATTGTCCACTTACCTTGGACGTTCCAATATTTGGACCACGCCTGTTCTTTCCAGATCCTGGCACCTGGTGTCTGAAGAGGTCTTGGGGCAAACCAACATGTTTTGCTTTGTATGAGATTCTTTCTTTTTAAAAATCTTTTCAATATTTATTTTTGAGAGATGGAGTGTGAGCAGGGGAGGGGCAGAGAGAGGGAGACACAGAATCCGAAGCAGGCTCCAGGCTCTGAGCTGTCAGCACAGAGCCCGACTCGGGGCTCGAATCCACGAACCGTGAGATCACAACCTGAGCCGAAGTCGGACGCTTAACCGACTGAGTCCCCCGGGCGCCCATGAAATTCTTACTTAAAAATGTCCTTGGGAAAGGCCGGTTTCCCGTGCCCCTCACACCCGGCACCTCAGCGGGACTATCTATTTGCGATTCTGACAGACTGATATCTATCTGTACATATTCAATCTATTCGTAGCCCTCTGTTGCAACCTTCCCGAGTCCGGGAAGAAGAAACGGGGACAATTCAGATTCATTGTGGAAATGCCACTCGGTGAACTGACCGCAAATTAACTTGGCAGCTGAGATCCCGCAGTTCCAGGGTGGGGGGGGGGGCGGAGGGAGAGTCCACGCGAGCCTCCCGTCCGCCGTGTCCTGCCGGAATTCCCACCCCCCACCCCCCGCCGCCGTCTCGGTTAGCTCCTATCAGAATACGTCTGACCGTTTCCGTGGGGTTTTACTGGGGCCTGTTTTTTTTTTTGAAGTTCTTCTCAGATGGCTGTCTTTGGGCGGAAAACTGTCTCGCTACAGAGCGGGGCCTGTGTTTACGGGCCGGTGTCTCTGTTTTTTCCCTCCACCTCAGTCCCCTGCTGATGGCCACATGCTCGCTCTCTCTCTCTCTCTCTCTCTCTCTCACCTCAGGCACAGAGCACCGCTGGGGCCGCCCAGTGATGGTGTCACTTTTGCCGTCAAGTGTTAAGTGACAGTCATAGTACCCCCAGGTCGCGCGGAAGTGTCCCTCTGCTAAGGAAAGCCCGGCAGGAACGCAGCGCCCGGGGCCACCCGCGATCGCGCGCCCCACCGGTGACTGCCGGCAAGCGCGTTTGGCGGGTAAGGCCGACGTGTAGCGTCTGGAGCGGACGCACGACGAGGAAAAGTCCCCGGCCGCCACAGGCAGCATGAGTCGCTTTTAATTCCCTCCCCGCACCGAGGCAGCACGAGCTCACAGAAACCCGCCACGGGTGAACGAGGCTGGCGGGCGGGCGGGCGGGCGTCGCTGGGGAGAGGGAAGGACGGCGAGCCGGTGCGCGTCGCGTCTGCGGGAGGAAGGCCACTGCCTGGACCCTCAGGGCCCCAGCGCACCCTCGGGCAGCCCGCGGCGGTCGGGACGGTGGGAGCGCGGCTTCACGGGGCGGGGGCCCACCTGCGGCCCCCTCGCGGGGGAAAGGGAAGCATTCTTCAAGCCCGGGGGTCTCCCGTGGTGCTGCCACCCTGCCAGTGCCCCGGGGGACCCCAGGAGGCTGGTGGCTGGGCTCCAGGGGAGCCGACTGCAGAGACTTCGATTCTCTGGTTTCTGTTCTCTTCCCAGATGCTAATGAGAAGGCGCGCCAGCCCCACTGGCTTGTCTAAGCCCCGGCCCGTTTGGGCTGCGGCTTGGCCGCCCGTCGGCATTTGGGGGGGCTGGAAGAGCAGGTCAGACAGAGGCCTTCCCGGCCCAGCCCCGTCCTGGAAATTCTTATTAACATTTCCAAGAATAAGAGGAGAAACTAACGCGTGCTTCGCTGAGGGTGGGGGAAGGCTAGGGCCCCGGAGTCGGGCCTTGGACACGCTGCCCCTGGGTCAGGGGTTTGCCTGCGAGTGTCCTTACACGCGCCGGCCGCCCCGCCTCGGTCTCTCTCAGTGCCACCGTACGTTTGTTGTTGAGCCGTTAGTAACGAGATCTCACACACACACACAGATGCACACGGGTTCACACTCGTCACACGCCCAGCACAGTGACCCAGGGCCCACCCGGTGCACAGTAGGCACTCGGGAATTGTCTTCATCACTATACGGGGACCCCGAGGCCTCTGAAACCTGTATCGCGGGTTTGTGATGACGGCCCCCGAGAGGAGCCACGTGGGTAGTTTGGGGGTGCCGCTGCTCCTCCCTCCTCCTCTGGCTGATGGGGAAAACACACACGCCCAGGTGGAGATCAAAGGATCCCCTTTACTCGGGCTTTCTGGTAACAGTTAGTTGGAGAATGTTCTAGAATGCCATTCGTCCCAATTCAAAGTAGGAAACCTACGCCTACTAGGAGGACCAACCTACTTCTTCCAGAGAGGTTGCTTTTCACTCTTCGAGCCGGGGAAACGGGGCTGACCGAATCCGCTCCCCGATGGTCTGCCTCCCACGCAGGAGCTGGGCTCGCCGGCACCCGCCTTCCCCCAGAAGAACGGAAAGTCAGAGACAGCGAGTCCGTCCCACATAGAAACGGTCTGTCAGGGAGAGCGGGCGAGGCCGCTGACGTCGGAACACCTCCCCCACCCCCGACGGAAACGGGGGCCAGAAGTTCCCCGATGCACCGCGTCACGGCGCGGTGGCTGGGGACGCACACGGCTCCAGCGCCCGAGGGGAGGGAGGCCGCTGGTGTCCCTGCAGCAAAGGATGAGGGGACTGTGCACTGGGTCTCAGGAGGAGACTGCGGCCTGCAGGAAAGCCAGCTGAGGCTCTGACAGGCGTGACTCGCCTGGTGGCAATTCCAACCACAGCCTAGAAGGTGAGAGTCTGAGGCCCAGACGAGAGGCCGCGAGTAGGTGAACCAGAGCAGAGGAAGAAGGTACCAGCAGGAGGGGCGGGGGGAGTCGAGTGGGGCACAGGGCAGGGTCAGCCAAAGGCAAAGCAAACACCCCTCGCTTCCCTTCTCCGGTGCCTGGCAGGTATTGCTAAGCAAACACCGCGTCCTCTCCCGGGGACCCCACACGTGCCTCCACTGCTACCCCAGGCCTCCGGAAAGATCTCCGCAGAGGCAGCTTGGGACGCGCCGTGTCCGGGTCACGTCCGCCGGGCCCCTCACCGGGGGGCCAGCTGCCTTGCAGTCCCGGGGTCTGCACCCCGAGAGCTAGATCCCGGCCCTGGCCCTTGTCGGCCGCACGGTTCCCCACCCGCGAGATCGGGGGGCATCAGGGGGGGTCAGGTGGAAGTTCTCACCCCCGGCCTGCGGGGCGTGCACACGGCGGACACCAAACAAGGTTCTGTTCACTGTCCGCCCGCTTCGCCCCTGCGAGGCCCCCTCATCTGGACCCCACGGAACATTCTGGCCACGCATACCTGCCGCTCCCATCAGAAATGACGAAGTCTGCTAAGATTTGCTCCACGTGGCTCAGCCGATGGAGTGGCGCCTTCCCCCGTCTGTTCTCCGAACAGGAGACCCCGGGCAGTGGCGAGGGTCACGGGAGAGGAGGGGGCACCGAATCTCCAGGGCCCGTGGCAGGAGGAGGCCTCGCGGACCGAGAAGTCCCGAAGGGGCCGCAGCAGGAGGCCTCCGTGGTGGCTGGCGGGAGCCTGAGACGCCAGCTTGGACCCCCGTGGCTGACGGACCCGTCGCCAAAGGCTGTCACACAGAGAGAGACGCTGGGCTCCCGGCCAGCCCTCCGCGAGTCCGGGTCGTGGGAAGCGGGCTGCCCACCCATGCGACCCCGTGTACTGGACTCGGCGGGACTCACACACGCCAACGGCCGGGCGGCCCCGTGGGCTGAGGCATCCGGGGAGGGCGCACAGGCGCGGTCTCCACGCGGCGCTCACACGAACCGCCTCCCCGGGCCCCCTTCTGGGCATCCCGCCCTCCACCGCGACGGGCTCGGGCGTGCTGCTGTTTTCACTCTGCAAGAGCGCCGAGCCCCAGGAGCAAGCGGTTTTCTTCGGATCGCACGAATAGTGGGTGGCACAGCCAACCTGGATTCTGGGCCCCCGACTCCCGGCGCCATGGTCCCCCCGGCTGCGACGGTTTCCCAAACTTGGCTCTGGTGCGCGGCCGTCTGTTTGGAAGCCGCCCCGCGAGCGAGGTGCCCCGGACGGCAGCTGATGGAAATCGACGGGGGCGCGGAGACAGAACGGGATCCTGTCGGGGGAGGAATCCTCTCCAACCAGAAATGTCCTGGTCTTATGTCACAAACAGCAAGAGAGGAGGAAACACACCCAGACCGTCAGCCGAGCAGCAATGCCGGCTCCTGCACACCCCGAGCCCCTGCAGCGTCCGTCGTGACCAGGCAAGCGGCTGCTTTAAACGCGGTGCCGGCCCTGCTGACGTCAGGTCAGAGCTCTCTGCTCCGGGCTTGGCCACAGTCTCTCGTGTCCTTCCCGTGGAAGATCAAGGCGGGGGACAGGGGCTTGTGCAAACAGACTCCCTGCAAGAACCAGCCGGCCGGCGTTGACGGGGAGCCTTGTGACACCACGCCCAGGGGACCTTGGCCCCCGTTTTGGAGACCTGATGCCTGGCACAGGCTGGGTTTGGCTTGGAAAGGGACGGGGCTGTGACCGCACACTCAAGCAGACCGTCAAAACACCGTGAGGTCATCGCAAACATCGGTCACCCTCGCTTCCTGCAAGGTCTCGGAGGTGGTTGCCCCAAGGGGCAGGCAGCAGGGGGACCGTGCACTTGGCCAGGACCGTGCTTTGAGTGCCTGTGGGGCTCGGCCTCAAGACTGGTAGGAAACACAACGCCAGTGAGGGCGGCTGTGTACGAGGAGGGTCAGGTTCTCAGCCTCGTCTGGGGGATCAGTCAAAGCCAACTGGATGCATCTTTAGGCTGAAACTCAATCCAGCCAGTGGACTCGAGTCTCCAGCTGCCCAACCAGGAGGAAACTACCTATGTCACTCTTCTTGTGCCCAATGACAAATGGTCGTCTTCCAACATGGCGGCCCTGGGAAACCTGAGCGCTTCCCAGAGCTCCCGACTTGCTTCCCTTCCAGCCCCACGGGGAGGCAGAAAGGCCCCCACGGGGACTTCCCCCAGGGTCCCCTTCTAGGACGTGTTGCCCAGAGTATAACCTTGAGTTCGCTGCCCCTCGCTCAGCCCCGGGTCTGTTCTGTGACGCTGGGCACACCAAGGGTAGCCCCTGAGAGGAGGCGCCCTGGCAAGGAAGGAGACGCGGGGCTGGATGTAAGCAGTCCTCTCCCCTACCGGAGACCTCACCCTCACCCCTACCCCCGCTCACGTCCCCATCTCACACCCTGATTGAGCGCCGCCCTCAAAAACCAGTCCAGTCTGCCTTACGTCCGACGGACCTCTAGAATCTGTCCCCGTCTTGGGCCACTGTTCTTTCCACCTGGTTGATGGAAAAGGCCTCCAAGTTTGTCTCCCTGCCCTTCTCTGCCTCCTGCCACCCGACCCGTGTGGCTGCCAGAGCCATCGCCCCCAAGTCCACATGGACCACGCCTGCCTCCTGCTCACGCTCTCTGTGGCTCTCGGTCGCCTCTGGGCCGTGACTCCTGCGCGTGACCCTTCACGGCCTGGCCTCTGCTCACCTTTCCGGTCTCTCTCGGTACTACGAGATGAAACCGTCGCGAACAACACTGAAATTGACCTTTCTGAATACGACGAGCCGGGAGAATAAGTTCCCCCACGTGCCGCCCCCCGCACGACTCTGAGCCGCCTCCGTTCCACCCTACACTGCGTGGTCCGTGGCCATTTCCCCGTGGGGCGGCGGGCTCCCAGGGGCCGGGGATGGGCGAAGTTCACCCCTAAAGTCTGAGTGACAAGCACGGAGCCTGGGGTGCAGGCGGGGTTCAGTACACGCTGGCCGAACAGAACTCCAGTAACTGAGCGCTCCCTTTCTGACTGCCGCCTTCCGGAAAGGTTTACGTTCCTGTGACGAAGACCGACGTTAACTACTGTTGAAGCACTCTGCTGCCTTCCGAACACCGTCGTCAGACGCGTTCCGTCACTAGCTTATCGGAAGCTCACTGCAAGGTCGTCAGCTAGATAATAACACGATATAGTAACGGTCGGCATTTATCGAGTGCTTACCGTATGCCTACAGTTGACCTAAGTGTGGCCATGTTTTAACTCACGTCCTGTGCGCAGCAACCCAGTGCCTTAGGTACTATTTTAATCTCCATTTTACAGATGAGAACGCTGCGTTCGCAAGTGAGAAACTTGCCCAAAGTTACCTGGTCTTCACGCCCCCGGAGTCAAATCCAGACCCACCCGCTTCTACACCCTGCACCTTAGCAACTGTTATCACCCCATTTTATAGACGAGGAGACTGAGGTCAGAAGGTTTAGGGAGATGCTCTCGGTCACGCAGCTAGGCAGTAGCCGAGCCCGCCCTCCTGACTCCTCCCCACCCTCCCCACATCCGGTGATCAGACCCGTGGTTCGGGAGGCTGAGGAGAAAGGGCTGGATTCCTGAGACCCCAGAAGAGCAGGAGAAGCCGTGGAGACAAAGGCGGCACTGTCCCCCCGTCCTCGGGAGGCGCACGCAGGCCAGACGAAGGAAGGCTTGGGTCCTGCATGGATGTTCTTGGCAGTTTGGAAGACATGTGACTCACGGTATTTGCACGGAACAGGCTGCCCACTTTCCTCTGACCGGTCTGGGTAGCAGTGCCACCACGGAATACCAGTGCCCAAGAGAATTCCAGATTAAACAAAGGAAAATCAATCGGGGAGAAGAGACACAGGCACACAGACGCACACGCACACGGCGAAAAAAGGTGGCATGTTTTTGCATAGCTCCTCGGGATTCTGGAAAGGTCCAGAGCAGGAGCTGTGACTTTGCACAGGGGCGAAGGATGGGCACTGAGCAAGAAGCAGCCTGGACCCCACTCCTCCCCCCCATGGCCCTCGGCACGCTGGGCAGTCCCGGCGCCCTCCGTCCCATCCTCGGGGGCCCCCCGACCCCTGCAGAAGCCTGGAGGTTTCACACGTGCCTCTGAATCCCAACCCTGACCTCATGGGGCAAGTGACCCAGTCATTCCACTCGACCGAGCCCCTGATCGTTACAGGGTTATCGAAACCTGCGTGTCAAAGCTTGTTGTGAAGACCCATGAAATAACACACAGGACGTGTGGTACACAGGAGGCGAGCAAGTGTCCCCCGTTCCCCTCCCCTCCCCCGTGTAAAAGAACGTCCCTCCCTCTCCCCTCAAAATAATAAAATAGACCGAGAGTTCTCCCCACCATTTAAGTGACCGCGGCCCCCACCTTCTAGTCCTGAGGGCTACAGACAGTGAGGAGGGGAGGACAGGACGAGCCGGGCCCGGGCCGGCGCCCTCCCTCCGGGGCACAGCCGCTCATGACCAAGACACAAACAGGGCTGGCAGAGAAACTGGAGGAGAAGCGATTTCGGAAGCACGGCTGCCGGCCTCCCGAAGAGAGCAGCCTACGCGAGCCGGACCCCGCGAGACGCCTGGGGGCACCCCTAAGAGTGACCGCCGGTCCAAGCGAGGCCCGAGTCTCCCACGGATGGAATCCGCTTCCCGGCCTGCGAGGCGGCAGATGTCAAGCCTCGTGTCCCTCCACGGCCTCTCCTAACCACACGGTGACGGCCGCGGCGTCTGTGCAAGAGGGGAAGTGGGTGAGGCCAGTCGGGGAATTATATAATCCTCCATCTTCAAAAACAGGAATGGGTATTTTTGGAAAGAACTGGCAGGGTAGGCCGTTTAATAGCCTTTCTGGATGGCCTGCGGAAGCTCAGAGAACGGCCCTCTCTGCGTCTCTAGAAACACGTGTTCCCCAGGATGGCCGAAGAAGGGTGAGGAAGCCACCTGGCTTGAGCCCTTGGAGGCGGGCGCTTGGCCCTGGGACCGCGCCGGCGTAGGGGAGCCTGGGCCGGCTCTGGAGTGCACCCTGGGCGAAGGGGGGACGGGAGCCATCCTCCCGCGGGTGTCTGCAGGCAAACCCCCTCCGCGGCTCCTGCCGGGCCCTTTCGGGGGACACAGCTGGCCAACAAGGACAAAGGCCCGGCAGCCTCACGTTCTGCTCCCATGTCAGACATGACTCATGGATTGCAGCTCTCTGAGCCCCAGACCCAACGCTTCCTGCCACGATTCCCGAAACCGCCAACGGTCACCAGGACCCCACACGAGGTGACTCTTCTTGATGCCCTGGGCGCTAACCAGTGAGCCGCACATGGGCGCCAGTGTGGGTCCCTGCCGCGTCACGGGCCTGACCTGTTGGAGCGGGTGACACGGCCCTGGAATCTGGCAGGTGGTCCTTGCGGCCCAGGGCTCGCTGCCGAGCTTGGCTGCTGGGTGGGTGCTTTCAAGCGTGCGGCATCTTGCCAGAACTAAAGCTGCCCACAAATACTCTGATGCACCCATCCTGTGGGCCCCTGGGAAGCCCGCACCTCTCTGTCCCTTCTGAAGTTGGGCACGGTCGTGTGACTTGACTTGGGCAGAAGTGACGCATGTCACATACATGAAGTTTTTTAAAAATAATTTTCAATGTTTATTTTTGAGAGAGAGAGAGAGAGCGAGCGCGAGCAAGGGAGGGGCAGTGAGAGAGAGGGAGACACAGACTCCGAAGCAGGCTCCAGGCTCTGAGCTGTCAGCACAGAGCCCGACGCGGGGCTCAAACCTGTGAACCACGAGATCATGACCTGAGCCGAGCTGGATGCTAAACGGACCGAGCCCCCCGGTGCCCCCAGCACGTGAGGCTTTCAGAGCCAGGCTGTGGCTCACCTTGTGCCCCTCCCACTGGCCCGGTGATCACAGAAGTCCCAGCGGAGGCCGAGATCCCGCCAGCGTGGGGCCCCCGAGCAACCACGGCAGGCAGCACCTCCCTGCTGAAATTTAGATTCTGCATTTTGACGAGAGGTGGGGCATGTTGGCAAGTCGGAGATCTCGCTGAAAAATTAAATAGTACTAGCAAATTGACCCAGAAACACCAAAATATTTCCAAGATGACCAAACACGACTGTTTAAAAATAAAGCTAGAGGTCGCCAGCGCGACCTCCTACGCGAAGGGCTTTGCTCATCTCTGCAACGGTCGCCGACTCCTCAGACCCGGCCCTGCCCAGCCCTGCGTGGCCCCACGATGGCCCTTGCTCACCGTCATTTCTGGGGAGCCTGCTCTCCCGGCAGCGATAGCCAGTGATTCGAGACACCGTCTCCCCACTCCTTTCCTCTGCAGTGACAGATAAACTACGGTTTCAGGGAAGCCGGCGCCTGGCCTTCCAGGCTCCCAGCTATATCTAATCACAATAATCGTATCAGTGAATGTGCCGTAACTTTAGCTCCCTCTTCCACACGGCGTCCGGTTAGTATTTCTACGTGAATAGCCTTATTGCAAACCTTTTCCTGTCAGCCAACCACAGTTTTTTTGGGCAGAGTATATATTACAAACATCAAAATATAATAATTGATTTGCCCTCGCTGTCTTCAGGCAGGAACGTAATACCGGTCCGGGGAGGTCACGACGTCACGGGAGAAGGAGCTGTCTCCCCGGCTCTGTTTGCACCTCTCCTACAGTCGGGGCGTGCGGCTCAGCGTTCATGGGCCAGCGGCTCTGTGCCCAGCGCTGTGCCCAGGGCTGTGTGGACGCCGTAGTCTCCCCCCTCCGCCGTGTCACACCTGTCTCTATCTCCCGAGCCCCTGCCCCACCCCCCCTCACACAAAGAAAGCGACCAGAGTTCAAATCCAGCCGACCGGCCCAGGTTGGAGTACCGGAGAGGGAAGCCAGACTCGATTTGGGTGGAGGTGGCGAGGGACTCCAGCAGAGGGATTCTGACACCAGAGTGAGGGGGGAAGGCTTCCTGGAGGAGAGGGATTCTGACACCAGAGTAAGGGGGGAAGGCTTCCTGGAGGAGAGGGATTCTGACACCAGAGTGAGGGGGGAAGGCTTCCTGGAAGAAGAGCAGGCTTGAGCTGGGCTGGGGGTCCTGCCTCGTTGGCAGGGGAGGGGGAGGGCTTGCCTGAGTGAAGCCAATACGAGCTGGTGGGGGGTTGAGACCGTGAAGGTAGGCATCGATGTCAGTCTGAAGGCAGAAAGGGGCCAGAGACAACATCCGAAGAGAGTTCCTGCCTCCCCCTCCCCCCCCCCAGAGCCCCGATTTTGTGCTTTGCAGCTTCCTCTCCCTGGAGAGCTGCCGGGGGGAGCCAGTCCAGCTGCCCCTCCTCCCCCCCCCAACGGGGGCACGGAGAAAGGCGGCCCGGGCCCCGCCGCGGTGGCCGGAGCACGCGGGGACTCTGGGCCTCCCTCCCGCTACCCGGAGCGGGGCAGCTCGTCCGGCCAGCACACACGCGCCTCGTCCCGAAACCTCCCGCAGCCTTTCCAAAAGAACAGCGCCGGCTTTCACGGCAAAACAGCCCCGCAAAGGGTCTGCTCTCGAGAGTCACGGTCTCTCTTCCCCCGCTTGGAGCGTGAAGCATAAATTTCGATCCGGGAGAATATTGGAAAGAGGGCGCCCGTGATGGACTCGGCCCAGGAAAAGTATTTATTCTTGCCTCTCCTCGGCCAAGGAAAGTTTCCCTGCTGGAAAAAGCACCTCACCGTCCACCGAGCGGGATGGCAAAGATTAAAAATAGAGAGAAAGAAGTAATTCTGACATGTTATCGTTCTCCCTTTAACTCCTGGCGCTCTGGGTCCTCGCCCTCCTGCTTGGGGAAGATCGTACTTCTTAAGGCTTCCAGAGACTATCCCACCAACGCGACAGGGTCTGTCTTTTTGCTTTTTTTTTTTTTTTTTTAAAGGTACAGACCCAGTCTTTTTAATTAGTGGATGTTTCTTCTGGCTCTTCGTTTTTATAACCAGGAAGCAAAGGCGGACGAAGGGAAGGGAAGGGGAGGGGAGGGGAGGGGAGGGGAGGGGAGGGAAGGGGAGGGGAGGGCAGGGGAGGGAAGGGGAGGGGAGGGCAGGGGAGGGAAGGGGGAGGAAAAGGCCCGCTGAGCCCCCGCCGTTCCAGGCACGGCGCCGTGGTTTTCCACGTGTTCCCTGGTGTAATCCCCACGGCCACGCTATCTGGAGGGATCCTCGGCCTTATTTTCACGATCAGAGACTCTGAGGCGGGGTCACTAAATGACCCTGCACGCGACACCAACAGCTAGGGCCAGAACAGCAGCTAGAAGCAACGTCCGTGACATGTCGTCCACGCCGTACGGTCTGGCACGGCCGGGACTTCTCTGAGGCCAGGCTGAGCACACAGAAGTCCCGGGGCCCAGGCCCCGCTGGCCGGCTTCCGGGTTTTGACGTCGCCCCGAGTGCCAGCTCGGGGCCGCGGGGCTGGCTGAGGAGTCCAGGACAGACAGACTCGCTCCGTCCCCTCCCTCAGCCCACTGGTCTCCCCACGGCCCTGGCGGCTGGGCCAGGCCGCCAGACAATGTCCACTGTGTCGAGGAGGAAACAGAACTGCAGACAGGACGAGGGGGTTCCCGTGGTCACGGAGAAGAACGCAGTTCTTCCCATGTCCGTCCACACGCGGCACCACAGACGGACGACCGATGGCGGGCTTTTCCTGACGGTGGGGAGGGGACGGCTTCCCCAGGCAGCGAATTCCTACTGTGAGCTCACCGGTGTCACCGGTTGGCATTCTGGGACGGGACCGGGGGACCGTCCACTTGCACCACCCGCCCGGCCTCGGGGGAGGGCAGAGAGCACATGCAGCCAGAGGTCACGGCTGTGCGAGGCCCATCCACGGCCCACGGGTGTGCCCACTCGGGAAGGAGGCAGCGAGGGGACCCATGGACTTCACGTCTCCCCTCACCCCACTCGCGTTCTGCCTCCAGCGCTGCCTGCTCCCCGGGGAAGCGATCTGTCCCGCCTGAGACCCTCTGCATGACATCTGAGCAGGACCCTGCCGTCAGCAGAGACGTCCACCCCGTAGGATTCCCGGGGAAGCGCCCGGCTCCGCAAACAGGCACTAACCCCGAGGGGAGGGGACCCGGAACGTGCCAGGCGGGCCCGGGGGCTTCTGCCCACACGGAGCCGGGTGGGCCGGAGGGACGAGGCGCGGGAGCGGAAACCAGTAGCCTCTCCTCCCGGGAGCGGGGAGCCCGGGGGAGGACAGGGAAGCTGTTCCCGGAGAACCGCGCCAGTGCGCTCGGAGGGGTGCGGGCAAAGGGGGTGACGCTCCCGAGGGCAGATCCGGGGACCCCGTGCACCCCCCCGAGAATCCACGCGCCCGGGCCTCTGGGTGCGGATGCCGCGTAGCAGATAGAAGACGGATGTGCGGTTCCGGCACCAGAAAGGAAGGGGATGGAGACAGGAGGTCGTGCCTGCTGAGGAGGCCCAACCACGGCGGGCGCGGGAGGCAGGCCCACTGGGTGGGAGCCCCAGGGAGGCCCCCTGCTGGAGCCCCCGCGGCCTGGGCCACAAGCACACGCAGGCACGGCGCTCGCTGCTTTGTCCCCACCCCGGTAAGCCTCCCGTCATTTAAAAATGACTGAAAAATAGGGGCGCCTGGGTGGCTCAGTAGGTTTAGCATCTGACCATTGATTTCAGCTCAGGTTAGGGTCTTGGGGTTCCTGGGTTTGAGCTCTGCGTCGAGCTCCAGGCTGGCGGTGTGGAGCCTGCTTGGGATACTCTCTCTCTCTCTCTCTCTCTCTCTCTCTCTCGCTCTCATGCTCCCTCCCCTGCTCATGTTCTCTTTCTCTCTCAAAATACATAAATAAACTTAAAACAATGACTGAAAAATAAAAAGGGCTTGGCATGGAGATCATTTCCTAATGTGTAAAAACATCAAATCACCATAATGTATACCTGGATAGGATACTGTAGGTCAATTACACTTCAATTTAAAATTAATTTTAAAAATTAATTTTTAAATTGAAGTATAAATAAGAAAGAGGGAAAAGGAAGGGAGGGAGGGAAAAAGGAAAAAGGAGAAAGGAAAGGAAAGGAAAAGAAAAATGAAAAGAAAAAGGGAAAAGAAAAGAGAAGAAAAAAAAGAAACGAGGAGAAAAGAAAGAAAAGAGAAGAAAAATCAGGTAAAAAGGAGCCCGTGAGACCGACGGAGGTTACGATCCCAGCAGAGGCCAGAACCCAGAATGAGTCTGACAAAGTATCTAATTCGCCATCTCGGCAAACTAAGGACCCCCGGGCTGTACAGAACCAAAGTCCAAAGACGAGCTGATTAGACAACAGGACACAGAAGGCACCTGCTCGAAAACAGATAAGGGGACACTGGCGACATGGACACCGAAATGGACTGAAATCTGCGGCGGGCGGAGATGATAGAATTAACGCTGAGAAAAGAGCCGTTTGGAGGAAGCCCCGGGCGGCTCACGCAGCAGCGCGCCACCTCCAGCCCCTGCACCTTTGCTGGGCTCCCCCCTCCCGGGACCCAGGGCAGAGCCTCCGGGCCCACTGAAGACCCTCAGGCGATGCCGTCTTCCAGGCTACCCGCGTGCTCCGCCCCAAGGCATGGGGAGTGGGGAAGAGGACAGGGACTCTATCAGGTGGGGACACGCAGCTAGGCCTGGAGGACGGCCGGAGGGATGAGTGGAGGACCAGGCTGGAGCACAGACAGACAGACAGCTGCGGGAAGCCGGGCACTGCCGGCGACAAGCCAGAGCATGACATTCAGGCTGCTACGGATGGGAGGCGGCGTCTCATCTTTGATCAGCAAACCTTTGGTGCTGCCAGATTCCAAGCCAGGTGCCGGAGACGCCCCAGCAAACGAAAGCACGCCCCCATCCTTTAGAAGGCCACAGGCCGGTAGGTTTCAGTGGAGGAGAAACAACTATCAAATTTGCCTTTCAGAAAGAGATTTGTAACTGATAGAAACTTACTTCATACTTCCACCACCCCCACATTCTCCCGAGTAGCATGACTGCGTTCGGCACGACTGCCCGAGCTCAGAGCTGAACCAGACCACCTGCTGTGTGGCCTTGGGCCATGGACCTCACCCTCCTGGTGCCTCAGGTTCTTACTCTTAGACCAGCACCACTGCTCCTATCACAAATGACGGTGTCAAGGTTTGTGATGGTGATGGCAACTGTGGTTATGAGGTGGTGGTGCTGGTGATGATGATAGTGGTGATGGTGATGGTGGTGATGGTGACAGTGGTGATGGTGGTGATGATGATGATGATGGTGATGGTGATGATGGTGATGGTGATGATGGTGTGATGATGGTGATGGTGATGGTGGTGATGGTGGTGATGGTGACAGTGGTCATGGTGGTGGTGGTGGTGATGGTGATGGTGATGGTGATGGTGATGGTGATGGTAATGGTGGTGATGGTGATGGTGGTGATGGTGATGGTGGTGGTGATGGTGGTGATGGTGGTGATGGTGATGTTGATGGTGGTGGTGATGGTGGTGATGGTGGTGGTGGTGGTGGTGGTGGTGGTGGTGGTGGTGGTGATGGTGGTGGTGGTGATGGTGGTGATGGTGGTGGTGGTGATGATGGTGGTGATGGTGACAGTGGTGATGGTGGTGGTGGTGGTGGTGATGATGATGATAGTGATGGTGGTGATGATGATGATGGTGGTGATGATGGTGACAGTGGTGATGATGGTGATGATGGTGGTGGTGATGGTGGTGATGATGATGGTGGCGGTGGTGGTGGTGGTGATGATGATGGTGGTGGTGGTGGTGGTGATGATGATGATGATGATGATGATGATGATGGTGGTGATGGTGATGATGGTGATGGTGATGATGATGATGGTGGTGATGGTGACAGTGGTGATGATGATGATGGTGGTGATGATGGTGGTGATGGTGGTAGGGGTGACGTGGTGATGGTGATGGTGGTGGTGGTGATGATCACAGTGGTGGTGATGTTGGCATTGATATGGTGCTGATGATGGTGGTGATGGTGGTGGTGTTGGCGGTGATGATGGTGGTGACGTGGTGATGTTGGCGGTGGTGATCACGTTGGTGGTGGCTAATGCATATAGAACACCCACTCCACACCCACTACTGTTGCAAGCATGTCTGTAGTGATGAATTTAACCCTCACTACACCCTTCTGATGGAGGTGCTAAGTCGTTCCCGTTCTATTAAGCTCTCTAGAACAGTGACCTGCTTCTGGTCACAGAGGGGTAATTAGCTTGCCCAAGGTCGATCGGCGACAGTTACAATTATTTTTAGTCTTCATATTCTGCCTGTATCTCCACGAGGCGAATGCCTCCAGAAAACCACAATGAATCACGCATCGTGAAGGGGCAAACACGGCAGTCACACGAAACACGGGGTTCTCTCTGATACTCCTCTTCCGGACTCGACCGGGAGTCTGGCGTAGGCTTCCCCGTTCTCAACGCCATCTTGAACAAAGCATCATTGGCGCCGGCCCCATCGCTTTCCACAACAGGCCCCGGTCACCTCTCAGGAGAAAGCGCGTGTGATGGCTGCCAGGCCTGAGCTGAGTGCCGGGAACAGCACGTTTCCTCGCATCTGTCTTCTCAGCCCGCCCAGTTAGACCTCGCGATCCGCTCCCCTGCTGCACGAGACAAGACTTGACTAGACACTTTCATGATCACGTTTAACTGCAAAGCTGGCGAGTCTGATCAGAGAGCAAGCCTGCCTGTAGGAAAACATGTGGTTTCTCTCAACACAACTTGAAATACCAAACGCCCCTGGGAAAGCCCCCACAGTGGGAGCGAGGAAGGAAGCAATCCTGAGTGTTTTACGATGCCCTGTGCTTTGCGCTTCCCAGGCCTCGACTCGGGAAATCCACAGAACGGTCCCATAAGCAGGCTTTATCGGGTCCGTGATACAGGGGACGAACATGAGGCTCACGAGGGCAGGGAACTCACACAAGGCCATGCACCTGACGAAGGAACTGAACCTAAGTCTGTCTCCGAAATCCACATTCTTTTATACCAGCCCGTAGTACTGACCGGAGGGTAACGGCAGTCTACAGATGACCCGAAGCCTCTGATCGAAGTTGGCCTCAGAAGGACACGAAGAGAAAAGCGTTCACGTGGCCCCTCAGACACGGGCCCCCCGGGAAGTCGTCGCCCTGCTGAACCGCCACTCACAGGCCTCGCCAGAGTCACCCTCAGACATGAACGACGCTCTCGCCGAACGTGACCTTGCAGGCACCATGACGGCCGTTCTCCGGCGCACAAAGCGGCTGGTCAAACCATGCCGGAGACACCGAGGCCGTGTTTAAATCGGGTTCACAGAAAATGCGACAGAAGAGACACTGTCCATGCAGCAAGGTTGCCTCTGGCGTGTCTACACTTGACCACGTCCAGGAGAGCATGAAACCAGTGCCACCGGTCACGCCCTCAGAGCTGCCCTCTGGACTCCTGGGGTCCCTCCCTCCCTCCGTCGCAGCGGCCGAAAGTCCACACGCACCGAGAACCAGAGCACCTGCCTTCTCTGTGACGCGGGACACGTCCCTGAGAATGACATGCCTGCTCGTACCCCCTTCCCGGTTCCCCAGACTTGGTCGTTCCCGCCCCGACCTGACGCTCTCTTCCATGGGAGGAATTTTCTCGCTGAACTGTAATCACCTGTTGGCTTTTCCGTCTCCCTCCCCGCTAGAGCCCGCTAGTTAGGGAAGAGGCCGCGCCCCAGAATCCCGGTGCCCCCCTCAGTCTAGCATGTGGTCAGCGTTCGGACACATATACTGAATCAATAAGAGAGACCGTGTCAAGGTGACGGGCAGACTGACGGGCACAGGTGAACGAGCGCAGACGGTTGGGCAGGCAGCGTTTAACCAGCCCCGCTCTTCCCCAGACTGCTCCAAACGCTGTAGGAACATTTTCCCGGGGCAAGAAATATTCTTTTATGAGATTTTAAAAAGCGACAGAGCCGGGCATTAAATGGAGACACAGACACTGATTTAACCTCTCCCCTACTGCCGAGCGTTTGGGAAGTTTCCGATTCTTCGTGGCTATAGACATCGGTTATGAAACTCGTTCTAACGCATTCTCTTCTCTTCCCTGATAAATCCGTTAAGATAAGGTCCAGGAGGGAAAGCCTTGGCTTGAACGTGGAGCCTGTTTTTAAAGCTTCTGCTACCGTGAATTCTCCCGCCGGTGCGACAGGAGGCCGCTCGACCCCGCAGCCGGCCGCAGCCCTGCACGGAAGAGGCGTCAGTGACTCACTCCTGCGCTTTCTTCCTCCAGCTTCCCCTCTGTCATCCGCTCCCCTAATCACCGGCCGCTTCGTTTTTCCTTGCATTCTGGGACCACAGCACGTGCTGTCACGCACTCGAAATCAGGAGCAATTTTCGGCAAACTCTAATTGTTTCTACTTTAAATCATCCGAGCGCCTGACTGGTGTCCTTAGGCGTACTTTCCAGCCTCCCGTGTGTGGCTTCCCTTCAGCCTGATGTCTCTGACGTCACAGAGGTGGTTTTCTCGTGTCGTAGAGAGCGCCAAGCAGGTGCGACCTTTCCTTCCATTTCCGGCAGCGCCGTCCCGTGTGGCTCCTTCTCTGGGTCTTCGGCGCCACGGCTACTTCCTTCTTCCCTGCGCGTGACACTTCCAGGGGCCCGATTTGTCTTGTTCTGTTTGCCGATGTATTCACCTTTCATAGTGCTGTCACCCTGGCTCGTTAGTCGTCACCGCCGTGGCCCAGGGCGGTGCTCGGGACCCCGCCGCGGTCTCTAGGCTGCTCTTGGACCTGAGTTGGGACAGAGGCGGGCTGGTGGCCCCGGTTCCCCGGCGGGGCAGCGGGAGGCAGCAGGGCTCTGACCGACAGTCGCTGTTTACAGAAGCATCTGGCCTCGAGACCGCTCCACGCTTCTTCGGGCGGCCCGATCTCTGCTCCGGCGCGGAGGATTCACACGTGTGCCGGCCCGCTTCCCACCTGAGTGCCGTTAATGCCACCCAATGGCACTCGTCTTAGGACTCAGGGGACTCCAGCGGAGTCAGCCTTTCCCAGGTGTCTCCCCTGGAGTCCGAGGGGGGAATCGATGGGCTGTGACAGACCGTGCTGACATCTGCAAGCCTACACCACTTTCTCAGGAAGGAGTCACAATATAGTCCTCGGCGACGTCTTGGCATTTGGGTCCACGTACACTACTTTCAGCAGAATGTCTCCACATAGACCCCCAGCCTGCCTCCCGAGTCCGTCTGCCTCGATGCACCACCCGCCACCCTTGCGAGCCACGTGTGCACCCGGCCACGGGGTGGTCTCAGGCCTCCCCGCGAGTCTTACTTGGCTAACCTGTAAAAATCAGGACGAAAATGCCTCGCCCCAGTCAACGGCCTTTGAGGAGCTAGTCACGGTGAGAGGAGACGGATACCAAAAGTGCCCACGACGTATTAGACGGTCAGACAACGGTAGCCCGACTCGGCGACGGCCGCCTGGACGGTGCCCCGACTCCCCCTCGGTCGTCAGACCGTGTTATTACAGCAGGCACCCGGGGCCAGGGGCGCCCCACACAGGCCCTCCCAGAGTTCGCCTGCCGACGGCACACAGAGACACGATCTCAGTCACATGTCAACCAGCATGGAAGTAAGACCGTCCCTGACGAATCCTCGGTGGCTCCCTGGTGGCTCTCCCCAACATCAGCACGACAGCAAAACACGGACAGAAACTCAGGAGAACGTGTTACGTGAAGGTCGGGCAGGACCCTCATGGCCGTCAGACGGGTCTGTGTCTCTACAAGCCATCTGCTGGGATGCCTGCGTCCACGAACACTCCCGCTCCCACGTCCTCTGGTCTGACGTCTGAGCCCCCCCAAACTTGGACGCGGGCTACCTTTCCCGACGCGTACGCCCCCTCCCCCTCCCTAAACGACCCCGTCCCCGTACGGAGACGGCCCCCAACCTCGCCCTTCGAAACCCCCAGGGGCCTTCGAGTTCCTGGCGATCGCTGGGCGTCGGTCATCGGCCCCCTTCTACGGGCTAGCTTCGTGTTACGAACTGAGGCCCTTCCGTTGCAAACAGACCCCCCAGAGCTTAGGCCTCCATGTGGTCATGACCTCATCCTGAAGGGAGTGGGGACTAAGGTCGTTCCTGAGGGAGGGCCCTTTAAAGCCCAAGGCACATTCTCAAGACTATTCTTAAAGGTGGTGAATTATTATCTACTTAGGAGCGATTCCTGGAAATGCCGGAGGTCCCGTGAAAAGGCGTCCAACGGTCCAGCAGCGACACAGGGCGTGGCATGACCCTGCGGCTTCTGGAGTAATTCCCTTCTGGGGCTCGGCCGGCGGTTCTAAAGAGCTCTTCAGACTGACCCAAGCAGCTGTCTCTGAGAGCAGTTACCGTCACCATGTCCCGTCCCCATCCCTGCAGCAGGCCTAGAGGTCGGAGTTCCGGGGAAATGCAACAAATACGTGATCAACTAGGTACGTTCACGCCGGTTTGCTCTGTCCCGCTTCCTGCTTCCTGGAAGAAGACTGCTCTCTAGGGCCAGACCACATTGTGGAGAGACAGCTTTCCCCTCTGTGGGCGCCTCCCTCGGGCTTCCACCCCAGAAGAATATTCTTCAAAATCAGGATTCAGAGACTCCGTGGACACGGCCTCAGGGGCTCTGCTGTACTAATATGTCCCTGGACCGCCCGCAGGAGAACTTAGAACGGAGCGCCGCACGCCGGCCTGGTGGCCACAGTTGCATCGGTGAACGTGGTCAAGGTCAGATAATGTCCGGACACCCTCGAAACAGTGTCCACGGACGGCAGAATAAGTGGAGAAAGCAGCAGCAAGTCCTCGCATGACACACGTCGGTATGGACACGCCAACCCCACCCCCCGAAAATTCCGGCTCCTGGCTGACGCACTTTGTAGACCTCACCTCAGCCCACGCCGACCCTCCCTGGTCAATTAGCAGTTAAGTGCGTATCCGACGAGGAATATCCTGTTAACCAGCATTCGACATGTTTTTTTCAAGAAATTCGATATCGGGACTTTCCTTATATACCACCTGGCTGGACGAAAGCATGAGTTAGTGGCTCAAAACAAGTTCTGTGATAAAAAAGTAGGGGAAAGAGATCTCTGATAGCTCCAACAGTGGCCCTTTCTACCCCAAATCGAAGCAGTTGAGACCCCCACAAACGAAACACGAGGCGCAGAGATCAAGCTTTTTCCCAGGAAGCTCAGCATCGGAGACTCCGATGCAGAACGCGGACCGAATGCTGACGGTTTGAATTTCGCTGCCGGCCCACGGTTGGCTTCTGTTGGCCTGTCCCTTGTCAATTTGTTTTAGGTTTATGGTTGTACCAGAACCCTAAGCCCCAGGCATTTTATACCTGGCTTTATGTTTGTACGTATTTAAGTAACATAATAATTAAGGTAACTTAGGTCAACACTGGACATCCCCGAGAATGTTTCCCCTTGAAAGGGACCTGCGGTTTATTTGGGCCAGAGCGACACGGCTCCAGACGCGCTGACCGCGCCGCAGCCACCAAAGGAAAGGCGGGCACGGCTCGCTGGCACCCGGGCTCTTTAAACACCGACGTCGGGGCTGGGCCGGGACTCTGCACGGGGGGAGCCTGGCTCATGCGGCCTCTGAAACTTGAAAAGAAAGTCTGCTTGTTTGCAAGTCTTGCTTTGTAAATATTGTCCCGGGCCGGGCAGGAAGGGGCAGGTTTCAAAAACACCCGTAACCATCTCCCTCTGCGTGCAGCCCTCGCTCGGGATCTGACTCACGGGACGAGCCCGCCTCTGGCAGGCTTGCCGGGAACGAGGCAGGTCGGGTCCTCCCGGGCTGGTGTGGCCTCCGGGCTGCTGCCGACGCCGTCGGGGCACGGAGCTGTGCTTCAGCCCGCCTCTCCTGCCTTCCTGCACTCGCGGGAGCTGGAGGGGAGCGTGGTGTCCACGAGAAATTGGGGTCCTCGTGCCGGATCAGCACGCGAACGGAAAACGTGACATCCCAGGCGCCGCGACACTCAGCCGCTGCCTGACCGGTCCGTCACGCCGGTCCTGCAAGTTCAGGCCGGGTCCACCTCCCACGTTGGACGGGAGTTAAAACCTTTCCAAAAACCACGAACGCAACCTTGAAAACCTGTCTCTATTCCCCTGTGGTCCCTCTGCTTATCGCCCGGCTTGGGCACGATGACAAGAACTCGGTCTCGGCCTGTCGACGGGACGGAAGACTTTGACTTTATCATAGAGGGAAGAGGTGTTCGTTTGGACATCAGATTCTTTCCCAGAAGTCTGAGCCTTTTCGCCAAACGCGATGGAAGCCCAGTTACCACTTGGGGAAGACTCGGACGCTTCCCGCAAGGCTAGTCCCGCGCGGGCCCCTGCCCGTGGACGTCGGAAGCGATGGGACAGCACCCTCACCTGGGCGTCAGCCCCGGACAGGACCCGGAGACAATCCAGGCCAAGACTCCTGTTTCATCAGTGGGGAGACTGAGGCTCAGCCGTGTCTGCCTGTCTCGGGTCACTCAGCTACTTGGCATTAAAACTCAGCGCTCCTGGCCCGTGTCCCGGAAGACTTGCCGCCAGACGACAGTTACGCTCACACGCGCTCTCCGGCGGTGTAGCGACACCATCGACAAACACCTACACCGTCTGCCTGGGCGCCTCGCACGCCACAGGGATCACGGACCTTCCGAGCTGGAAAGTGACCCTGGGTCCGGCCGACTCATTTTCCAGACGGGGTCCTCGCGGGCAGGGACAGTCGCGTGCCCACAACAGAAAACGAGTCGGAGGCCACGCAGAGGCCCGAGCGTCAGTGCCCGCTGCCCCGCCCCCACGGATCAGCTGTGTGTCTGTGGGCCAGAAGCTGGACTTCTCTGGGGCTCTTCCGGCTCACGCGGAAACCGTGGCTGGTACGGGGGCAAGGTCACGGAGCTGCCGAGTGAGCTAAATGCGACGGCGAGGCGAGTGCCGGTCACGGTGCCCCGGCCGTCCCCTACACCAGGAAGCTTCCCGCTATCATATTTTGCTTCTTGTAAGATTCTTGTTGTTTTTTTTGGATTTGCTTTGCTTCTTGAGGGCGGGGGTGGGGCTGGTTCACATCAAGCCGCAAACTACCTTTCTTTGTTTGGTATTTCCGCGAGCCTGGGTCACGACGGAGCTGAGCCCCCCTCTTCTCTCGCAGGAGGCGCCCCAGCTCGTCCGCCGGCAGCCGTGTGGAGAGGACGCACGGGCTCCAGAGAGGACACAGGCGGCCAGGGCGCAGCCGCCCCACGGCCCCAGGTCTGTCCCCGCTGCAGTCACCCGAGGGCGTGTGCGGTCTGGTGCTCGCCCCCCACCTTTCATAACCAGGTTGCCTGCTCCCGGCAAGAGCGGTGAGGCCGTGACTGCGGGCTCCCTGTGTGAGGAGACGCCGAGTGGATGCAGATAAGCGGGGGGAGGGGGGGACAGCTCGCACCCCAGCAAGGGACCCGCTCCGTGACCTGGGGCTCTGGAGAGCGACAGCGTCGGGAAGCTGTCCCACGTGAGGACAGTCGCCAGTGGCTTCCTCCCTCCTGCCGTGACCACGAGGGCCTCCGAGCTGACTGGAAGCTTGGCCCCCCACGGAAGGACCGAGAGCCCGACGGCGGTCCTGCCCACGAGGCGCCCTTCAGCGGGAGGGGAGGGGACACTGCTCCTCTCCGCCATCCCGCTCTGTGACCCATGAACTGGCCTCCTTAGGATCTGGAGGTCTCCTAAAACCCTAAAACGGCGACAAACTCGAAGTCCAACCATCCCGAGGGGACGAACCTTTCCCTGAGGGGCCCCGGTGCATGGTCACGAGACACCCAGAGAGAACAGAGGAGGCGCCGGGCGGCCTCACCAGCGGCCCCGTGAGAACCCAGAAAGGGCACCTCCCTGGGGCAGACGCCTCCCCAGCGCGCACAGACGGGCACGCCGGGAGAGGGGCGCCCCTTCCCCGGAGCAGACGCAGTCCTGGCCGGGGCCCCCCATGTGATGGCCAGAGAGGAAGGGACAATCCATCCATCTGCCCGCGTCCCGGCGCCTTGGAGCCGCTCACCGGCGCCGGTGGCTCTGGCGATGGCCCCGCCCTCATCATCACCATCTCTTCACGAACGCGGGACTTTTTCCGCCATCGCACAGATGAGACAGCTCGGGTCTCGAGAAGTCCAAGTTCACCAGGCAAGCTGGTGGCAGAATCTCGAACCCGGGGCCTCTGACTTCAAAGCTCCTGCTCTCCCGACTGTGTCATGACCTGGGCGTGTGAACGTGCTAGCGACCGCTCGGGACGCGGCCCCAGCCCGCAGATTCGGGTCGGCCGTTCAAAGATGCGGAGACAAGCAACAGGAACCGACCCGAATTGCAGGAAAGTGATGTCACCGCTCCCGCCGGCCCACGCCCGAGGGTCATTATTTTAAAAGCGATGAGACTACCCATTAAAGCTGGCGCTGGAGCCGTGCCCCTGTCAACATCCGGGTGCGTGGGCAGGGCCCAGGGCAGGGCCTCCGGGGCCGCATCGCAGGCATTGCGGGTGGGGGCTGGGGCCTCGGCCGCTGGGACCTGCCCGCCCACGCCCGGCCGGGGACGAGAGCACAGGGGAGCGAGAAATGGGCCACGGGGCTTCCTTCAGGCTCCGGAACCCGCTCTACGGCAGCTGAAGGCCCGAGCCGGCCTTCGGGACACGCAGCCAAAGTTCCGTGGGGCACGGCCCTCCTGCTCCCGGGTGCCGGCCTGTCCTGTTCTGCACCCAGGCGATGGATGGCCAGCTGTCCCAACAAGTTAACTGATGGCAGGGATGCCCGCTGAGGTTAACGCGAGCAGCAGGCACCTGCAGCGGCGGGATTCTGATAAGTAAGCAATGCGGTGTGTCACCGCCATGCAAGCAGGTTCGGGTGGGACCACACTCCCGGGTAAGCGAGCCTCTCAGAGAGGGGCGTGGCGGACAGGCCCCCGATACGGCCCCACGTGCCTCCGCCTTCCCTCCTCTCCCCAGACCCACGTCCTTGCCAAGGACCCACTGCAAGGCCACGCTGCGTGCTTCGCAGGCTCCCTCTGTCAGGAGGTGGAGCGGAACGCTCCCCCCCCCCACCTTGCACGTGACCCAGCCTCGCTCTGCCTGGAGGAAGGAGGAAGCAGAAGTGAAGGCGTGCCCCCGAGTTTGGAGATCCGTGTGCGCCCTCCCTGTCTCATCAGTCACCTTGAGGACACGCCCGGGTGAGCCTCCTGGGTGAGGAGACACGCACACTGCAGTCACCCTCGATGCCTCAGTAGAAAGTCAGCCGGAGCCAAAAACGCGGGCGGGGACACCCTTGACCAGCCAGCCTCCCAATGAGTCTGAAACCAAATGGGGACACAGGAGCCAGCGGGCATCGGCCGAGCCCGTCCAGACCGGCCGAGTCAGCTGGCCCGCCCGTTGAACCGCAGGCCATGGTGCCTGTTTTAAGTCACTGGCTGGGGCACTCTGTTACACAGCTCTAGCTTACTGATACACTGGGCCAAGAGGGGTAGGGAACTCCTCCCAGAGCCGGGGTGGGCGCCTGGGCGGGGACAGGAAGGGCGGACGGTAGTTTGACGGATGTTTGGGCAGAGAAAAGAGCGTTAGCGACAGGAAGATGGTGAGAAGCAGCACTGTGTCGGCGGGACCCTGGCAAGCTCTGGAAGGTGGTGAGCGTCTATAATGAAAAGGAAAGACAGTGGGACAAGAAGCCGGAGAGACAGGCCCCCCCCCCCGGCGCGCTCCACGCCTCCCAGCCCGCAGTTTTACTTGACAACAGGTTTCCGGAAAGTTCTGAGAAAGGGTACACTACAGCGTGCCCCGAAGTGTTTCAAGTACGACCAGTAAGGTTTTGTAACAAACGTTGGATTTGTAAATCTCCTCGGGAGTGTGACTATAACACGGATTTGACGAAAAACAAAGCCTGGAATTAGAAAAAGGCCCTCAAGCAAAATGATATTAAAGTCGAGGTTTTCCCAGGATTTTAGTAAAGAGAAATACCAGCGGGTTAAAAGGAGCAGCCACAACGGGGCGCCCGGCTGGCGGAGGCGGCGGAGCGCGTGACCCCTGATGTCTAGGCTCGGGAGTTGGGGCCACGTGCTGGGTGTGGAGTCTGCTTTAAAAAGGAAAAAGAAAAAACTATTTATACTTAAAAAAAAATTTTTTTTAGGGTGCCTGGGGGGCTCAGTCGGTTACATGTCCGACTTCGGCTCAGGTCATGATCTCACAGTCCGTGGGTTCGAGCCCCACATCAGGCTCTGTGCTGACAACTCCGAGCCTGGAGCCTGCTTCAGACTCTGTGTTTCCCTCTCTCTCTGCCCCTCCCCACTCACACTCTGGGTCTCTCTGTCTCAAAAATAAAAATAAATATAAATATTTTAATTAAAGAAAGCACAGGGGAGTATCTGGCCTCTGCGAAGCCACGGACAAGCTGACCACGTTCCACTCACTCATTCATTCCAGAAAGGCAGCCGACACCCCCCATCGGACCCTGAAACGGGTCCCGGGCTCTGTGAATAAAGGAGGAGCTTTGCCCCCCGGCTCCCCCGGCTCCCCCGGCTGGCACCCCCCGCCGTACAGCCTCGCGGCACCGCAGGACCCTGTGGTCTGCAGTCACGGGGAACCTCTGGGAACGCCGGCACGGTGACCTGATCTCAGCCGCCCCTCGGGCTGCGAACGAGTCCCCTACACTCTTCACGAACAAAACTCGGCATAAACTCCCATCCTGCAGGAGAGCCCGCTGCACGGCGCTCGGAATTATGGCGTCCCCAGGGCCCCGGTGTCTGGAGTCTGGCCCGAGAGCGGGAGCCCCCAAGGGGGGTCTCCCGGAGGCCTGGACTCGCGGTGTCTGAAGGGAGGCGCTGGGCAGTCCCCTCTCCCCACCCAGGGCTCCGCGAGGAGGCCAGATGGAGAGTCTGCACGGCGGCTGGCGGCCCAGCGTGCCACCGGACTTAGCCCGTCTGGCCGAGCTCTCGGTCTCCACAGGGCCTTGGCGACGCCGCCAGGCCCGGCCCGCAGAGAAGCGTCTCCGAAGCGTGCCCAGATGGCCAGATCCGAGGTCTGGCTCAGCTCCTGCCCCGCCGGCCGCATCGCGATTGCTCTGTCTACCGCGCCAGTCCCTGGGCCCGTAAGCGGTAACTTTCACCGGCAGCACGCATCGACCGAGACGGGAGAGCTGGTTCGATGCGTGCCGTCTGGACAACAGGTTCGCCGACAGTGGGGACCCCCGAGGGAGAGGGTTTCTCTGCACCGTGAACCGAAAATACATCCCAGACGGGTCGAGGGGCTCACAAGCCCGTCCGCAGGGCCACAGAAAGCCCCGGGCGTGCACCGGGAAAGAAGACACCGAGGAGTAAATATTTCACGGAGTTCACAAGATCACCGAACACGAGGGCAGGGAGGGAGAGCCTCGCAGCTACGTGAGGGAGTCGGGGACACTGAGGAGAAAGATCGGGGCGCCCGGGGGGCTCAGTCGGCTTAGCATCTGACTTCGGCTCAGGTCACAATCTCGCCGTTCGCGGGTTCGAGCCCCGTGTTGGGTTCTGTGGGGATGGCGTGGAGCCTGCTTGGGATTCTCTCCCTCTCCCTCTCTCTCTGCCCCTCCCCCACTTGCTCTTTAAAATAAATAAATTTTAAAATGTTCTTTAAAGTTTTAATAGTTACCGATTGTTGGTGACAGCGCGGATGGCCATGTTAATTTGGGTACATCTCTAGAGGCCATGCGGATGAAGAACCACAAAGTCTCCCCCTTAATTTCAGCCTCGGGACTATCTCTTCTGGAAATCACTCAAAACTTGGTAAAAACCTTGACACAAAAATGATCAATTTTTTTTTTTCCTAAAGAGTGAAAATTTAGGGGCACCTGGGTGGCTCAGTCGGTTAAGTGGCTGACTTTGGCTCGGGTCATGATCTCGCAGTCTGTGAGTTCCAGCCCCGCGTCGGGCTCTGTGCTGACAGCTCAGAGCCTGGAGCCTGCTTGGGATTCTGTGTCTCCCTCTCTCTCTGCCTTTCTCCTGCTCATGCTCTGTCTCTATGTCTCAAAAATAAATAAACGTTAAAAAAAAAAAAGTTTAAAGAGTGAAAATTTAGAAGGGACTCGGATATCCTTTTCTAGGCATCCAACTGGGGCTGTACAGTCAGAGGAGAGGACGTTTCCTTGCTGTGTGCGGGGACAGTTCCCGTGTCGGGAAGCCGGTTGTGCGGGGCTCGCCACGGGACCCCGAGAGGTCGCCCAATCCCCCGGTTTCCTCACCCGTGAGCGGGAGGAGAACTAAGTCAGGTGCTCGCTCCATGGGCCGGCCCCCCGGCGCGAGGGAGGGCGGGCGGGTGGCGAGCACAGGGCGGGTGTTAGGGAGCACCTCCCTCGTCCACGCGGGCCAACCACCGCTCGCTTCCGGAGAAGCCTGGTGAGCGGCTAGACCCCGTCCCGGGTCCCGGGGGACCGCGGGGCTGGGCGCCCCCCACGACACAGCCCGCCCCTCCTTGGGCGGCCTCGGGGACACCCCGCGCCGGTCAGAGGGGGCGCTGCTCACGTCGGACCATGTTTTAAAGTTCGCAAACTCGCCCGGAAGTCCGGAGTTTGCCGTCTCCGCTTGAAACGTCTGCTCACTCGACTGAGCGGCCGGCAGGGGACACAGGCCGTTTGTACACCTGCGACGTCCCGGGCGCAGCCTCGAGAAGGCTGCCGGGTACCGCCACCGCCCGCTGCCTCACGTTACTCTCGGAAAAAATGCAGGCATGCCATCTTAGCGATGGGGCAACACCTAAGGCACAGAGAGGTGCAGCAACTTGTCCAAAGTCGCACAGCACATCGGTGAGGGAGGCGGATTTGCGGCCAGGCGTGTGGGGTTCCAAAGCCCACGCCCTTCTCCGGTTTGTTACACTGGCTCTCATACTGTCTAAACCCAAAACAATACAAGCTAAGGAGCCTTTTAAGTGACGAGGAAGGAATGCAGGAAACGGTTTATTTAGTAGCTGGCAAAACCGAGGGGAATTTTTCCTAAAATACTTCCTCCATGTTCCTCTCTGTTCATCTGGTTAGAATCCTCTCAGAGACAGTGGTGACCTGGACCTCCACTTACGTTTCCGTTGAATGGGCGGAGCTCAGGACAGCTCTGGGCACCCGGGTGACCCTCGGGGGACATCTGCGGGTGGGTTTCGTTCCCTGACATTCCCCGAATATCTAATTATAAGCGCCATGCAGAGAGGAGAGGAAGACGGAGGAGAGGAGGGGAGGTGACCCCTGGGCCTTTGCAGACCGCACGGCGTTCAGAGGACCCGGTTCACGCAGGGCAGAACTCCGGAAGCACGTCCACGGTGACCACGCCCTGCCTTCCGAAGGCGAGCCTCTCACGAACACTGTCCCCGCACCCCCGGCAGTTAGGGGCCTGCCCCAGAATCTGCGAAGAGTTAGGACGGTGCTTCCGGACGTCAGCAGGAAGGCCGCGGACAGAGGCACGCACCCTCCCGACCCCACGCTGAGGCCAGACAGGGAGCAGGGGACGCATCAGTCCAGAAGGGTATCACCAGGCCAGGGCTCGGGGACACGGGCCCCCGACATCGCCCCTAAGAGCCCGGAACTCTGCCTGCAGGGCCTCGTGTCAGCAGAGACTCGGGCCGCAAACCCCCGAAATATCTCCAGTCTCCCCCCACCCCATCAGCCGGGGACCAACAGTTCACCTCGCGAGGCCTCGACTTCCCTCTCGCCCTTGCTGGGCCCTGCCGGCCATACTCCCGGGCGAGGGCGGGCATCCCGGAACGCACCTGCTGCCGAGAATCCCGCCCTCGGGACTGACGGAAGCAAACCCGACCCACGCCACCTGCCCCCAGGATCAAGGGTCTACTGTCCCCCTCGCCAAAGTCTCCACGCTCAGAGGCCAGAGCCCCTGACTCGGCTGTGAAGGACCGTCCCCACGGCCCCCAGCCGCACCGTCTCATTTCCAGGAACGCCTGCGCCTCCCCCCGGCCTCCTGTTTCCTGGTCTCTCTGAACTCGGCTCAGACCCGTCCTCCCTTCCCCAGCCTCCTTCCTCTGGCCAGCCAACTGTACTCTCCCTCAAGAGCCAACCACACTCCGCCTCCTCCATGCAGGCCTCCTGCCTGCTGGCCTGTCTCCCCAGCGGGGTCACGGATCATCGGTCCTGCGCTGTTTCTGGCACAGAGCGCAGGCTGCTGAATGTCTGTCTGTCTGTCTGTCTGTCTGTCTCCCCGACCAGCCCATGAGCTTCTCCATCACGGGGAGGTATGACGGAGCCACCCGAGTCCCAGCCGGCCGTCAGGAACCGGCACACGCAGTGAGCGCTTGGGCGCTGAAATTCCCCGCCAGCCGCCTCCTCGTGAGGTACGATGTTCCCATACACCTGCTTCCTCAAAACCCAAAACTCAAGCAACACCGGTCCTCACTGAGAGAGAGGGCGTTTGGGCTCACGCAGACCTGGGCTCCAGTTCTAGCTCCACCGGCTGCCAATGTCCCTGAGGCGTGGGGCTGCGGTTCAGGGCTCCTGAGGGACCGCGGGGCGGACCTCGGGGACTCCTGTCCCTGCGACGCCTTGCCCAGGGCTGTCGGAGGCTCGAGTGGTTGCAGACAGCGCCTGAACTCGGCAAGCGCTCCGCGAGGCCTGGTCAGCCATGATAATGACAAGAAGGAGACCTCAGGGCCACCCGAGGACAGGCCCTGCCCCGGCTGGTAGGGCTCTGGTTTCCCTCAAGTGGCCTCAAATCTATTCCGCCCAGAAGTGTGCGCCCTCGGGGCCGGGGCTCAGATGCGGGGCTCGGGCCTGCGTGCGTTTAATGAATGTCGTGCCTACTGCGCGCCAGGCCTTGGGAGTGAACAGAGTAGGACAGTCCCCGCCTCTGAGCCCAGCGGGTCCTGTCCCGAGGGAAGCAATGCCTCTTTCCTGGACTGAGATGAGGCCCGTGGCGCCTCGTGGGAGGGGGAGGCCGGCCTCCTGCCCAGAACGGCCTCCGGCGGGCCGTGTGCAAACCTGGCGTTCACCACGCAGCCTGGATCCCACCTCTCTCCGTCCCCCTGACCTTGGGGAGGGGATGTCCTCACGTGACCCGGCAGATCCACGGGCTCACGTTTGTGCCTATGAAGCAAGATCTAATCGAAGCGGCATCTTTTTTTTTTTAAATATGTTAAAAATAGCCTCTCATTTAAAGGAACCGTATATGGGGTTATTCAAAGTAAAAATGAACTTCGCTACAAGGTCGTTCTCAGAAAATCCCGGGAAGTGTTATGTGTTACCATTTGTGACAACACAACCCGGGGCTCTCGAGATTTGAAACAGACTCGGTGCTTTCTCGCTTTCTCGGGCACCTGGCGCACGCAGAGAGGCAGCCCACGACTACGCGGTCAGAGGACCCTCCGAGCCTCTCCGAAGCCGTGGACCAGACGGACACCGCGGAGAGGGCTGTGCCTCATTTTTTTTAAAAGCATTTAAATGAGGAGAAGCTCTTGCGCGGGGCAGTTCCAGAGCCAAACCCAACAGCTGTTTTCTCTTCTGCTACCGGGAACCGAATTGGGAAATCTCATGAACTCAGCCCCCTTCTGAGGAGTCACGGACGCGGTGACACAGCGGCCCAGCAGGAGCTATAAAACGTCCGGACGTCGAACGCCGCAAACTCCTTCCCCGCTCCAGAGACGAAGGGAAGCGAGGGAGAGGGGAAGGCGGGTTCGGGTCACGTGGGAGGCTGACAAAAACTCCCCCTCCTCCCCCTTTCCCCTGACAGTGCTCCACCCCCAGATCAAACCAACGGCCGGGTTCCCGTCAGCATCCCCCACACCTCGTCTGCTGGTCCCGGGCGCCGACCTCCCCACCGGGAGGGATAACGGCAGAGCCAGCTCCGACGGCAGGGTCACCGGCCCGCCCGACCGGGGGCTAGCGTCCCAAATTCAAGAAAGCACTGAAACACACAGACCGTAACAGAAACAATCTCAACGGTTTTAAATCGAGGCGGGGTCAGCGTGACTGAGGTTTCTCCTTCGGCTCCAGGGCCCGTGTGGACTTAGGCCGTCGCCGGGCCCGTGACGCGTGGGGCGGCTGCAGGAGGGCAGGGGAAGGACCGAACGGCCCTCGCGGCTCAGCAATGTCGGGGGGAAAACGACCTTTTGCTGAGTAACGCAGAAACGGATCTGAAGCACATGGATTAAGTTCCTCCGAAAATAAACACGGCGTGGAAAGGAAAGGAAAAGTACTTAGCCGCTACGTCTGAGGTTTCCCTGAGCCCCCGCCTCTGGAAACTCAGCACACGAGCGAGTTACTCAGGGCCTGTGCACAGTCAGCTGGGAAACAGGCTGGGCATAAACCAGCGGTTTGCTTAATGTTTTTTTTTTTTTAACTGGTTTGCCCACATCTGCTCCCCTCCTCCCTCCTCTCGAGGTTCCTTCCTGTTATTATTTATGGGGAGGAGGAAGCCGTGCCTGCCCGCCGCCAGCCTGGGGGGCTCTGGAGACCGGGATCTGGGAGACTCAGGGGGCTGAGCTGGGATTAAGCGCTCCCACCGCACGGCAGGGACGGCAGCCTGGGAGGAAGGCGGGTGCCCGACGCGTTGGCGCGGGAGCTGCACGGAAGCCACGGTGCCATCCTCACCAGCTCTGCAGCCTGGGGCACCCGTGTCCTCATCCCGCACCAGCAGACGCCACTGCCCACCCGCCTCCAGGGGAGGGGAGAGAGCCGGGCATGCAACCAGCGGACAGCTCGGGATCCCCGCGGGCCACCCCAGACAGTCCCACGGGACCTAGGGAACCAGGGTCTTTGGTCACCGAGGCCAAGAGGTCAGGGCGACATAGGAGGCAGCCGACATCCAGCCCTAGCAAAGCAGGGAGTCAAGGCCGAAGTTCGTCTAGGGTGATGGGGTCTGAGGCAAAGCCCCCCGGATGCGAGGTGTCCCCAGACGCCGGTCGCCCGCAGGGCACCTCAGCCCTCCCTGGAACTGCCCGGTTTCGCAGGCGGTGGGGCTGGCAGGCAAGCCTGGGGCGAGTGTGGATGCCCACCGGAGGGAGGCGTGACCTGCCACTTCCCTCCGCGGGGCTCCTCGCACAGTCAGGGGCCTTCCCGCGCTGGAGGTACCCTCTACACGCTCTGCACTGACCGTGCCTCACTTTGGCCACCTCACATCAGTCCCCGCGAGGGCGGGGCTCTCTCCGGGCGCCCCCCTGCCCCCCGATTCAGAGCACCGCCCTCCTCCTCTGCGGCAGCTCTATAAGCAGCACGCAGGGGGCGCAGCTTGACCTGGAACCTTCCACCTCGCACCAGCCAGCGAACCTTTCCAACCTTCTGACTGACAGTCCCTGTTCAAACCCCATTTTCACAAACATCCCACGTTCGAATTTGGCTACCTCGGTGAGAACGGGTGCGAGATCCCTCCCGGCTGGAATCTCTCAGGTCCTATGCCCTGGAAATGAGCCACGTTTTCCTTCTTGCCAGCTTTTCTAGAATCCGAAGAATCTTGGGAGAATAGACAAGATTGATGGGCGAGGTTGAAAACAAAAAGCCCATTTTCTGTGAGAAGTTCATGCCTGTCTTCACCTCCTGTGTCTTGAGGGTTTTTTATGTTTTATTTATTTTTGAGAGAGACAGAGCATGAGTGGCGGAGGGGCAGAGAAAGAGGGAGACACAGGATCTGAAGCAGGCTCCAGGCTCCGAGCTCTCAGCATGGCTGGACTCGAACTCACAGACCGAGAGATCATGACCTGAGCAGAAGTCGGCCAGCTCAGCCCACTGAGCCCCCGGGCGCCCGACAGTTTGAGTTTTCTGAGCCCGCACCTGTCACGGGTCCCCTCACCACTGGTAACCCACACACCCCGTGGTTGTCAGATAGTCACACGCAGGAAAATTCTGGCTTCGTTTCCTTGAAAAGTGTTGACACAAAACCCCCGCAAGACATCCAAAACATTAGGACGGCGTAGCAGGACAAACCGCGGTGACGGGAAGAGGACGTCACTGAAGACGGCGGCCAGAAGCAAAATGAAACGATGCAGCACGGAGGTGTTCAAACTCTGTTCCTTGGAACCCACAGAGCCCCGGGGAACCCCTCGCGGGCCCCAAGACAGAAACCTACTCCCGGCCACAGCCACGTTTAATCTGACTTGTAAATTAGGTCTGGGAAGACTTTGTGGGGGAAAACGTACGGCTAACGTCATTCACAATCGCTAGTCTACGAGACTAAAGGGACCACGTGCTCCGAAGGACTCTCTTCGGCTGGGCACAGCTCCGGGGCTGGGCGGGTAACGGAGCTCAGGCGCCTGCGATGGGTAAGGAGCATCGTGCACGCGAGAGGCGGCGGGGGTCAGAGGCTCCAGCCTGCCTGTGCTTCTGGAATGTTCCCCGCGGCCTTTCCCCATGCAGACTGCCTTCTGAACTCCCCTCTCCAAACCGCACCTTTGTCTCATGGGAAAACTCCTATAAATTCCCACGAGTCCTTCCAGATGCACGGGACGGCCCCTTCTCAGGGAAGCTTCTGGAATGTCTCCCGGCTTCTCCTGCCCCCAGTAGGCCCCCCGCCCACTGCTCCTCCCAAGGCCCTCATCTCAGCGCCTGGAGGCTTCGGGCTCAGCTGGGCTGCCGGCTCTGGAGGGCAGGGCCCACTGAGGGGCTCGGCCTCCCCAGGGGCTGACGCGGGGCCTGTGTGGAGACCACCGAAAGCTTGCCCTCGGGTTCTTCCTGCTGTGGCCACGGCGGGTGGCGGACGACAGGGAGCCCCCGGGGCTGACCCTCGTGCACTGGGAGGAGCCGCTCATTCCCACAGGAACCCCGCGGGGAGGGGGCTGCCGGGGATAATTGAGGTTCAGAACGCAGTTGTGACCTTTAGGGTCAAGTCGGGTTGTCTGAACGTGAGCAGGCGCTCCCCGGGTCCGGAGCCGAGGGAGGGGCGGCTCCCCGAGAGAGCTCTGAATTCCCGCAGAATCACACTCAGACGCCTCCTCCGGGCAGAGACAGGACTGCTGTGCGCACCACGGCCTTGCACTTGAAAGTCACGCGGTTCAGAGAGCTGGGAAATTTATTACGACACGGAGAAGGGGAGCCCAAAGGGATTCGAGACAGTTAGCCTACTGATGAGACGGCTTAGGAGCAACAGCAATCACCTCCAAGCGTTTGAAGGGTCGGCATAAGGTCACGAGGGGGACACAGGCCAGCTGGGCCGCGCGCGCGCGCTCAGACCCCAGAAACTGACACGGTACACGCAGAAGTGCTGAGCTAGATGCCAGGAAGGCGATGACGTCCCCGCTGGCGCCTCACGGGGGGCTCAGTGGACCAGCACACCACTGGGGGGGTGGGGGAGCTGCTGAGAAACGCAGACTCTCAGCACCCCCCTCCCCGCCAGACCGGCCAATCAGAGCGTGGATCCTCACACGCTCGCGGACACTCCACGCTGTCCTCAGTCCTGCACCGCATCCTGCCTCACACCCGACGGCAGGAGCTCCTGACCCCACACACGGCGCCCGTGGCCCTCCTGCCCCCCGCACCCCCGCCGCGGCGTCTAGGACCGGGAGAGGCGGGAGTCTGGCACGGACACTTTGCACACCAGAAGCTTCTAGACGTGCCTTCCCTGTAACACAAAATGCCTAATGGCGAAGCCTTGCACAGACAGCCGAGAGCAACGGCAGGGCTTTCGGAAGGAGCGGTCTGGTCAGAGCACTCAAAACGCCAGCTCTGTCCGAATCTATCACGTGGCCGCCCCTGCAGGAGATTCAAAGATAACACCTCAGCAATTTCCCGGTGCCGGGGGGCGGGGGGGGGGGCGGCCCAGGCTGGCCAGAGCTGGCGACCTGCTTGGGGTGAGTCGGAGGCGGGGCGGGTGGGTGAGAGGACGGCTGTACTCCCCAGGGCTCCCTCACCCACAGCAGGGGGGACCTGTGTGCCTGGAGAGGGGCCCTCGAAAGCGACGGGGGACGGGGAGAGGGGCGGCTCCCCTCTCTGGGCGGGGAAGGGGGTTTCCGGAGCGGAGCAGAGAGCAAATGCATATTCGATGACACATCTCTGCATGCGGTCTCCCTTCTAGGGAGCCTGGCACCGGGGCAGACGGAGGACCAGGGAAGGGCTGCGGAGACCCACCAGAGGGGCTAGGATGCCCTTGGAGGGAGCGAGCGGGGGCAGAGTCACCGTGAGAGCCACCGCGGTCCTACCCCCCTTACAGTTTCCGTGTGCCGCGCACCTGGGAAACGAGTCTCGGGGCCCAGGTGAACACCAGTAACAAAGGGACTCGGCATTGAGAGGGGTCCCCGTGTGGCCGTTACCCCTCCTGACTCCCACCAAGCTAAGCGGATGTAAGGGGGCAGGACTGGGACCCAGCCCTTTCACGGTTCGAAGGAAACCAAGTTGCTTCCACACAACAGTGAAAACTCAAGCTAACGGAGGCGGCTGACGCATTGCTCTGGGGAGAGCAGAGGAAGGCCCGAGGGGTCCGCCGTCGCGCGGAAAGAGAGACACCGCCGGGGCACCGCTCGCGGGTGTGGGGTCTTGCAGATGCGGCCCAGAAACCGGACTCCGCTCCGCTGGGGAGCCCACCCCGCGCCCCTGGATTGCTCTCTTGAGCTACAGCCTCAAACGCAGGGCGCATTCGTTCCGCAGCTCTGCTCTGCAGGCACCACGGGAGGGGGCCACTCAGCAGCGGGGCTCAGAGGAGGCTGAGAATACCTGAATTCGCCCCTCTCGGCCTGCTGCCCCCCCCCAATGCCACACTTGCCATTAGACCGGTCTGTCCGGGAGACCCAGATGCTGCCACCACACACAGAGTGCCACGGGGCCCGCGGAGACCCCCTTGTCCCTCCCACGCCACTTCCTCCCCTCATCAGCCTCGTACTTCAAGAATGTTCTGGAGTTCCGTTGTCTCCCTACCAGAAAGCTGTGTGTGCTGGGGACCGGCACCTGCTGGGGGGCCCCGAGGAGACGACCGGCACTTCCAGGTCAGCCGGGGCCCGGCCTCCTGCTCCGCTCTCATCACCGGCAGACGAGAATCACCCAACGACTCCCAGCATCCGTGGACGGCATCCCTGCGCTTCGAGGGAGGGAGCCAAAATGACTTCCGATCTGCTAAGAGAAAAAAAGAGAATAGATGGAAAATTTAAGAGCACCAGAAACAGCGCTGGCAGGCGCGCGCGCACACACACACACACACACACACACACACACGTTTTGGGAAAAAACTTCTAAATGCAAGATTGGGCCCCTTATAAGTCCATTATCCAAACTTCGAGGCATCAGTGACATATACCACGCAGAACCCTGCATGCAAAGCTGGAGGGAATCTCCAAACGCCGCTGGGACCAGATACGTGGCCGATGCCCCAGGCAGAGCCGTGTCCTGGTCAGTATCTCCCAGCCAATCGGGGCTCCGCCGGGAAGGGGTATGCTTCCTGCACAGCAATGAGCGCCGGCGGCATGCCCAGTGCAGGGAACCCTCGCTCCATCCCGCAGCAATCGGAAACGGGGGCCACGGAGGCCACTCCCCAACAGACCCGAGAGAACTCCTTGCCCCCCACCAGCAGGACGAGGAGGCCGTCTGGAGGTCCTGCATTCTTTCGAGAGAAGGCTCAGGGAGACAGAAGCCTCAAGGCCAGAGAGCTAGGATCATATTTCGAAAACGACTTACTTCATCTTCTTCCAAGTGGTACAGGTGAGAAAAACAGGCGGCTGATTGGTCGAACAAAAATCCTTCCATTTAGCTTTGAATGGAATTTTTGTTGGCATTGGGATCAGCTCCGACACTTCCACGACCTTCGTCAACAATTTCTCCAACGGGAAGATAAAGCAAGGGGTGGAATCCCTGTCAGTGACGGCTGGTAGGGGAGAGAGCAGAGGGCTGGTAATTCACCAGAAAGGCACACCTGTCTTTAATATACGCCAGTCATCACCACCGGGGTGGGAGCTTTCTCTGTGCTCAGTTAGGGGCTAAGTGCTTTACCCTGTGGCCACTTAGTCTCATCAGAACTCTGCAAGAGAGACTGTGTGGTCCCAAGTTACAGATGAGGAAGCAGGCAGAGCTTAGGGACTGTCACAAAATTACCACGCATGCTGCCTCGGAAAAAAAAAAAAAAGGTGCTTGGTTCTTTTTACTCTCCACGGAGCTCCGTCGCCGCCAACAGAGACCTTGGACATGTCTTAACGCTTTAAAGTAAAGGAAGGCACACTTGTGCACAGCTGCTCATGGAAAGGAAGAACCGCACCCAAGGCCATTTCTTATCAGAGAAAGGAGAGGTTTAATTTGCCCAGATAGGAACCCCTACAGGTTCCCCCCTCCGTTTCCCAGCAACCGACTTGAAAAATCCTCCACTGGGCCCAAGAGGAAGCTTCCTGAAGAGTGGTAGGCACCCTGCAGAAGACGATTAGGGTCGGAAACCGGTACAGCTGCTTTAGCACATGCACCCAGACGCATTCTCTGTCCCTTGTTCTGAGGGGTCTCTTCCATGTGCCCCTGTGACTCTGAAACTAACGTGGCTTCCCAATATCAAATTTACTGAACACAGCACAGGGTCGTGCTAGGAGAAAGCAGTCTGGCGGTTCCTAATTAGGTCTGCCATTATCTCACCGCCTCGGTCGGATGCTCGGGAGCCACACACTTATAACACCTCTGAGGGTCCTCACGGGTGCCACAAAAAAGCCAGGGACCCCCTGCCCCCAACTCCTATCAGAAGTCCTGTACAGAGTTCAGCCGCAGGCTGATCTAGGACCCAGTCACAAGGCCCGGCTCCCTTCAGCCTCCTGAGTGGCTCCTGCCGCCTCGGGACAGGATACAGAGGGCTCTCAAAAACTAGCTGCCCTCTCCCCTGGCGCGTGGCCCCAGCGCCTGAGTCTGGGAGCACGCACCTTCCCGAGACCAGGGCCGCACACCCGGAGCGGAGGAAGTGGCTGGGAGCTGTCCATGGTGGCGCCTGCGCCTGGGCACGCAAAGCCGCGGGTCTGCAGCCCCGGGGCGCGCCCCGGATCCCTCTCCAGACCGCAGGAATGGAGGCTCGCTCCCAGGCTCCCCATCTCCGGGCTGGGGCTGCAGCCAGGCGCTGGCTCACACATCAAAAGATTAGTTTCAAAACAGAGTTCTCACCTGTGGGCAACGTTGGCTGCGCGGAGCGAGACTCAGGACCTCAAACCCGGCTGCTGGAGGCGCGCCTGGGACGGCCGCTGGGTTGGACACTTGGGGGACGGCGGCGGTCTCCGAGAGCTGAGTCCGCGCTGAGGACCTCGGGCGCGCTGAGCCCCTTTCTCCAGAGCACATGCGTGCCGCCAGTCCGTTCGGAAAAGTCTCTGGTCCCCGGAGCGGCCAGCTGGAGACGTGGCCACAGCCCTGGCTTGCGCCCTGCCGAGTCCCTGCCTTTCCTCCCAACCTAATTCAACCTCTTCTGGAGCCGAAGTCCTGTGCCAGGCACCGCCAAACCCACTCCCGGCAATGCCGGCTTTGGAGTCTCAGTCAGAACATCCACAGGGGCCGTCACCTCTTTTAGCATTCAGTCACCTCCCGCGCCAGCGCGACGGGGAGTCCGGCGCGATCCGGGGGTGCGGGACCCACCGGCCTGGGAGGCAGCCCGCGCAAGGCCGGCCTCGGGGCGCAGACCTGTTGCCGGGCGCACACCTCCTAGTGCACGGCGTGAGCCGGACTCCGCGGCCTGACCCTCGGAGCGGACCCTCATCCGCAAGCCCCAGTCCCGGGCGCAAGACTCCCAGCCCCCCGGCCCCGTGCTGGGCAGCGGAGAAGGGGGGACTCTGCAGAAAGCCAGACCACCCCCACCCCGACCCCCACCCTGACCCCCGCCGCTGGATGCGCTCCGTGGACGCCGCGCCCCCGGCACCTGCTGCTTGCACGACCACGCGTCTCGGGGACATCCCACCGAGGACAGTGACAGGGGCGCGTGCCCATCAACGGACGCTCGGACGGACGGACGGAGAGACAGGGCGCCCCGCAGAGCACCGAGCGGACGGGCTGACCGAAGCCAAGGGCGGGCGACGTTTGCCCGCGACCGGCGGAGGCGCCGGCCCGCGGTCTCCCCTCCCTCCCCTCCCCTCCGGGCTCGGCAGCCGCGCTCCCCGCGCTCCCGGCCCTCTTACCTCCGGGTCCGCAGCCGAGGCGGCGGCACGCCTCCCGGGCCGGGAGCGCCGGAAAGGGGCGGCCGGGCGGCCGAGCCGCGGGCTCCGGGCCGTGCGCCGGCTGCGCCGAGGAAGCGGGGGCTCGTGCCCTGCGGCCGCGCTGCGTCCCGACCTCCCGCGCCTGCCAGTCCGGCCCTGCCGGCTCCGCTCGCGCCTCCCCGGCGCCCCGGGCCGCGCGGCGGCTTTTATAGCGCGCGGGGCTCCGTGCGCCTCCCGCGCCGGCCGGGCTGGCTCCTCCCCGGGGCCCCGCGCCCGCCCCCGGCCGACCGCCCCTTGGCGAGGTGGGGCGGGGGGGGGGGGGCGGTCCGGCCCCGGGCGGGCTCTGGCGGCCGCCGCGGGAGGCGCAGACCCGAGCCCGCCGCCGCCGGGGGAGGGCGCCCGAGTCCGGGGCGCGGGGGCCGGAGTGGCCGCGAGGTGGGGTCGCGGCCGGCGAGTCTCAGGATTTTTTTTTTTTTTTAACTTCTCCTAAAAGAGTGGCCTTGGAGAGAGGTCCCGGGATAGGGAGGGACCGTGTTTGAAAGCGGAGTCCGACTCGCCGGGCTGCAAGGCTGCAGACACAACAGGGTATCAGCTTCCTCATCAGGAAAATGGGTTCTATGACGCTTTCTCGCGGCCCTGCTGGGATTTCACTGAGGCCGCAGTAGTATGGGTACCTAGCACTTAGTAGGTGCTCAGTGAGTTAGACTCCTTCTGGGGTCCTTCCCTGTAACCGGACAGACCAAGGCCCTCCAGGGTCAAAGCAAGCAGGCATGGCCACTCCAGATACCCCCCACGAGGAACAGTACAGGAAGAAAGAGCCTATGGCAGGTCTCTAGGGCACCTGGCGCCATCTCTCAATTCTGCCACTAACTTGCTGTGTGACCCAGGGGCATCTCCTGTCCCTCTCTGGGTCTCTGTGTGTTTGTTGGTTGTAAAGTGAGGGCTTTGGCCGTCCGGCCGTCCCTTCCACTTTTCTGGAGCTTACTCGGAAGCCCTCTCACCCGGCTAGCTGGGGTGCTCCTAGAAGACACACCTCTTTCTTCCTTCCCGGAAGTGCCCTGGGAGAACCAGCTGTGCGGGAAGGCTCAGGGGCCAAGCCGTAGTCAGACAGAAGCCGGCGGGAAGAAACACCCGTTACCTGGCCAAGCCAGGGGAGCCCTGCCTTCCTCTCCAGGCCTTTCCCAGAAAGCGGGTCTTGATCCTCACCGGGGTCAGTTATGGGAACTTGCAGCCCTTTCTTGACTTCTCGAAAGGCCAGGCGCTGGGTCTGACGGTGGGCATCTGTCCCCCCTCCTCTGCTTTCCAGCAACTTTAGGTGGAGCCCACCCAGGTCCCCTCCTCCCCCTACCATCATCTCTGGTTCCTTTCCTTCCCCGAGGAGGACCCCCCGGACGCCAGGACCCACAAACATTTGGAGGACTGAGCATCCGGCCTGAGCAGAGAAAGGTCGGCTTGGACTCAGCCTCGCTGGGAGCAAGAAGAGCCACAGGGAGACCCTCCTCCCCCCCAGCGGAGAGCAGATCTGAGGCCTGCAGGGCACATGCTCAGAGGCCTGCCCCCCAGGCAGCGAGAGACAAACAGTGAAGGCAGACTCCTGTCTGGTGCCGGGCTCTGAGAATTACTTAGTCACGTTCTCTCCGTGCCCAGCACATTCCTCTGATGTCCAGCGTTTATCACAGACCGGTGCCTGGGGGGGGGGAGGGGAGCAGTGTGGATGGATCGCACACGGGCTCCACGTGTCTGAAACCAGACTCGAGCAGGGCTCCACGGGCACTTGCCCTCCGCATGTGATGGACAGCATGCACCAGGCGACCCTTCGTGGCCCGATGTCGGCAACGTCGCGCTGGAGGAATTCCTAGCCGTGCCTCCCTCAAGCCGGCGGCTCGCTCTTGCAGCTGGTTGAGAAGGCTGCGTTAGCGTCTGGTTCTTATCAGAATCCCCCCTGAGAGTCTCCAGATAGAGGCGAGATGCTCTTAAATGGCGTGACTCCATCCAGAAAGCCTGCCCTTCCTCCAAGCCTGCCTTTTGCCTCAACCGCCGCCCCCCACCCCCCGCAGGTGAGACGCAGCCTGTCAGTTACACCGTCTGTACTGAACGGCCTGTCTGCTGCTCACTGCTCCCCCCTCGGCCCGAGTCTGGCGTTTTCAGTCAGCTGGCGGGGTGCGAGTCTGTCCCCCAGAGCAGGAGTCACCACAGTCCACCTGCTGACCGGCAAAGCCCATCCTCGGCCCCGCTGCCCACCTGCCTGGTGTCGGAAAGGCTGACCACACCTGTGGGTCTCCATCCCCTGCGCCTCCAGATGAGGTTTACCCAGGAAAACGGGAGGCAAACCTGAGGGGGGGGGCGGAGCATGGGGGGATGGGAGGCAGAACGCAGCTGGGGGAAGGAGAGGGTGGCCGCGAGGCTTCCCAGGGACCCCACCAAAAATAAAACCTCCGGTCTCCCAATCCTCGGGCATTCTTAAATTCTACCGACAGGGGTCGCCCTTGCACACCGAGCCTGAAGCTGGCATCTGAAAACGGGAAACTCCCGGCCTGCTCCCTGGAGCCCCATTTCCAGGACTAATAGCCGCTCAGTTCCTGTTTTGTTGGATGCAGATGAGGTGGCCGAGCCAAGAAGAGACAAATTCTTAATTTTTCTGGGGAGTGGAGGTCTGTGCTGGAATCCAGGCCGGGAAGTCTCCGAACGCCGGCCAAGCACTTGCAGAGTCTGGACGCGGGTTTCCACATCGCCCTCCTCGAACTCATCACCGCCAGCGAGAAAGAACATTCTTCCCTGTGTTTTCTAGTGTCTGATCTTTCGCACACACTCGCGTGTGTCTGTGATGCATCCGACATCACGTACTCCTTTCTCCTAAGTGCAAAGTGTATGTGTGTTCCTTGCAGAAAAAAACCTTGGAGAGTTCAGAAAATGGACCCAGGAGACATCAGCTGATTGCAGACCTGATGGGTGTATATGACAAACAGGCAAAATCAAGAAAAGCACGAAGGAAAAATATCACTGCTGCTCGAAGATCATGACTGTGAACTTGGAGTAGGCAGCCTTTTTTCACGTGCACGTTACATACACTGACGCACAAAAGCATACAAATGGAAGTTTCCCGTAGGTAGTCCCCTGGTTAGCGCAGAGTCCTCCTCCACCAGCTTGCACGTCCTGCAGAGGAGCCCGAGTCCCTCAAGTTCACGGCTCTCCCTCCAGGAGCCCCCGTGGGGTCCAGCAGAGGCAGTACATGGGAGCCGTCTACCCTGCGAGCGAGTGGATTCACAGAGAAGCATTTTTTTTTTTGTTTATTTATTTTTGAGACAGAGAGAGACAGAGCATGAGTAGGGGAGGGGCAGAGAGAGAGGGAGACACAGAATCGGAAGCAGGCTCCAGGTTCTGAGCTGTCAGCACAGAGCCCTATGCGGGGCTCGAACTCACAGACCGCGAAATCATGGCCTGAGCCGAAGTCGGACGCTCAACCGACTGAGCCCCCCAGGCGCCCCTCAGAGAAGCATTTTCAACGACGGCCACAGACACGCGGTTCCCGGAAAAAGACACCGAAATGGTTCGGAAACATTTGAAAGGAGGCTCAGCTTCGCCGGCTAAACAAAGAAATGCAAATGAAAACTACGCCGGAATACCTATCAGACTGGCAAAAATGCTGACGTTTGCCGATACCGCCCTTGGCGGGGCGTGGGGTGAGGGTGGAGAACAGAGCCTGGGCTCTGCCGCCGCTGAGCAAGCCTCAAGCTGGTGTCATCGCGGAGGGCTGTTGGCCAAGACTGATGGAAACGTATATGACACCTGACCCAGCAGTTCCTCACTTCCGGGCGTTAGTCCTATAGACACATTCGCACAAAGTGTGCCATGACACGCCCAGGGACACGCCTTGCAGCCCTCCTTGCAAGAGTGAAAAATCGGGAACAGGCGAAATGCCTAGTGAGAGAGCTCAGTAAATTCTGTTACCTTTGTACAACGGAATACTATACAACCATTTTTTAAAGAGTGGGGATAAATTTTATGTACTAGAATAAAAAATTAGGGGCGCCCAGCTGGCTCAGTCACAGGCGCAGGTGACTCGTGATCTCGGGGTCATGAGGTCAAGCCCCACGCTGGGCGTAGAGATCACTTAAATAAATAAATAACCTTAAAAATTTTTTTAAGAAATAAAAAATTCAAGTGTAAGGCAACGTATGTAGCAAGCCACCCTCTGTCCAAAAGGGAAGGGAGAAAGGACGTATGTCTACATTCGCATAGAGTGTCATCTAGAATGCCAAACCATCTAGAAGGATACACACGAAACTAACAACATGGCTTCCTGCCGGTTGCTGGTGGTGGTTTTGGTGGGAGGGGAGGAGGATGGAAGACAGGAACAGGAAATAGACTCTAGTCTCCCACGGGGAGCGGGACGTGGCGGTCAGGGGCTGGGGACAGCGGGCAGCTGTTGTTTCCTAGAGAGTTCCCGTTTGGCGAGATCAGAAAATTCTGGAGACGGTTTGCACAACAAGATGAATGTACGCAACACTACTGACTGGACACTTGAAAACGGTTCCGTTGGTAAATTTTGTGCTATCTGTATTTCACCACGATTTCTAATTTTCTGAAAGGACAAAAGGAATCGCCAAGAAATTTTGACTGGAGTTTTCCTTCCAGAACTGACGATGCTTCTCTACCCCAAACCCTCCAGTGTACTTCTCACTCGGAGCAAAGTCTACTGCGAGCGAGCATAGTAGCATAGTCTGTCACCACCTCGCTCACCCACCCTCCGCCCCTCCCTCTTTCCTGAGCACGCCAAACACGCTCCAGCCCGAGGCCCTCTGTGCCGGCTGTTCCTTCGGCCGGAGACGCCCTGCCCACACCCTGCCCCTCTCTAGAATTCCGCGGGACCCCCTCCCGGACTTCGTTCAGGCGGCTACCCCAAAGTCACAGGCAAGGGAGCTCCTTCCAGGCTCCTGCACACCGGGTCCCCGACGCCATCGCCCCCAGCCCATCCTCATCCCCCGATTTGCCTCTCCTCTTCTTCCTCCTGCCTCAGTTGTCCCCGTACCACTGGGGCAGTGGACCAGAAACAGAGTCGTTGCACGAGCCGCCGCACCCCCGTGCCTGGCACAGTGTCTCCGGGGAAGAGCAGATGCTCCGCACACACGTGTTCACTGACTGAGTACGTTTGGAGGACTGGCTCCCGCCATCAGCTGTACGCCCATGGCAGAAGGTGATACGGCAAACGCGATTTGTCTTCGACCTGTAGATCTTTGGGCTCTTTCTCCAGAGAGCAACTAACTCATTTTCAGCTCCGTAACGCCACTGGGAGACAGTGAGTCTCGCTGGGAGCCCGTTTGAGGAAAATTAGGGCCCTGCTCAAAAGAGGCCTCGAATCCATTTCCTAATGGAAAAGCCGAGCCGCCCTTCAAGACACACAAACGTGGCTGGCAGGGCGGGGGCAGCTTTTGCGATCTCTCCCCACCCCGAGCTCGCGTGCCGGCTGGCGGGGGGTCCTGCGTCAGGGCCGCAGCAGTGCGTGTACCCCCACCTCCAGCCGCACTCTTCCCCAAGTCTGTGTCCCCGGGCTGGCGCGACCACAGGCTGAGTGACTCCTCAGCAGACGCACAAGCCAATATGTCACACTTCTCCACTGAGAGGTACACGATACGCCCAAAGAGAAATCCCTAGCATGAACGATAAATATGAACCACGCGTGTACAGCTCTGGCACTCCTAGACAACCAAGAAGTACGTTAGCTAATACTCTCGGCTCCAACAGTGTCCTTCGTGGCCTCGCCGGCAACATAACACCCACAGTCATCTCTTCCTACGAGGCCGCGGAGGCTTCTGCGTTCTTTCCGACAGTATACAGGGGCGCCGCCGTCGGAATGGACTGTGCAGAATCTGTCCCTAAGCCAGTCTCTGTTCTGGAGCAATTCTCTCCCCTCGCGTCACCTCTTGGACAACAGCGAAGGGGCCAGGCTGACCCGGATGTGCGGACGGAACGCCTGAAGACGCCCGACGGCCTCCGCCCGACCACAGGTGTGTGTATGTGTCATCAAAACATACTCTCTCCCTCTCTCTCTGCCCCTACCCAGCTCACTCTCTCTCTCTCTCAGAATAAATAAATAAACATTTTTAAAAAGGAGGGGGGCACCTGGGTGGCTCAGTCGGTTAGGTGTCTGACTCTTGATTTCGGCTCAGGTCGTGATCTCACAGTTCGTGAGTTCAAGCCTTACATCGGGCTCTGCGCTGACAGTGCAGAGCCTGCTTGGGGTTCTCTCTCCCTCTCCCTCCCCTGCTGTCTCTCTCTCTCTCTCTCAAAATAAATAAATAAACGTTTAAAAAAATGTGAGTGCCTCTCCAGCACCTCCCGGCTCCTCACACGGGCCACCTCAGGCGTTCGCATGCCGTCACCCCCGCCCGTGCCAACGCGTGGGGGCACCTGTGGACGAAAGCCACCTGTGTGCCTGGGGTGGAAGGGAGCCGTCGCCACAGTGCGTCTGAAGCAGAAAGCTGGACCCGCCCCTTGCTAAATGCTGACCCTGTGCAGAGCGGGCAGGGCGGGGGCTCGGGGGTCTAGTGGGTTCTAACCGGTGGGAGCTCTTAGGGATTCAGTGGCCCTTTGCAAAGGAAGTTTGGTCCCTGGAGCAAGGCCGTGGCCGACGGGCTGGCCCTCAGAAGCCGGGGCTCGCTGCAGGAAGTGGTCACCGATGGGTGGCTTTAGTCCTGTTCTCTTGGTTACCCGTTACTAGGGCCACCAACAGTAAGCGTTTCCTTGAACTCGGAGAACAGGAGCTGTTCTCGGTAGGACCCCTTTTTCATTTAAATGTCAAATAGCGTAGCTCAGATATTTTCAAATTTTAACATGAATCGCATCAGATCGCCCATGGGGCTTGTGGAAACAGGCCACTGGGCCCCCCCCCGACCGTCCCCACCAGAGTTTCTGATCCCGCAGGTCCAGGGGGGTGTCCCGAGAATCCGCAATTCTTACGAGCTCTCAGGTGATGCTGACGCTGCTGGCCCAGGGAACCCCAGTTTGAGAACCACTGGCTGGCCGTGACAGGATTGGTACTCCATGTTTTCCTGGTTGAGAAAGTACTTCACAACAAAACACCAGTAAGTCTAAGCGTTATGTCCATGGATTCGTAAGATGGCTCTGAGTCACGGCCACACGTGAACATAACGGCGAACATAGAAGAGAAACGTAACAGCGACTCCATCTAAAGAGGCCCTTGGCTAACGTTCTGTTTCTCCGGGTGCTGATCGGTGGCGGTTTCGGGCAGCTCAGTGCGCTCTAGGCTTACGTAACCCTCGCGTTCATATTCTGAGGGAAGTACTAAATCATCGTTATTTTACGGGTGAGAAAACTGAGGCACGGAGAGGCGCAACGGCTTCCCTGCCGTACACAGCGGGCAGCCGGGGACACGAAATTCAAGCTCAGGTCGACGGGCCCTACGGGTGGACATCAAACCACTACCCCGGGACCCTCTCAGAAACCTGGATGCTCGATGTCCTTACTCCCTCGTCCCCGTGTTTATCGTCTCCTGTATGACGCACACTGTGACTGGGTTATTTTATTTGCTCACCTGTGTCTTGTCTGCTTCCCCTCCAAGAACACGAGCTTCAAGCGGACGGGGACTTTGACTCGCCACTGCTGCATCCCCAGAACCAAGCAGAGCAGAGTGTGTGGGCTCATAAACATTGCTGAATGAAGAATGGATGCATGGATGGATGGATAGATGGATGGATGGATGGATGCATGGATGGATGGATGGATGCATGGATGGATGGATGGATAGATGCATGCATGGATGGATGGATGGATGGATGCATGGATGGATGCATGGATGGATGGATGGATGGAAGGGAGGATGGACGGATGGATGGATGCATGGATGGATGCATGGATGGAAGGGAGGATGGATGGATAGATGGATGGATGGATGGATGGGAGGATGGACGGATGGATGGATGCATGGATGGATGGGTGGGTGGATGGATGGATGCATGGATGGATGCATGGATGGAAGGGAGGATGGATGGATGGATGGATGGATGCATGGATGGATGGATGGAAGGGAGGATGAACGGATGGATGGATGGGTGCATGGATGGATGGATGGAAGGATGGGTGGATGGATGGATGGGTGGATGGATGGATGGATGGATGGAAGGGAGGATGGACGGATGGATGGATGGGTGCATGGATGGATGGATGGATGGATGGATGGGAGGATGGACGGATGGATGGATGCATGGATGGATGGGTGGGTGGGTGGATGGATGGATGCATGGATGGATGCATGGATGGAAGGGAGGATGGATGGATGCATGGATGGATGGATGGATGGATGGATGGATGGATGAATTCTGTGCACCATTCAGCATGAAAGATGAGATCTCACTGAAAGAATATTATATTTTATTTTTTCTAGTGGCCACTAATTATGCACCGAGTGGTCTTGATTTTTAAGGGGAACTCCCCCGCCCAAGTCTTGCACTGGGAGGGACAAGGGTCCATCTCCAAGAAGCCAGCCAGCAGGCTGTGCAGGAGAAGCATTGCCAAGCCCGGTCAATCTGTCTTTATGTTTGTTTTCCTTAAATGACTCTGAGACCTTGATGGCACAGGCGCAGACGCAGGTGGGAGGTCCGAGGTTCCTTCCCAGATGGAGGCCGGTGTGTCGCGGGGTCCCCTCTGAGGAGCGGGGCAGTGATGGGGGGGTGAGGAGGCGAGAGACCCCGGCTTTTCTCTTGGTCTTCTCCTGCGTAGCTGTCCTCTCCCTCGTGAGCATGCATTATTTTTGGAGTAAAACGCAGCGGACAAGCAATATTAAAAGGAGAATTTGTCAGACAGGGATGGGCAAACCATAGCCCACGTACCGAATCTGGCCCACCGCCTGTTTGCATCAATCAAGCGTCACTGGAACGTAGCGCGTGCCCTCATTTCAACGTCTACGGTGGCTTCCGGGCAGCCGTGACAGATCGGAGGCTGAGCCTGGGGACCATGTGGACCCGCGTGCCCCGGACCACACCCCGGACCAGATAGACTGGCATCTCCGAGGGTGGCACCCGGGCATCAGTTCTCGGGTCTTTCCAACACGTAACCAAGGTGAGGAAGCAGCAACCGGAAACCCCTCGTATCTCGAGAAGTACAAAATTATCGTGTTTCACAGCAAAAATTTGCAAGACCACCCAAACGTCTCCAATAGGTTACTGACGTGCACACGCGCTCACACACGCTCACTCGCATGCACACACGTGCTGTTCCTGTAAAGCCCAGGAGTGACACAGGAGTGACAAACAGGAAGCTGGGGACAGTGGCTACTCCACGGGGTGCAGGAGGAAATCCAGGGGACCGGGGAGAGAGAGGGTGTCCAAGGTCCTGCTGATATTCTGGTTCAACAGTGGGAACACGGGTGCTCATTCCTGCCCCCCTAAAACTATAAAAAGAGGTTTTATCCACCCTTTTGGATAAAGTTTCTTAAACGTGTTAAGAAGGTGTCTTTCACACAAGTTCTTCTGAGAGCCCTCTCCCACGCCGCCTGCCCCAGCCCAGACACCCCCGTCTGCCGTCCTCTCTGCCCGTGCTGAGCGGGCAGCGTGGGGACATCCACTTCCCTGACAACCTCCCCGCCCCCCGGGGTCTCTTTCACCCCAGAGATGCTGGCTCACTGCAGGCCGCAGCCCAGAAAGTTCCGGGTGGGCTCGGCGGCCGCAGGTGCCTCACAGGCCCCGCTGAGGGCCTCTTGGAAGGCTGGAGAAGGGAAACCTCGGGGGTTCAGACAGGAGACGGTGAGTGCGCTGCCCGTGAGCCCCGGGCCGGTCCCCACTCGTGCCCAGACGGAGCCAGTCAGCGTGCGGCGGGAACAAGCCGGGACCAGCCGAACGGCGGCTTGTTAAGCGGCAGAGTGCTGATTAAGTAACAGCGAGGCCAGGGCCCAGGGCGGCGTAGACCGTCCTAACCAGGAGCTTACCAAGTGAGCCCCGGACCTCGGCCACGCACTTAATGAGCGGGTGCGAACCCCATTACCTCCTGCAAAGCTTCCCCCCCACAGAACGTCACTGGCGCTCCCGGGACTGTGCGCTGGGTCTTCCTGCCGACGGGCGCGGCGCAGGCAGGGGACCTGCCCGAGGCCCCCCGGTTACCAGGGCGCGAACACAGCCAGGCCTGCCGCCGCTGGGCCGAGGACTCTCCCATCGGCCCACCCCGTCCTGGGCCTGGAAACGCCTTCACCTCCACCCTGCACCCCCGGGGAACCCCTCCCTGTGCAGAAAGCTCTGACGACCCCACGGCCCTCCCCCTGGGCTGGCCAGCGGGACCAATCCAAGCTCCTTCATCAGCTGCCCCAAATCTGCACTCGGTTCTCAGAAACTGAAAATGCTGGTTTTAAAATGAGGCCCCTGCTGAGTTCAGTGTTTTTAGTCTTTCAGAATCACCGACATCTCAGACACTATGCTGAAACCATGGGCCTTCTCCCCAGAAAAATGCGGGGAAGTACCGACTTCTGAAGCGTGCCCCGTGGTTTCAAAGGAATCACAGACCCCAAGACTCCTGTTAAGAATTGCAGGTCAAGGGGCGCCTGGGGGGCTCAGTCGGTTGAGCAACTGACTTCGGCTCAGGTCATGATCTCACTGTTCCTGGGTTCGAGCCCCACGTCGGGCTCTGTGCTGACAGCTCAGAGCCTGGAACCTGCTTCGGAGTCTATGTCTCCCTCTCTCTCTGTTCCTCGCCGACTCGTGCTCTGTCTCTGTCTGTCTCTTAAAAATAAATAAACGTTAAAAGAAAATTAAAAAAAAAAAACCAAGAACCACAGATCGTGTTTCCGTTCGGGAGACGGCCGCCCAGCGTGGACGCACCTCACGCCACTGAGGCTGCCTCCTGGTGGGCAGGCTTCCAGGAAGAGGGGTCGCGGGACGAGCAACTCGCGGGATCCCTGGCTGCGGGCGGAGTCGGCCCTCACACGCGCGGGGATGAGACCTACCCAGGACGACTCATCCTCTCCGGTGAAAACTGCCATTTCTCAGGCATGACATAGTGCCACCCAAGGGGCTTCCAGAACAAATGGTGGCAGCGAGATCTTATAACCACTTCCCCCGAGTCCTGGAGGCTGGGCTCGGGCTCTCCTCTCCATGGAGACCTACGGAAATCCACCTAAATCCCAGCACCGCAGACGTACGTCTGCAAACGTCCGGGTGGGCATCCAGCCGTCTGTCCCAGTTCGGGTGTGTGGAGCGGTAGGGTGAAGACAGGAACCGCACCACAGGAATTACGCGGCGGCCGGTTTCGTCACAGAACACTGAAAATGCTGTCTCGTCACTCACGTTGCTCCGCGGCATCCTTTAGGACCGTTGCAGAGTCACGCACTGCGCACACAGGATGACAACTGCATCTCTCTGTGCCGGGAGCGAGACTGCTGGCAGGGCTGCACTCCCCGTGGGGCAGCGATTAGCCTGCAGACCCGTCTCGCCCTCCCCGCTATTTCCCAAGCATACATTCCTAGAAGCGAAATGGCTAGATTAGACTTTTGGTTCAAAGTAGGCTTGAGAACGTGAAGTACTAATTTGGTGGGCAAAATAAGGAGTATAATTTTAAAGATTTTAAAAAACTTTTTACTTATTTATTAAAGCCCACCACTCCCAAGACGGGGCTTGAGCTCACGACACTGAGATCGAGAGTCACATGCTCCACCGACTGAGCCGGCTGGACGCCCCGCGGTATGAGTTTAAAGACCCATTTATCCACAGCCTCACCACCAACGGTATTCCAAGTATTTACACCAACTTACATCTTCAAATGGCATTCTACAATTCAAATCAACTTAAATTGATAAAATCTGCATTTATCGGCAATCATCTCTTCAAGTAACCCTTTCAAATAAATATTGATACCAACTTTGCAATTTTCCATGGCATTTCATTATTTAAATGTGTATTTATTTCAAATATTCATTGGATAATCTGATTGAATCCAAGTGACTGTTCTAGACAATCTGTCTTATTTATACCTCTTCACGTCCTGTGCGGAGAGAGTGCTCATCGCTGGACTATTACATGTATCTTTACACTATCTGCCATGTTAGAATGCCCCCTGCCTGTCTTTTTACCGTGAAAGCTTTAGATTTTTTAATAAATCAAATCTAGAAACGTATTCCTTTGTGGTTTCGAGCAGCGGCGTTAACAATGACATCAGGCAAGTACAGAATACTGAAGCAATGCTTGGTCGGCGGGGCGTGGGGAGGCATGGAGCCCAGAGCTGGGGGCCAGGAAAGGCTTTCTAGAGCCCAGAATCTAGAAGGACTGAGGCTCCTCGGTCTTGAGATGCCTTGCCTGCAATTCTTTGTATCTGAGAAAGCACAGGTCTCCACCGTTTTCATTTCCACGTGCCTGGCTATTCTTGGCCCTTGGTTCTCCCATGTGAATTTTGGGGTCACCCTGTCAGGTTCCCCCAAGAATACTGGTGGGATCCTTCCTGGGATCTTGTTAACCCTACGGCTCTATTTTGGAAGGATTAAAACTGAACCTTCTTATCCATAAACATAGTATAGCTCTCATTAATTCAGATCTTCTTTAATGTCTTTTTTTAAAAAAAATATTTTTTTTAAAGTTTATTTTACTTAAATTTAGAGAAAGAGAGAGGTGGGGGAGACAGAGAATCCCAAGCAGGCTCCAGACTGTGAGTGCAGAGCCCAATGTGGGGCTCACATTCACAAACTGTGAGATCACGACCTGAGCTGAAGTCAAAAGTCAGTCACTTCACCAACTGAGCCACCCAAGTGCCCCTTCTTTAATGTCTTTTTTAAAGAGTTTTATAATTTTCTCCAGGTGTGTCTTATACATCGTCTGTTGGATTATTCTCAGGTCCTTACTATTTTTAATTGAGTTTTAAACATTTCTTACTGATTTATAGAAATAGGATTGATTTCTGTGCACTGACTTCATGTCCAGCAACCCAGCTAAATTCTTATCACATGTAACAATTTGCAGGCACTTTCGGGTGTTCTATATAATTGTAACCCAAGAAAAACAGTCTTATTTACTTGCTATTTCTTCTTAAAATTTTTATTAAGGTATAATCTACATTTTACAAAACCTACACTTTTTAAAAGCACATTTGAATTCTCATAAGTTTAGTGAGTTGTAGAACCTCCATAATAGTCTGGCTTTAGAATATATTCATCTTTTTTTCCCATGTTTTATAGCTTTTTCATTCCTTCTTTCCGTCCCTGTTTTTCTATTCTTTTTTTTCTTTTCCTTTTCTTTTGTTTTCCTTTCTCTTCCTTACTTCCTTTTTCTTTTTCTTTCCTTCCCTCCTCTTTCTTTCATTCCTTTTCTTTTTTTCTTTCTCTTTTCCTTTCTTTGTCTCTCTTTCACTAGAGTCCTTTGTGTAATTTTGAGAAGTGAGGGTAGTGGCTACTATGTCTAACTCTCAGTCTAAAGCGAAATAATGCTTCTGCGGTTTTAGCGCTCAGTACGACGCCTGTTGTTTGTTTTGAGAGAATCTCTGTGTCTGTTCCCTTCTACTCTTAGGTTGGCAAGAGTTTTGCTTGGGTTTCAACCAAGAATGGGACGTTGATTCTATCAAATGTCTACTGAAAGGATCATATAGTTTTCGCCTAAAAGAGGGCAGGTTCCGATTAGCCTCCCCACCGTGGAGGTCCTGGGTTTTGCCTACCGTTCCCCGAGCCCTACCTGACTGGAAAGCCAAGGCTCAGGCGAACCTAGTCCAGCAAATTCCACCCGAGACAAACTGGGGTCAACGCTCCTCTTGCTTCTCTGTTCCCCTCTTCAGCTGGCGAGTCACCGCACAGTCTCTATCTCCTTGCCAGCTCACGCATGTGCCTGAGAAGATGTTTTCTGTTACTCAGTAACGTTAGCTTTTTTCTACCGGAAGACTTGGTCCGCCTCCTGCCCATGTCGCAGCAGCAAACACAAGGGACCAGACCTCCTAGGCTCATTACTAGGTGCGTTTTGCATCTGTGACTCTTACGAATGGGCTCTCTCTCTCGGGATGCCCACGGTCACCACGCATGCCATCCTCAGAGGAAGGCTGTCCCCAGGCTGGACTCTGGCAAAACTCCCTCCCTGGTTTGGGGAAAGGAGTCGGGAGTCAGAAAACACAAGCCACTTCCGGTGGATGCAAACAAGCCAGGCTCCCCCTGCCAGGTCTCGGACATGACCCCTGCCAGGTACGGGAACGCACATTCGTGTGAGCGCGCCCTGTCCCCTTCCACCTTCCAGTTTGCCAGTGCTTCCTCCCTCGGCATGTTCGGGAGAGCTGTTCCCAGAGCCGAGGACAAGTGTCTCTCACTTGCTCTTTCTCCGGTCAACAGCCAAAGGGCTGCCACGCCTGTGGGACACGCCAGAAAGCAGGCACCATCCCCGCCCCCACCCCCCCGCCGGCCCTGGTGCCTTCCTCATGTGCTTCGTGACCAGGACGCACTGAGCCTCTGCTGGGGTCCCGCCTCGTTTCGCTGCCGCCCGCGTACACCCTGGCTTCTTCCCAGAGTCAGCCCGGGTGTCCTGCACGGCAAGGGGTACACCTCGGGAGAGGCAGTGAAATCGGAAAGCCCCGAGCGTTTCTTCTTGAACCCACACGAAGGGCTTTCTCCCTCGCGACTCTGACGCGGACAAGGAGGAGACCACACGTTCTGATCCATGCACCCTTTATTCCACGACCAACCACCGCGCTGCCTCCACGCCACGGTACACAGACCGGCAGTCATTCGCAATCCAATCTGCACAACAATCTGAGGCTTACAGTACATTTAAGGCTTTTAAATTCGCAAAGAAACGTGAAAATAAGACCGAGGAACCCCCGAACCCAGACCCCCAACCAAGGTGAGCAGTGTAGCGAGTTTTAAGCATCTTCCGTTTCCGACGCTTACTCGGTGCGTGTCCAGTGTCCAGACCCAAGTAACTCCTAAACTAAAAAGATCCGTTTAGTGAAATTTTAATTACGTAAATTCTTCAAAGCATAAACTTGTAATTCTTTTTTTTTGTCTTGGAAATGTTATAAAATTTTTTAATAGCAAAACATAGGAATAAAAACATATTAACAAAATGTATCCAATCATTTACATTACAAACGAGGGCTCTGAGGTGTCTTGCAGCCTGGCGGAAAGAAAACTACCCATTAAGAATCTATGCACAACGCAGTCGCAAATATGTACAGTACTTTTAAAAAAGCCCCCTCCCAGGAGGCTTTGCAGAAGGACCGTCGGCTAGGCTCTGGGACGGACCGACCGGACAGTCAAAATATTAAACTCTGTTGACTAGTAGGAAATTTACACTTAAAAAAACCCCAGTTTCCTTTTGATTAAGAATAATTCCAGTTATGTTTATAAGGGCCCCGTGGAGTCCAGGGAAGTTCCAGGAAACTACCCGGACTGATTTGTTTGGGGGAGGAGATCAGCCTGTGAACGGAACTTAGCGGAGGAGCTCTCATCGCCCGAGTGTTCCGGTTATGCCCTATCGCGGTTTCGCGAGCGGATCGAGCCCGGGAATCCGGCGGCCGAGAAACGGCCGCATGTCACATACTGAGAACATGGGTGGAGGGAGGGCGGAGTCCTGCGTCCGCGAGTCGTGACGGGCGGGGACAGCGGGGCGACAGACGCGCGCCTCCTTCACACAGCACGGGAGAACCGACCGCCCCGCGCCCTGCGCCCCGCCAGGCCGGACGCCGGCTGCCCGCGCCGCGCGGTTTAGCGTGCTGTGTGAACGAGGACGGCCAGCCCTGGACCCGGAAGGCCGGGACCTTCCGACGGGAGCCCCGAGGGGCGGGCACCGCCCCACGGCTGTCGCACCGTTCCCGCGACCCAGTCCAAGCAGACGCGCGACGGAGGGCCCGCGAGTTCACAGTAGACGAGGCGCCATCGAGGCGGCCCCTTCAGGAGTTGGGCAGCTCGTGGGATATGAACTGTTTGAGTCTGTCCAGGTACTGCGCGTACAGTTCGATGTCGTTGTGCCCGGCGCCCTCCACCCAGAGCGGCTCCACGGCCCGGGGGCAGCGCTCGTACATGGCCAGGCCGTGGGAGAAGTCGATGACCTCGTCCTCCGTGCCGTGGATGACCAACACGGGGGAGGTGACTTTGGAGATCTTGTCGATGCTGCAAAACAGAACGGGGCGGGGAGGAGAAGGGCTCCGTTAGTGACGCCCGGGGCAGCGCCCGTCGCGGCCGCGGAGAGCGGGTCAGCAGCCACAGGGGAGGAAGGCGAGGGCGTCCTCGTTGCGTCCGACTCTTGGCTTCAGCTCAGGTCACGATCTCGTGGTTTGTGAGTTCGAGTCCCGTGTTGGGCTCCGCGCTGACGGCGCGAGCCTGCTTGGGATTCTCTCTCTCCCTCTCTGCCTCTCCCCTGCTCTCTCTCTCAAAATAAATAAATAGACTTAAAAAAAAACAAACTTAAACTTCTCATTTGGGGATAATTTTGGATTTCCAGAAAAGGAACGAAGATAACAGAGCTTCTCTGTGCCCCCAGCCCGTCTCCCGTAAGCCTCACACCATCCGCTGCCACTGCGCGTTTGTTCAAAACCAAGAAACCAGTGTCAGCTTGCCACCGTGACCTAAACTCCAGACGTGGCTTGGATTTTTGTTAGTTTTTCCACCGATGTCCTTCTTCTGTGCCAGGACCCCGTCAGGAATACCACACTGCATTTGGTCCTTGTGTTTTCGTTAAAATATTTCATTAAAAACAGAACTCCTGAAAGCTTCCAGACCAATAATCCAGCAACTGACAGTTCTGACACGCTTGTGTTTCTGAGCGAGGATTTCTTTAAAAAACTAAACAGGCCGAACTAGCACGGGCGACGGAGCGTCTCTGGAAAGCAGACAGCTGATCCGCGCAGCCCAGGCTTTCCGTCTCCTCCGCGAGATGGCCTCGGAATCGATGAACGAGCCCCCAGAAACCTCGCTTCCTGAGCGCCGAGGCCTCCGCTGTCACGCAGCCGTGCTACCTGGCGATCAAGTGGCTAGCTTGGAGTCCGGGTGATTGCGGCCTGTTCCGAGAACCAAATCTGTCCTCAGAGGAACCCCCACTGAGCCTACGGACGCGGCAGGGGAGGCGGATCCGGCCGGCGTCCTCCCCACGGAGTCCCCCACCCGCGACTCCTCCTTCTGTTTGGCCCCAGCCGCAGCCACCGAGGAGGCCGAGTGTCACCGCAGGGCCCCCGCTGCTGAAAGGTCCGACGGCTTCCACGCCAGTGCTCCGCCCTTTCCTCGCAACAGCTCGCTCACTCTCCCACGAGACGCGAGGACACGGGCAAGGCCACCTCCAGGGAGCCCAGGAGGGCGCTGAACCCCGGAGGCAGCGCCGCCGCAGGCCCGAGCCTGTGCGGGCAACACGGCTCTCGAGACGACCGCACAGAACCCGTGTCAGGCGACTCCCGACGTGCCAGGAGCTGCGAACGCCCGCCGGCCAGGGACCTGCCCGGGTCAGGGTCGCGGCTGCAGCACACGGTCTCACAGACGACCGATCCGTTTTCCTCCCGTTTGATGTTAACGAGACATCTTCTGAGAATCTGGGAGTCCGGTTATACTCAGCTAGAAGGGTATTTACTGGCGGGATGGCCCGGGGCAGCCTGGGCGGCGTCTCCAGTTAGACGCCTGAGTCCAAGTGTAAGGGAAAAGCAGCTACGCACCAAATAATGGTCAGGCCTCCTTTTTTATTATTTTTTTTCATTTGAAGCTTTTTTTCTTTTTTAAGCTCTCTTATTTATTTTGAGAAAGAGAGTGCAAGTGGGAGGGAGAGAGAGAGAATCCCAAGCAGGTTCCATCCACACCGTGAGCGGAGAGCCCGACACGGGGCCGCACCCCACGAACCGGGAGATCACGACCCGAGTTGAAATCGAGTCGGACGCTCGGCCGACCGAGCCATGCCGGCGCCCTGCTTCTGCGTTTGCGTAACATGAAAAGGAAACAGGAAACAGCTTTCTGGAAACAGAGACAGATGTGCCATTTGGTGGCAACAGGCCCCCTAAGGGAACACCCGCATGACTGCCCGGTGTCTGAAATCTATCGTCTTAATTCTCCAGGGCACCGAAGCAGAGGAACAGGCTTTCTGGCAGTCTCCACGCCCAGTTCGCTTGGCCTCAGTTTCCTACTCTGCAAAATCAATGCTTTGTCACGTGACCGCCTTCTTAAGGCCGTTGCGAAGGGCCAAGTGATGGGAGGCACGTGGTGAGACGTTCCGCCCTGTGCCTGGCGGAGGGGACAAAACCAGCCAAGGTTAGCTGCTGGTTCACTGTTAATTAATAAGCTGCAATTAGTTGCCATGGCTGTATTTTAAGGTATATGCTAATTTGAGTCTGCAAGCAACCTAGTCGTTGTGTTGCCCCGGTAACTCCCAACATCGCTTCCCACAAACACGCCAAACATCCCCCTTTCAACAAACTGGCCTCTCATTACCAATTCGGCACAAATAAGGTCACATCTGAGCGGCACCCGCGGCCCGCTTAGCATTCCCGGCCACGCCGCCGGGAGTCTGCGGCGAGGTCGGCCTTCTCACGAAGCTGCATCTCATTAAATCCTGGTGCGGACTGCACAGAACTCAAGTTCACCCAAGGCGTTAACGGAGGGCTGCTTCTTGTAAGAGGCGGCAGTCTGGGCAGCAGATGTTTACGTAACCGAATGAGAGTTTCGCCTCCGGCAAGAGCAGAATGACAGCCACGAGGGGGTCGATCGAAACCCGAAAAGTGGACTTTATTTCTGCCGAGGTTTTTCTACAAAACGGCCACTCTGGCCGTGACAATCCAGACGGCTCAGTGACAAGCGACTGGAGTTTAGGGGGCCCAGATTTTTCTTTATTTTAAAGATTTTTCAATTTTTTAAAGTAATCTCTACCCAGCGTGGGGCTCGAACTCATAACCCCAGGATCATGGGTCGCACGCTCCACCGACCGATCCAGCCAGGCGCCCTTCTCGACTCAGGGTCTGAGTCCAGACCGAGCTCAGGAATGATTTACTAGCGGCCCAGAGGCAACGGCGGCATCTGCACCCGGGCCCGGACGCTCCGGCGCCATCCAAACCCGGGCCCAGCCGCCCCGGCGCCATCGGAACCCGGCCCCCAGCCGCTCCGGCGCCATCCAAACCCGGGCCGGACACCCCGGCGCCATCGGAACCCGGCCCCCGGCCCCCGCCGCCCCGGCGCCATCCAAACCCGGCCCCCCCGCCGCTCCGGCGCCATCCAAACCCGGGCCTGGACGCCCCGGCGCCATCGGAACCAGGCCCCGCCGCCCCGGCGCCGCGCAGGCGCGAGCTCACCTGGGGAAGGCGTCGAAGCAGTAGGTCTTCCTGGTGTCCGGGAAAGCCACCCGCAGGCCCGACATCAGAGGCGAGTGCAGGATGACGGCGGCGCACTCGTACCGCGAGGCCAGGTCCACGGTGGGGACGGTCCCGATGCTCTGGCCGTACAGGATGATGTTCTCGGGACTCACGCCGTACCTGCGGAGAGCGGAGGGCGCGCGTCAGCGAAGCCGCGGGACGGACGGCCCGAACCTCGCCGGCTCACAGAACTCGAGACAGCCCCACGGCCGCCGTGCAAACGACGGCATCTACTTCCCACGTCGGCCTAAAACGAACGTGAACTTCACCGAGACCGACGTCAGGAGCACCTCTGTCCTCGGGGACCGGGATTCCACCTTCTACGTTCTGCAAAAATAACAAATGTGACACATTTGGGGAGGAGGCGGAATGAACAAAACAGAGGTGTTATAAACTCAGTATTTCCAGTCATCTCGTTTCTTGTTCCTCCCTCTTTGTGGTTTCTCCGACAGTCACAAACGCGTTTCTGGAAAAAAAGCAAACGCACGTTTGGGAAATTGTATTATTGTTATTAAGAGCCGTTCGAGTGAGACTTTGATAAAATACGACGTGTCACATTCATCCGAGAAAGGTACCGAGAGACGATTATTAATTCGAGGACACACACATTTTCTTCGGCCTGCCCTGCAGGCTAATCTCAGCTTCTCCGCCCACCACCGTCTCCCGGGCCACTCCCTTGCGGCAGATGTTGGGAAACGGGACAGGTGGGATGTGGCGACACTCCCCCCGCCCCCAGAGAACTCAGCTCCAGCCGGCGGAACCTAGAAGAATCCCAGGTGCGGCCTGCAGGTCGAAGAATCTCAGGTGTGGCCTGCAGGTCGCGGCTCTAGAGAGAAGGGCGCGCCGAGCCCGTCCTGGCGGGAGCAGGCGGCCAAGGCTGAGCTGAGGGACAAGGTCAAGGGCGAGCGAGGGCGTGGGCGGGGGGGCTCTGTCAAGCCGCTGAGGCGGTTGGGAAAATTCTGGCTCTGACATCGGCTGGCGGCACTGAGCCCGCCGCCCGGCAACCTCGCTTTTCGGCATAAACGCATCTCAGAGCAGAACGCGTTCTGGTAACGGCCTTCGGTGAGACGGACCCTCGGCCCATCGCTGCGGGGAGGTCGGGACTTCAGCCGGCTTGCTCCCCCTCAAGCTCCCCGGAACCCCAGGAAGATGCGGGCTCTCGAGAAGGTCTTTGGGGAGGGATGGCCGTGTCCGGCGGGTACGTGCTGGGACGCTCTCGGTGGAGAGCCGGCACCTAGGCTGCTACGGAGCAAACGTACAGGAGGTCAGCGCAGGCGCCTACCGAGGCGTGAAGGGCACCTCTCCTTCGCTGCGGGGGGGCCGCGGGTGCACAGAGCGGGTTCAGAGCTGCCGGGCCACTCGCCGAAGGAGAAGGTGTAGGGACCCGCACCTGCTGACCTGGTGATTCCACTCGCAGGCACACGGGCCGCGGCAGGAGGGGCCGGTGTGCGCCAAGAAACACACGTAAGACGGTGCACGGGCGCGTGTCCACACGGCCAGAGACGACCCTAAGCATCGGCAGCCGGGTCGGTTCAGAAACCGGGGTGCGGCCGCGCCCGTGAGCCCGAGGGCACGCTGGGAAGAGGAACGGGGCGGACACAGAACACGCGCTTTGGGCTCCGGGCTCCATTCGCAGAGACGCCGGCCCGCCCAGCCTCGGCCTCACCGTCGGGGGCCACGTAACAGGCGGGAAGCCAACAGGGCAAAGCAGGGAGCAGAAGCCGTGCGAGGGAGGACAGCGGCTGCACCTGGGGAGGGGAGGGGAGGCGTTCGGGCCAGGCGGAGACGCACCCAGAGCCGTCCACGGCCCTCGTGGGACGCAGCTTAGAGGATACGTCTGGTCACTGTGTTCCTTCTACCGTCCATGAGGCTGGACGCCTACGTGTTAGGACGTTTCTATCTGGCTGCCACATTTTACAACCGAAACCATTACTTAGGAGTTCACCAGACAGTTCTAATATGGAGACAGCCCCCCCAAGCTGTTACGACTCATGGTGGGCTTCGTGCAAAAAATAAAGCTCCCGAGGAAACACGAGGCGATTAAACGTTACGTCTCATAAAGACTTAGCGTGCGGAGAAAGCCTGCTACCACGCTCAGAAAAAAGCATCCTACAAAAACAGGGCCACAACTACGCTCTGTAGAACAAAAACCATAAAGGGAAGAGGGACTTGAAATCAACTCAGTAAAATAGGAATGAGGCTTTGTCTTCGGGTAGTGAGAACTTTCATTTCTTTCTCTCTTTTTTTAAAGCCATCTCCAGGCCCCATGTGGGGCCTGAGGGCTTGAACTCACAACCCCGAGATCAGGAGTCGCAAGCTCTACCGACAGGGCCAGCCCGCGCCCCTCGTTTCTCACTCCCTTTCATCACTGGTGCTGACTTGTTTAAGAAAGTAAGTAACGGAAGCAAAGCCGCCAGGTCTTTCTGCGAGGCCTCGGAGGGCGCCGCGCTCGGTGCCCGCCCCCCGGGCCGGAAGGGCTCTGCCAACTGTCAAGCGCGAGGCCGACGCTCCGATTCGTTCGCGTCACGTTCCGGACTTTTCCTCCGCTCTTCCCGGTCTGTACTGTCTGACCACACAGGGGCGGAGAACGGCGGGGTGGTGAGGCGAGCAGTTCTCTGAAGGGATCGAAGACGTTCGGTGGAACTCGTAAGGCGCCCCGTCCCCACGCTCCCCCCTGCAGACGGGGACCCTGCCCCACTGCACCGCCGGGCTTTGCTTCTAGCGGGGAAAATGAGAAGACTGGCACCCTCTACACCAACGGTTCTAGACTGAGACGCATCTGCATTTCTGGGGAAGTTTCTTTTTTATGTTTATTTATTTTTGAGAGAAAGAAAGACAGAGTGCAAATGGGGGAGGGGCAGAGAGAGAGGGAGACACAGAATCTGAAGCGGGCTCCAGGCTCCGAGCTGTCAGCACAGAGCCCGACGCGGGGCTCGAACCCATGAACCACAGTATCATGACCTGAGACAGCCGGAGCTCCTGAATTTCTTAGGAATTAAAACAATGTCAATTCCCTTACTTAAAAATTTTCCATGATTGGAAATTCCAATGGGTTTGTCGTGGATTCCTCAGACTAAATGCTGAGTGAGGCTAAGTACGAAAGGTCAGCCCAGACCCTAAAGCCCTTTCAGCTCTTGAATTAAATAAAAACACAGAGAGAAAACAGAGCCAGTTAAGTGGAATCTACTCACAAAGCCTGTGTGAGACATGGGACATTTTAAGTTCACAGCTTTAGAAAGAAAACACGCAGGACCGAGGGAAAAGTATTCAAAAACACCGACAATCACAAAGTCCCAAACCTTCACTGGAAATAAACGAGAAGCTACGCCCTGCCGGCCTGGGAGCGGGCGGCTCTGCGGCGGGGGGAGGGAGCGCGCGCAGGACAGAGGGAACGTTCACGGGTTTATCTGCAAAATGTGAGAAGGGCTATCTTCCAGGGAGCACCCCTCCTTCGCGGGCAGGCCAGGGGACAGGAGGTGCACAGGTCAGGGGACAGGAGTGCCGGCAGGTCAGGGGACAGGAGGTGGACAGGTCAGGGGACAGGAGTGCTGGCAGGTCAGGGGACAGGAGGTGAACAGGTCAGGGGACAAGAGTGCCGGCAGGTCAGGGGACAGGAGGTGGACAGGTCAGGGGACAGGAGTGCCGGCAGGTCAGGGGACAGGAGGTGGACAGGTCAGGGGACAAGAGTGCCGGCAGGTCAGGGGACAGGAGGTGGACAGGTCAGGGGACAGGAGTGCTGGCAGGTCAGGGGACAGGAGGTGGACAGGTCAGGGGACAAGAGTGCCGGCAGGTCAGGGGACAGGAGGTGGACAGGTCAGGGGACAGGAGTGCCAGCAGCAGCGGCAATCTCCAGGACCCCCTCCCCCGGGGGTCTTTCACAAGGAGACCTCCCCCCTCCTGCTGCCCGAGCAAGGACACAGGCACTAGATGGGTGACTCTAAGCAGGGAGGCCGGGGAGGCCAGGCCTCTGCACCTGACAGGTCCTCCCCTGCCCGATGGGCCGTGCTCCCCAGCATCCCGGAAGGTGCCGCGTCTCCACACCAGGGCCCGCCTGCCACCCCGGGGATGGGGGTAAGTCCAGATCCACAGCCTCTGGGGCCCGAGAGGTTCGGCCCCACCCGCACAGAACTGGTCTCTGACTCTAAGACAGGGCCTGCCACCCACGTGCCTCCGCCTCCAGGCAGCAGTCCCGGCGCCCACCGCCACTCCCCAGCTTGTCCTCACCCAAGGGCCCCTGGGTGGAACCTCCGCTCTCACAGTGGCCTGCAGGCCGCTCTCCGAGGACCCCATCCATTCCCTTTCTCCTCGGCAGTTTATGCTACAAATGACATCCTCGGAATCCACTCCTGGGTCTCAGGGACACAGACATTCCTCCTCCAGCCCCGCCACAAACCAGCCCGGTCCCCTTCCCTCGTGTCCCCTGCTGTGGACTCCGGACGCTCCCACCTCTTCTCTTGGGGTGACCGCACCGACCCCCGGGACCTCAACGACAGCTCTCTGCCTGCGACCCCCCGCTTCTCGCTGCAGCCCCTGGCTTTCTCCTCAGACCCGGAGCAGGGGGTCCCCGGCCCGAAGGGAGGGAGGGGGACGAAACCGTCCAATGACCCTGCGAGGGGTCCTCCTTGTCCTCATTTGATCCGTGAGGACCTTGACAGCGACGTGACCTGCCCAAGGCCCTACCGCCGGCGCTCTGAACGTGTCCGTTGTCTGTTACGCACAAACTTCAAACCATCACCTTCTGTCCCCGAAACCGTCCCACGACTCAGTCATCAGGTCCTGCTCCCCTCTGTCCCCAGTCTCCCAAGTCAGGAGGAGGGGGAGCGTTAAGTCACAAATTCAGCTAAAGATCCAAAGCCGGTTCCGACGGAGACCTGGTTACACGGCGGTTACGTAACCCACGCGGTCGTTGCTACACCTGGAAAAGATTGCCCATTTTTTTTAACGTGTTTGAAAAACAGTTTCTGAGCACCTCCTCTGGTCTAGGGGACAGAGAGACGGATACAAAGCGACAAGTGGTCTCGAGGGGCACACGGCCTGCTGGTGAGCCGCAGGACGCACACGGAAGGACCGGGGCCACGCAGAGAAGCTGTGAACACGACACGAGTGACCAGGACACAGGGGGGGGTCACAGCCGAGGAGGCAAGAAATTCAAGACGGGGCCAGGTGACAGCTATGAGTGCCAAGGTCAACCGGGCGTCTGTCTGCACGTCAACCTGACGCACGCTTGTCTGGGACGACGCTGGGTGCCCGCAGCCCACGAGTGGTCCTGCCGAGAGCCGTGAGTAGGTAAGCGCACGCGGACCCCGGGGAAGGCGGGAGTAACACTCACGGACATCAGAGCCTCACGCCGAGCACCGCGATCCCGTGACGGGGGGTCTGGGCAGACTCGGGGGTCCCCTGACCCACGGCAGGTCCGACGCGGAAATCCGGCCCTGGCAGCTCAGAGTTACACGCGTAGAAGACTGGCAGGCGGCCAGGAGGCCCCGGTACTCGCGATCGGAGCCACCGTGAGGGCCCAGGGTCACCGCTTCTTAAACACGAGCACCTCACCCAACTAAGCTTTCCACCTCTGACGGCCCTGCTGAGCCCCCGCCTTCCCGCTGCCCCACTAACGCCTCTGCGACGCCCAGCGATCTCCCAAGGCCAGAACTCTGACCCCCTGGGTCTCCCTCTCTACCATGCCCGCCGTCTTCCATCCCCAGGCCGGCGCGCCCCAGAGGCCTCTGACTTCTTGACCGTTCTACTGTCATCAAGCCCCGGCCTCGGCTTCGGCCCGCGGGGAAGGGCCAGAAGGGAAGGCAGAGGGCCGGGTGCAGACCGGCGTAGACGGGTGAGGGCTTCCTTCCCGCCGCGCGGACCCACGCCCCGTCCAAACGGCCCGAGCACCGCGTACAGACCGGGAGGTAGAACCGTGATGTTTCCGACCACGGCTTCCAGTGAAGGCTCAGAACGTTCAGTCTCGGCACATACACTGCTTCTAAGAACTCAAGACACAAGTCAGGAGAGAAGGCACCAACACGGAGGCAACGGGCAGCAGCGGGCAGAGGAAGGCCGCGGGGAGGAGGCACAGGAAGTGAGCAAGGCGGCGGGCGAGCAGGGAGATGAAAGCTGGACGCGGGGTCTCGGGGACAGACAGACAGCCGGGCGGCGGAATCAGGAAGTCTGCGGGTGTGGGCCCGGCCAGACGAGGAAACCAAGGGGAGCCAGCCAGGCGCAGACGGGCGGCGGGAGCGAGCACGGCGCACAGGTCGGAGCGCACCGAGAACGGGTGGAGCGGGTGCACGGCGCCCACGGGGGGCACGGGAGCTGGGGGGAGCGGGGCACCTGCTCACCTGCCGACCCCCCGGAACATGGACGGGACGGAGGGGAGGGGACTCTGATACACACCCAGGAGCGTCCGCCGTGGGCTCGCTGAGATCGGACCCCACGCGGCCTCGCGGGGACCCTGGGGGTCAGGATGAGAGACAGCCCCCCGAGCCTCACCACCTTCGCGGGAGTGAGGAGGGAAGGACGTGCGCGCGAGCGACAGGTGCGGGCTGAGCGCTCGCTGGGACGTGCGCTTCCCGCCTTCCCCACGGCTGCTGCCCCTCCTTCCTTCCGCTGGCGGGGCCTCCCCTGAAGCTCCCCGTCTCCCGAGGTCACGTCTATGTCCCCGTGGACCTCGTGCGGCACCAGAGCCTCGCGCAGCACCTGACACGCAGTCACGCGCAGCGAGGGGCCGTTAACTGGGTGCATGCGCGGCCGGGGTTTCTGACGCGTGTTATTTCACTCCTGACATCTCAGCCCCCGCCCCGCCCCCGCCATGGTATTTCGCCCTGAACCTCACACTCAACACCTCCCAGAGGGACTCTGCGCGGCCCCTCCCCGCGCCCTTCCCTCTGTCCCCATCACCAGAGCCCACCGCAAGCGCCGGAGAACGACGATGGAGTTCTCACCCTGGTCTCCCCTCGGCCTCTCACACTCCGTCAGCCGCCAAGTGCCACCACGTCTGTGATGAGGCGCGTGCCGGAAGACCGCTTTCCTGCCCCCGCTTCCGCCCTGCCCCCTGCTTCCGCCCTGCCCCCGCTTCCGCTCTGCCGTGACCCCACTTCCGCTCTGCCCTGCCCCCGCTTCCGCTCTTCCGCCCTGCCCCGCCCCCGCTTCCGCTCTTCCGCCCTGCCCCCGGCTTCCGCCCTGCCCCGCCCCCGCTTCCGCTCTTCCGCCCCGCCCCCGCTTCCGCTCTGCCGTGATCCCGCTTCCGCTCTGTGGCCGCATCCCGCGGTCATTCAAATGGGACCCGCCTGTCGGTTCGGCACGTGAGCGAGCAGGACCCTCACCACGACACCCGGGGTCTGCTGCTCAGAGGTCTTTCTGGAAGGCTCCCATCACTGCCTCCACCTACCCCCCCAAGGCTCACACTGTCCAGAGGGCCGCCGACCGCTCCAACCACCCACCCGCTCTGCCCCGTCTTTCTGGTTTGCGCGTCTCGTTCTAGGGCCGGGGAGGACGCGGCTGTCCTAGTTCCTGCCCGCTGACCCGGTTTCCACCCGCCGCCTTGCTGTGACTCACGCTAACTGCACGCTAACTACACCCGCACGGCCCGGGGCCGGGTCGCCCCCGTTTCGGACCTCGCCCCTCCCCTCCCAGACCCGCCTTGGCCCCGACGCAGGTATGCGCCGCCACGCCTCGACCTCCCGCCCTGTGCCAGCCCGTGCACCCACTCCTGGCACAGACCCCTCCTTTACGAGGGAGCCAGCGGAGCGCTGGCCGGCGCCGTCGTGAGGCCGGCCTCTCTTAATCTCAGGGCTGTGAGCTGAAGCCCTAGGCTGGGTGCACAGATGACTTAAAAATAAAATCCTTCAACAAAAAAGAACCCAACAATAATGTGAGAGAGACAGAGACAAGAAGAAACCTGTATTATGTTACTTTGCTAATCACACCCTTTCAGCAAATCACCACCTCCGGGTAAAATCCCCGTCTTCAGACGAACCGCTACCATCCGGCACCACCTCACATTCCACCCTTTTATTTTCCCTCCAAACGAACCTTCTCGGGCGGTCACACTCCCCCCTGTCTCACAAACTCCCTCCGCCCGCAATGTCCTCACACCTTCCCTCTGGCGAAAAAGCTCGGGGTCCCCCGGGTCCCCTCCGGGCCCACCTCCTTCCCTCACAGGTCCCCCGGGTCCCCTCTGGGCCCACCTTCCCATGCGGGGTCCCCCAGGTCCCCTCCGGGCCCACCTCCTTCCCACGCAGGTCCCCAGGTCCCCTCTGGGCCCGCCTCCTTCCCTCGCAGGTCCCCCGGGTCCCCTCTGGGCCCACCTTCCCACGCGGGGTCCCCAGGTCCCCTCTGGGCCCGCCTCCTTCCCTCGCAGGTCCCCCGTGTCCCCTCTGGGCCCACCTTCCCACGGGGCTGGGTGGGGCCTTTTCCGTCCTGAGCCGCTGGCCGCGCGTGCACCCGCACGGCGGGGTGTGTGACCGAGCGCTCTGTGTCAGGGCCACACTGGCAGTGAGGTTCTGAGTCCCACGAGAGAAGAGAAACCACTCGGGAGGGAGCGTGGTTCGGGGCAGAGGCTGTTTCCAGACTACAGTCACTTCCGAACACTGCTGCCACGCGGACAAACGGTCACTCCCTCAAAGCTCGGTATCTCCTCGGGGATCTGGGTACGAGCTTCTGGAATCTCCGGTCTGCAAACCAACAAAGGCGAGTCCCTCCGTCAGGGCTGACAATAAGCATCGCTCCCTAGGCGTCAGGGAAGAGTCACTTCAGACGCCACCCGGGAGGCGAAGTCACCCACGTTTTCCAGGGGCGAGCCAGGGCCCCGAGTGAGGCTCCCTGAAGCGGGCAGCCTCGTGCACGGGAGCCCCCCCGGAACCTACAGTGTCCCCCCTAGCCCCGCGCCAAGAGCCTTTCCATTCATCTCCTCCAGGAGCGCGCTTGGCACGGGGCCACTGGCTTCGAAGCCGGGATTTTAAATACTTCGGGGCCAGGATTCCTGGCAGTAACACCTTTAGACACGGGGCAAAGAGGAATACACAAGGTGACGAGAATGGGGACGGAAGGACGAGGTCGGGGACGCCTCGGAGGGAAAGGCGCGTCCGGGGAAAGCAAGAGTGTCACCAGGACCCGCCGAACCGGCTCTCCGGTTTCCTCGGCCAGGCATGGATGGAGCGGGGATCCGACGTGGCCCCTGCACCTGCTGTGACCGCTCGGTCGGCTCAGGCTCGGCACTCCCGGACTCGTGCTGGGGACACCCCTCAGGGCGCTTCGTGTCCACTCAAAACGCGGGTCTGTTAAGTCAACGCTCTGCCGGGGGGACCCAGCAAGGAAGCCCTCTGTCCCTCCTCGAAGGTGTGTTCACTTTCGCCCTCGGGTCTAATCCCATCTCGTGTCCTTTCTCTGTGTCCTTACTCTTCTTCCAGAACCTTCCACCTTCCCAAGAGCAGGGAAAGGTCACGGCATCAATTATAGGAATGTGGCAAGCCACAGGACAGCGTTGCAAAGCCCCAGGGGACTGCCTGGGTGGATGGCTTTATGTCACAGATAATGGAACTAAAGCTTTGAGCGCCTATCAGCTTAACTCCCAGTTGTAATTATCAGGACGGCGGCCACCTTACGGCTCCGGAACGGGGGTGCAGGTGGGGGAAGGAGGAGGGGTCCCCTGGACTGTGCCCAGGCTAGCGGAAGCACCCTTCGTGGGCGTGGTGCATGGATTCGCAAGGGGCGACCTGTGTGACCGGTCGGTCTGCTCCGTGTTCGCCCACCTGCTCGGGGACCGCCTTCTCCCCGTGCGTGGCGGGGCGCCAGCCCGACGGCGCTGGAGACGGCCGCCCCTTCGGCGCAGAGGCAACGCGGGCTGGAGGCAGGACGTCACAGCGCGGACCTGGGCGTTTGGGACGCAGCACGTGGTGCTTTATTTTAAAGTTTATTTATTTTGAGAGAGAGAGAGAAAGAGAGAGCAAGAGTGGGACAGACGCAGAGAGAGGGGGAGAGACAGACAGAGCATCCCAAACAGGCCCTGCGCTGTGGGCACAGAGCTGCAGGTGGGGCTCGAACTCACAAATAGTGAGATCAGGACCTGACCTGAATCCGAGAGCCGGGTGCGGAACCGACTGAGCCCCCAGGCGCCCGGCAAACGGTGCTTAAAAATGAATATTCTGGGGCTCCTGGGGGCTCAGTCGGTCAAGCGTCCAACACCTGACTTGGGCTCAAGTCACGATCTCTTCATGGGCTTGAGCACCGTATTGGGCTCTGCGCTGACAGTGCGAAGCCTGCTTGGAATCTCTCTCTCTCTCTCTCTCTGCCCCCCCTCACACATTTTCTCTTGCTCTCAAAATAAATAAACTTTAAAAAAACTGAACATTCTGTTTAACGGGAACAGTTTCCGTCGGGGATCATGAACCGCTCTCGGGACGGAGGGCGGGGACAGCCGCGCAGCCCTGTGACTGTACTCGGGCCACCAAACTGTACACTCGGAGACGGCTAAAGTGTAAATTTAACTCGGGTATGTTTTATCACAATGAAAGGAGGGAAGAAAGGGGAACGTTCTTCTTAAATCTGCCCGACGACTGCCTTTTCAGAGAGTACGAGGGACTATCCCGAACTCCACGACTTCCGAGTGACTTTGCACTATAAGAGTAGAAACAATAAATAGTAAATATCAGAGCAATAAAGAGTAAAATTTGCTTTTTTAGCTGTAAAATCTCTAAAACCCAAAGGCGTTAACACTCGGCAGTCACGGGAAGAAGGGTGACCGCGAAGGCACGAACGTCGCTAACGCGGGGTTGGGGGGTGCGGTCTATGTGATGACTCTGTCTCATTTAAACATAATTTTGACCTCATTGCCCCCAAGGACCCTGCTCTCCTTCCCACCGGCTCTCCACTTTGCCTGGATTTTTTTAAAGCAAAACCAAAGGAAAGCCACCCCTTAGTACGGCCTAAGGATTCCATCGTCCCCTCTCTCTTCTGGAGATAAAAGGGGTCCCTTCGGGGCGTCAGAGAAGCCAGAGCGGCGTGTGGCAGCGCGAGACAGACTTCTGCCGTGCCTGTTACGCGAATAAAACCGTCACGGAATTCCAATTTCTGTATTTGAACACTCAAGGGCGGTCACGAGAGAGCTCGGCTGCGTTTGAAACCACGCCCGGCCCGTCACGGACAGGGGGCTGGGGACCCTGCGAGCCGGATCCGGCCACCCTGGCCGCCGGCCGCATCACCCACCGCGGGGCTCGGAGGCCTCACCCACGGGGGCCCTCGCTTCCTACCCAGGTCAGGCTGAGAGGTGGCCTTGAGGGAACTTCCACAGGATATTTTAAGCAAAACACTATGCAGCCCACGAGTATCAGGAGGCGAAAGCTGTGTCCTGTTTACCGTAAACAGGAAGCCGTCATCTGGCCACTAAGAGCCCCGGGACATCAGTAAATCAGAACCGCCCGGCTCGCCACATCCCGCCCGCACGCCCCGCGGCCGTGTGTCGGCAGCAGCCGGCCGGGCCCTGGCGTCTCACGCGGGCACCAGGGTCACGGCCGCGGACGCAGAGCCTGTCGCGCAGACGAGCGGCCAGTGGGCGTGTGCTCCGAGCTACGAGAAGCAGCCCTGACCCCTCCGGCCCACGTCTGAAGCCACACTCTCCGCCCGCGTGCGTCCCGCGTGTGCCCCGCGTGGCCGTGGCTTCTCCCTGGCAGGACGCGCCGCGCCGCGGGTCTCCTATTCTGGCCGTTTCAGACCCTGAGGGACTTCGTGCCAGGTGCGACGCCAGGGACGCTCCCAACGGGCGCGGAGCAGGCGCTCCTTCTGAAATGAAACCGCCGAGTCACGGCGAACACCTCGACGGCGACACCCCCAGACGTGCGCCTCGCACGCACGCCGGGGCCCGCGGTGGACGCCTCCCTCCCCGTCTGCCCGACGGGCACTCCGGGGGCCCTGGGCCGCCGGCAGGGGAGTCCACGCATTTTGTGGCCCGGGGGACTTCGGGGCCGCCGCAGAGGCGGGGGTGAAGACGCTGGAAGAGACGAAGGCTACAAAGTGGAGCCGCGGGCCAGACACACGCGGGGGCCCCGCTAACGGGGGCGGCACTCCCGCGACTCTGCTGGCGGACCCATCTCTCTTCTCTGTTCTGAGCGTATGTGGGTCCCGCCCTGCTGGGCAAGGCGGATCCAGAACCTCCGCTCGGCTGTGGGGTGCTCGCCTGCCTCTCCCCCACCCCAGCTGTTACCAGCACCGTGGCCGCTGGCCTGCCGGCACCCCCTCCTCCAGAGCCCGCTGGACCTCGAACAGTCCCCGTCTCTCAAAGTCGCTCCAGGACGGCAGCGGGCGGTGGAACACACCGGGCTTCCCAATCCCTTCCTCCGGCCCTGGGTCGTTCCTGCCCGGTTACCCCTGATTCATTCATCCACTCCCTCCTCGCAGGTAACCTGCGGGCGGTGAATTTCCACCCAAGCAAATCAATTCGGAAAAGGAGGAGTTTTACTACAGATTTTCGAAGTCAGTCGAGAGTTGTATTTTTCATCAGAACTTGGAAGAAATCAAAATGATACAAAATCTTCCGCAAAGTGTGTATTAACAAACGTTTTCGATACGAAAGCTCCATTTGCGTGTATTTCTATCTTGGAAAGAAGCCCGTGCTCACCTTCTTCTACGACAGATTAGAATTCTGCGGATTAAAAAAAAAGTGAAATGGTATGGCTGAAACGTTGACGAAAACATGAATACTTCATTATAATTTAAAACTCGCTACCTCTTAGGAAGAAAACAACATTTATGAGCAAGGTTATACGTTTCCGTAACCGTGTGTTACGTGTGGGGATCAGGTACTACGGAGGAAGCATCTCCGCTAAGCTATTCCGCCTGCTGGTTGCACACACACGCGCCGGCCGCTCTCTCTCCGGGCGCTTCCCAGGCGTGAGAGAGAGAGAGAGAGAGAGAGAGAGAGAGAGAGAGAGAGGAATCACGCATTCCCCGGGGCGCAAGAATGAACCAGGAGGGCTTGGGTTTTGTCCTCGCGGGGCCTACGCTCGCGTGGTCTGGTCACGTGGGCTGTTTTCACTCTGAAACACGAACACCTGACTGTGACGACCTGGCGGACGCAAACCCGGGCCCAACAGGTGCCCCTCGCTCAGCAGATGGGAGGTCCGGATGCCGGGAGACCACCGCAGTGCCGACCGACTGACGTCCCTCGCGTTCAATGCCTCAGGGCACGTCCCTGGGCCGTCAGGGTCACGATCTGTGGTTTGTGGGCTCAGGGCCCGTGGACTCCCTCTCCAAGGGGACGAGGCCCACACCTGCCTCTCGCCCCGTCACTTGCTCCCACAGGCTCCGCCCTCCCAGGTCACCAATCACGCCCGTCAGGCCAGGCCGGACAGCCAGGAGCCCCTGGGAAGCCAAGCTCCGGACCCCGGACACACTCCCGCTCCGCCCAGCTCGGCCCTGACCCTAACGACCTGCAAACCGTCCCCTTGTCCCCTTACACGACAGTTCCCGGCAGCTCGGTGAATTACCCGAGGCCCCCCGACCCGGCAGGGGCGGAGCCTGGCCCTGAGGTCACGGCCGACGCCTGCCTCAAAGCTGAGCCCCTCCGCTGAGCCCCCCCCACCCCCCCCCCCCGTCTCCACGTCTCCCCCCACAGCCTACCCGGGGTCCGCGCGCCGGGGCCACACCCGCTAACAGCGTGCCACGGGGTTCGCCGCCGCCGCGTCCGCCAGAGCCCGTCGCTCTCAGGCAGCCCGGGGACCCTCTGTCTTCCAAGGGTGTGTCGATTCCCCCACACCTCGGGCAAGACCTCCTGCCCACACGGGGTGAGTGTCGGGGGCGGGTTCTGGTCGCCTACATCCTGTCCTCCGCGCGTCCCCCGCTGGACAGAGCCCGGTCCCCGGCGGGCACCCACACCTCGGAGCGAAGCCCCCACGCGAGGCAAGTGCCGCCGAGACTCGTGCCCTTTGCGGCTGGGCGCCTCTCCCTGCCGGGGCCGTGGCTCCCTCCGGCTGTCCTCCGGGAAACCACCGTCCTGGGGGTTCCATACCTAAGCTAAGGAGGCGAGACCGCTGGGGACGGGATTTGAAAAACCAATAATGGGACTTACGATAAAAACGAGGAAAGGAAAAGCATGTTTCTCTTTCCTCCCCTCGAAATCTACTCAAAACGAGAAGGAAAAATGTAATAATGAGATGCTGAAAACGAAGAGTGCCCCAGGGAGCCTCGGGCAGGGCGTCCGTGACCCCCACGGACCCACGGCGGGGGCGGGGGGGGCACGTCCCCGCAGCGACCGCGCAGGGCAGCCAGCAGGCCCCGGGGAAGGCGCGGTCCTAGCCCGCTTCTGGCTCGGTTTTACCCCCCTTACTGTGACGAATCTCCCTTTGCAGTTCACTCCCGATTCACGACAAGCCCCAGATCTCTCGAAAATCACCACACAGTACGAAGCCCACCTTCCACAGCGATGAGCCCGGCTCAGCAACGTGCTCAGGACGCAGAAGGATTACACGAACCACTTAGAGACACGTCACCACGAACGGTTATGAGCTTCGGTGCCGACAGGCCAGGCCGCTCTGGCCCCGGGCCGTGGCATCCTGCCGGGGTCCCGTCTGACCGGCGCCTTACGCACGCCCACCCACGGCCTTCCCAGACCACCGAAACCTGACCTCCACTCCAGCGCACGCGTGGCCCTGGGACAAGGGACCCCGAATGTCCCTCTGGCTGGGAAAACTCCCGATTATCGCCGTGCCAGCCCTGATGCTCAGAACCACCTGCTGGAGGTGAACTCCCGACCTCCTGCCTTGAACCCTGATGTGGGCCGACCTCCCGTGTCCTGTGGCTGCCGGCTTCTCCTCCTCCTCGGCTCAGGACGAGGCCCCTGCCCCCCCTCGGTTTCCTAAAAGCCCCCAGTGTAACCCTACTTCCAGCCTTGGACTTTTGTTGTTGTTTATATGCACTCAGAACACAACACACAGAAGAGTTTCCCCCGCTTTATTTTAAAGATCACTTAAAATGAACTTTGCCCACAGGCCTGAGCACCGCCAGGGGGACGGGGCTCCCTGACCCGTGACGCTCCGGCTCGCCCGCCGGCAGGGTCAGGGGCACTCGTGCTACCCACCACTCGAAGGAGACGCTCCCACCCCCCCGTGGGGGCTCCTGACGCCCCAAGGAACCTTCAGTGAGCTGGCTTCCCCGGAGTTCTGCCTACAGAGACACGCAAATCCCGGCTTCACCTAAGATTTCTCACCGAGCGTGAACAAAGTGTCTCTGGACAGTCACTTGGTGTGTCTGGCTCTGTCTGCTCAACTCTGGACCCCTGTCGAGAAGTAGATTTGGAATCCCTGAGGTGACTCGTGGTGAATTCCGTTGGATTGTGGCAATTCATAAGAACGCCAAGCCCCACGAGGGTCTCCCCATCCAGAGTGCAGGCCGCGTCCAGGGCAGCCCTGGTCACCAGCACACGTGACAACCTCGGCAGTGAAATACTGGTTCACGGAGCTCCTGGGGGGCTCAGTCAGCTGAGCGTCCAACTTCAGCTCTCAGGGTACGTGGGTTCGAGCCCCACGTCGGGCTCTGTGCTGACGGCTCAGAGCCTGGAGCCTGCTTCCGATTCTGTGTTTCCCTCTCTCTCTGCCCTTCCCCCGCTTGTGCTCTCTCTCTATCTCTCTCAAAAATAAAAAATAAAATTAAAAACAAAGAAAGGAGAAACACTGGTTTGTGAAGCTGTAATTTAAGATCCCTCCGACCGCTGGGTGAAACGAGGGCTCACCCCTTGGATGCTTGCTTCCCAGCCCCACCCCAAACCCCACTGAGGAAGAAACAGCCAGTCCAGAAAGGACTAAACCCACCACGGCAGAGACAGGAGGAGGATCGGGCAGTCAGTCGGTGCCTTTCCAGGGGACAGAAGGGGGGTGGCAACTGTCGATGGATGAGGGCGAGCGGAGAAAGTCGTCGGGGAGACCCAGGACGCTGCGGGGAGACTGGGAGCCAGTGAGCCTGGGCGAGAATCACGGGACGGCTTCGGGCTCAAAACTGGCACCGAGCTGAAAATAGGGAAGCCGGGCCAGTGGGAACAGGGAATCGCCCAGATCCGCCCCTCCCCCCCACAGAGCCGAAGGCCCCCTGGGGTGAGCGAGGCCTTCTGGTTCCTGCCCTCCTGCCCTCCAGTGAAGCCATCCCCATCCTGATGCCGGGGGGGGGCCCCTTCCACCCGCGAACAGAGCCTGCGTCTCGGGGAACACGCCCAGGCTGCCTCCCCTCCCGGGGAGAGGCCACGGGAGGGACAGACCTGCTCAGGCCACGTGGAGGACCCCCAACCGGACGGCCCAGCTCTCGCAGGGAACCAAACGCGACGGTGAGGACGGCGGACACGCGCTGGGCAGTTGCTGCGCCGGCACCGTTCTACGCCTCGGCAGCTACGGCCTCATCAACCCTCAACACGGCTGAGGATTCAACCGGAGTCCGAGGCAGAGACCGAGCTCCTAGTCACTGAGCGACTCTACCCAACGCGCCAGAAAACCGAGAGGGGGCCTCACAGGAACAGATGAGTGGGGGACCAGCGGGGACCAGTGAGGACACCAAAAGAGCGAGGATCGGACGGATGTGAGAGCACAGACCCACAAACCGAGGACAGGAGGCTCTGAAAACGGGCGGCCAAGGCCAGCAGTGAACTCGGAGCTGAGAGACACAGGCTAACACGGAAAGCCTAACTCGGGGCGACGGCACCCACTCAAAGACCTTGACGTCCTGGGATGTCGAACGAACGAGACAAAGAGATGGGGACCCTGAGAGGCAGGGGGGGCCTGCAGGTCGGGGTACCAGAGGCCACGCCAGGAGGGGGCGATGCAAGCGGCCCTCGGTGAGAGCCTGGCTGGCGGGGGGAGGGCGGAGGCGGGGTGGGGGGCTCAGTGAGCGGACGGGGCTGGGCTGGAGCTGAGGCTCCTTACCCGGGATCACAAACACGGCCCTCGAAGACTGAAGAACCACCGAACGCTGGGAACAGCGCGCGGAAGCCAGCAGGAGCGGGTGACGGAAGAGAGCCCTCGTGCTTCGCGGCAGAAAATCCCGAAGGGCTGTCTGAGGTCGCTCCGGGTCTGGGGCGTCCGGGGAAGCGGGGAGACCCCTGCGTGGCCATCATCTCCTCTCTCTGATTTATTATCGCCCCACGCACACGGCATTTGAGTCAAAATGTTAAGTTCCGTCACTAGGACGTCACTCACACCTCATGCTGGTTTTTTCTACGTTTCTCGTTGGCGCGCTGGCCGGACCCGGTGAGTCCCCCCGCGTTAGTGACCGGGACGCGCTCTCCAGGACTTCCCCGAACATGCTCTTTCTTTACAAAAACGAGGACGGGGGCTCCCATCCCCGCACCGCGCAGGTCACAGCCGTCTGCGGGCCGAGGCGCAGGCACGACCCAGACCGACCGGCGAAGCTCCCCTGCCCCTCCCCGCGCCCTTCACACACCGGCCGCGCCTCCGGCGGACACGGAGTGACGCCATCACCCTGGAGCGAAGCCACCGTCCTCCAAGTCTCCGGAGATCGACGGTAATTACATCTAAGACTCTGATCTCAAAATCAAGACTGAATATTAATGAGGTCAGCGGCAAGGAGACATCGGCGGGCCAAGTGTGGGGCTCGCAGGTACAGGAGACGCTGGGAATCTTCAAGGCTGGCCTCAAAGACAACCGCGGTACACGCCCGAGGCCTCGCGTGGCCAGAGTTCACGCGTACAACAAACGAGCTAACTGGAGGGGAGGGCGCTCTAGAACCCCCTGCTTTCCCAGCCTAGGCCGCCTTCCCCACAAGCCGGCGTCACAGTGCGCACACCGCACAACGGTGAGGTGCCACCACGATGCCCAACCGGGCCACCGGCATCGCCACTCAGCAGACTCGTGAAATCACCCGAATGCGTTACTGCAACCCCGTGGGACCTCGGCTCAAGAGCATCGTAAGCTCTTTGGGAACCGGGAAGGGGAGGCGGTGGGGTCTCCTGCCCGAATCCAACGCTGAGGGCCCTGAAGAAAAGGGTTGGCTGACAAAGATTTTAAAATCACTGTTTGAGTGCATCTTGCTCTTAGCTGACCGAGTGGGTGGAAGATGGAAAATCAGGAGCACTCAAACTGGGCCCCGCGGTCGAGGCAAAGATGGCAAGTATTAGAGGTACCAGAGCTTTGCGGGGGGCGGGGGGGGGCTGTTTCTTTTCTGTGTTCTCCTCCACCGAACGCTCGCTGGCCTCCGGCCGACAGAGGCTGCGTTCAATTGCAAAGGTGTAAACAAGAGAGCACGTCGAGAACACGTATGAAAAGCCACAAATATGCGTCCTTCCTCTTCCCGCCGTAACGGAGTGCGTGGCGGTCCTAGCAGGTGCTCTCAGAGCCTCGCCAAGGCCGGAAGGAGAGGCAAACGCCACGTGCTCCCCAGGTCGTGCTCCCCTCAGCCTCCGGCTTCTGACCGCAATGTGGGAGCGCGGTCACACTGGGGGCCTGAGGTCGCCGATGCTCAGAGCGGGGACACCGCCGTGACCCTCCCAGGCAGCAGGTGGACCCGTGCGGGGCGACCGGCCCCCGGTCTGCCGTGCGACAACTAGAGCTGGAAAAACCGGCGATAACCCGCTCCTGTTCCAGCAGGTGTCACGTCCTGACAGCCTCAGCAGGCATCACGGACCAGGACGGAGGCAGGAAAATCCTGGCATCCTGCCTCGAGGGCGGGGATACATGCATACAAACAAAATGCCTCAATGGACCAAAATCAAAACAAAAAAAACCTATTTGAAAACCGAGATATAATCAGGGAATTATTTCTTTAGTGACCTCTGAGTGGATAAACCCCTCCTCATAACGTGTAAGTCCGCCACTCCGCTCCATCTGCTACTTTAAGAAACGCGTGCGTACGTGGGGCCACGGGAGAGATGAGACGGCGCCACCACCCCGCCCCGCGGTCAAGCCACGCCTGAAGGAACTCCAGGCCTGTCTCAGAGATGTCGCTAAGCCAGAACGCATCCGGAGAGGAGCCCCACGGCGGGGAAGGGCCCGGACGCTCACGCGAAGCACGGTCGGGAGAACTGGGGACACCCGGCCTGCGAAGAGAGACTGCGGGCACCAACAGCCACCGGGCTCTGCCTGGTGTGACGTTCTGTAGGGAACTCACACGCGAGCCTCACCCTGGCGGAGCGCGCCTGAGGACGGTGGGCTCCGAGCGCACGGGTGTTCAACGCAACGGCAAACCAAGAATTAGGACCAAGACGAGAAACGTGAAAGACAGAGTTGAGCTCAACCAGAGAAAACGATGGTCCTTCTCAGAAGGATCCAACTGGTGATTCCCAGATACTAATTCGGTTATTCATTCAGACAAAATTTGAGACTCAACAGCTACCGGTAGTCCAGGAGGAGGCGGCAGAGACAAATCCAGGATTAAGGGGCCGGCTACCTGGGGACTGGAGGGGGCTGGCGGGAGTGAGGGGGAGACAGGACCAGACAGTCCCAGGAAACTATCACTTCCCCGGCTTTCTCTGAGAGAAAGCGTTGGGATATAAAAACTAAAGAATTAGTAGCCAGTCGTGAAAATATACCAAGAACCTAAGATTACGATCAAATGTTGCACTTGATGCTAGAAATTTTCTTAAAGAATAAAGAAGTTCTCGAACCGAGCAGGACCTGGACTGACTGGCCAGCTCCAGACTTTCCTGGCTTTCGCGCCCCGGCCAGACTGCCCCTGCCTTCCCTCCTCCAGCGAGACAGGGAAATGATCCAGTTCGCCAAAGAAAATGGTTTTAAAGGTGATCTTAACAACGAAACTCAGGGGTGGCCAAAACCTCAGCACGATCGGACTATTAAAAGCGTCTGACTTTGAGAAACCACTGCTGTCATTTTTCTTATTTTGCCGTGGCTGAGACACGTGTCTTCCTGCAGCACCGACCGGCACGGGACCGCTGGGGTCCCCCCGTCCTCGGTCCCTTGCAAGCATCGTCCGACGGCACACCCGATGGCCTCCTGGCGAAGGAAGGGCTGAGGCCTTAAAATCCACGGACAGACGTCACGGACTGTACCGGGCGCGGCACAGTTAACTAGGTGAACAATCTTGCCCCTGACGTCTCCGCTGTAACTGGAGAAAGCGACACTCCTGTGCGGCGGGAGCTGGGGGAGGGACAGAGGGTGGTTTTCCCTGCGAACGGCACCCGACGTCGGGGTCCGTTCTGGCAAGAAACCCCCGGATGTCCCAAACTTCACTCTTCTGCCGCCTGAGCCCCTCTCGCTGTCGGGCTGCAAAGACCCTGTCGCGTTCACACCTGGTCGGAACCCAGGAAGTGGAGGTCTCCAAGGACTCAGCTCGTTTGCTGTCCCGTGCCCGCTGAGACAGAGGCCCGTCAGGAGCCCCGCCTGGGATCAGGTCAAAGAGCCGTGACTGGGGCCTGCCGCGTTCCAGGCTCTCGGGCAGCGGTTACGAGGAGCACCTGCACCCTCGGTGCGGGCCGCCCGCCAGGAGCCGCCCGCACGGTGAGCCTCGCGCTCCTCCTTCCCAGGCTCTCCGGTCAAGGCCAAAGCAGGCCCCGACTCCCCGGAAACCCGCCAGGGGGCTTCGCGAGGACTTCTCGCTCCGCGAACCCGCAGCGCAGCGGGCGAATCCGGTCCGCCTTGAAAGGCTCAGGAATAAAACGCTGTTCCGTGTTTTGTTTTGTTTTTTTTAACGTTTATTTATTTTTGAGAGACAGAGCGTGAGCAGACGAAAGGCAGAGAGAGAGAGGCAGACGCAGAATCCAAAGCTCAACCGACTGAGCCGCCCAGGCGCCCCTGTTCCGTGTTGTTAAAATAGCTCGATCTCAGGGATGGCAAGCCACCCGGGAATGAGAAACGAAAGTCGAGGTGCTAAAACACAGCTGGGAAAATGCGGAGAGCCCGCGCTGCCGGGCCACCTGGACGCGCTGCCGCGCCGGCCGGCCGACACGGTCCCCGGAGAGCGGGCTACGGGAGCGCCCAGGCCGCGGCCCATTCGGAGAGGCGCCCCGGAGAGAATCTGATCATCGGAACAGAGACACCGACGCCCGCACTCGACCGCTTGGCACACACGTCGTGGGCGGACGCAGACCGCTCCCGCTCCCCAAGTGCGAATGACGGTCCCTCTCCCCCAAAACCATCCCCGGGGCCAGAGAGGGCACACGGGAAAGTGCTCGGACGGCGCGACACCCTTCGCAAAGGCAGCGGTTGCTTTCTGCAACCTTTCTTTTAGAATTTTTTTAAAAGTTTATTTATTTTAAGAGAGAGAAGGGGAGCGTGCATACGAGTGGGAGAGGGGCTGAGACGCGGAATCCAGGCCGTCAGCACAGAGCCCGACGCGGGGCTCGAACTCAGGAACCAGGAGATCACGCCCTGAGCCGAGGTCACGGGTCAAGACACTTAACTGACTGAGCCCCCCAGGCGTCTCTCTTTTTCAAATCTTTTTTTTGAATGTTTATTTATTTTTGAGAGAAAGAGACCTAGAGTAGAGTGGGTGAGGGTCAGAGAGAGAGGGAGACACAGACTCCGAAGCAGGCTCCAGGCTCTGAGCTGTCTGCACAGAGCCCGACGCGGGGCTTGACCCCACGAATCACAAGATCATGACCTGAGCCGAAGCTGGACGCTTAGTCGACTGAGCCCCCCCTCCCCGCACCTCACCCTTTTTCAAACCTTTAAAGACTATCTACAATCCACGTTTTCAATCCTCTCCCCGCCCCCCGCAGTTTTTTAAAAATTCTTTTTGTCAAACCTACAGACGAGGGCTCTGCGGTCGGGCACTCGTGTATCGCTCATGACGAACACTACTATATCCACCACCAGAATCTTCCCTCTTTACAGAAGAGGAAACTGAGGCCCAGAGGAACCCGCTCAGGCAGGATTCAACCCCGGGCAGCCCGGCTACACCGTCCGTGCCCTCCCCTCTGCGCCTTGTGGTCCACGCAGAAACCCCCAGAGTTCTGCTCCCGGCCCTCGGCCACTTCCTCCTACCAGAGCCCAGGATGCAAATGCCCGCGGCCAGACCCGCCCACCTCCCCGCCCACCTCCCCGCCCACCTCTCCGGCAAACTACCCTCTTTTCCGCCTTTCCACTGGCTTCCAAAGGTTCCGGACGTTTTTTGTCTTCCGAATACCGATAGACAAAAGCACGGAATCCCATGGGGAGAAGGCTCTCCAAGGGTACTCAAAGTCATCTTTTACATGCAAATTGAAGGGTTTTGGTTTTTTTTGTACTGTAGAAGACCTAGTAACAATGAAGGACTGTCCCCGCATCTGGCCCGGCACCTGGCATAGTCAAGCAAACTGCAGGACTGAACATTCTAAAAACTGAAATTTCTCATCCTGCTCAGATCCTATGATTCTGAGAAAAGAAATCCGAAAAGCGTTAAGGAACAATATTAATCCAGACCACTGGTGTCCACACTTCCCCCAGCGCGTCCTTCTTCCTACAAACGGGCACACACAGGGGCGCCTGGGGGCTCCGTCGGTGAAGCGTCCGACTCTTGGTTTCGGCTCAGGTCATGAGCTCAGTTTGTGGGTTTGCGTCTCACACTGGGCTCCGTGCTGACGGTGCGGAGCCTGCTTGGGATTCTCTCTCTCTCCGTCTCTCTCTCTCTCTCTCTCTCTGCCCTTCCCCCACTCACTTTCTCTCTCTCTCTCTCTCTCTCAAAAAAAAAAATTAAAAAAAAATAGAAATGAGCACATGCATGCAATGCGTGTACAGATACAGATTTATACAATGTTTTAAAACGTTGTATGAAACCTTATGAACGTTTACAACAAAAAAAACAGACACTAAAAAATTACAATGGACAGAAACAGAAGTTCTGGTGTTTCCTCTCAGTGTGCAGTGCACAACCTGGAGCACCTTCCACCAAGATGCCCGGCGCCCGTCACCCCGGGACCCCACCAGCAGAGAGAGCATTGTCCAGTTTTGGCACGCGAGCGCCGGGGTCGGGCTGCCCGGGTCCCAATCCCGGCTCCCCTCTCCCCTCGGTGTGACCCTGGTCAAGTCATTCCTCTTTCCTGGTCCTTGGTTTTCCAGTCTCCGAACGGGACCACAGTCCCTGCCTCACAGAGGTGATGACTCGAACTGTGCAATGGATTTAGCACAGAGAAGGGCTTCGGCGAGCAGTGGCGAAGCCAAAACTGGTGCCGTCCAAGCAAACCTCTGGTTTACAGGAAATGGGGCCCGAAGACAGGGCGGGACGCCCCCCACGTGTCTGTGCCTCTCGGTGCTCCAGCAGGGCCACGTGCCCCAGCTCCGGGCCAGGGGTCCTTTCCTGCACCCCGCTGGTCACAAACACGTGGGCCACAGCCCTGGAGCTCCCGGCTGGCTGGCTGGCTACTCTTTACGACACTGATACTGAAAATTAGCAGCCAAGCCTCCAGTGTCTTTCCTTTGGTAACTATTTGGGGACGTCGGGGGCGTCCGACAGGCATCTCAAAGGCGACAAAGCCACAGGCCAGACCCCAGCCCAGTGTCGGCTCTCGGGAGCCCCCCGGCCCCCCTGCCACCTCAGCGAGGGGCAACTCAGGCTCCCGCTGCTCAGCCAACATCCTCACACTCGTCCTTGTCCGTCCGTCCCCGCTCGGCTCGGCGGTGCTGGCGGACTGTCCCCGCTCGGCTCGGCCAGTGCTGGCCGTCTGTCTGCAAAGAGCACCCCGATCTGAACCCTTCTCGCTGCGTCTGCTGCCACCATCGCCTCTAGCCCACGACCCGCAGCGGAGTCCCGACTGGTCTCCCTCCCTCCCCGGCACCCGGGCCCTCTGTTCGTCACGACACGATCACCCAGAACCACCGACCCCCGTCAAATCCGGTCGCTTCTGTCCCCGGGGCTCCTGCTACACGCTGCCTGGGCCCCACCCTCCCCCCGGTGACTCTGTCCCGGGTCTCAGGGCCCCGCCGTGCGCCCTCGCGGCTCTGCTCCGGCCACACCAGCTTCCTCCATGTTCCCCGGACCTTGGGGCCTTCGTCCCCCGGCCCCTCCTGCACCTGCACGGAGCCACGCGGCTGACCCCTCGGCGCTTCGGGCCGGAGGTCGCTCTCCGGATGAAGAGCCGCCCTGTGCGCCCCACTCGCCGGGACCCCCCTCACTACGCTGTCTACACCCCCCTCCCCTTTCCCCGACAGGTACCGCATTCTCGCCAAGCGGAATTACCGGGCTCGCTGCCCCGGCGAGGAAAAGCTTCAAGTCCCAGGGGTTTTGTGTTTGTTTTGTTCTGGAAGAATGTCTGGCCCACGGCAGGCCCTTAGTCCATCCGCTGAATAAGCAGGAGCGACAGGTACGAGACCCAGTCAGAGAGGGACGGCTCGGAGCTCCAGATCCCGGCGGTGCAGCCCCGCCGGAGGGGACAGGCACGCGGTGCGGCCGCGGACGGGGGCTGTGCGCCGAGCAGGCGGGGAAGGGCGGGGACAGCGAGGGACGGGCCCAGCGATGAGGAAGCAGGGGTGAGCAGGCTCGAGGGATGTCAGCGCGGGTGGGACGGCACAGACAACTTGTCACCAGGCGAGCGAGCTCCGAGGACTCAGCGGCAAGGTGCAGCTGGCCAGACGTGCGACGAAGAGCGAGGCACCCGAGGGGACCCAGAAAAACGAAGGGTGACACCTGGTCGGAGTGGGGACAGGCTGCGTTCACAGTCCGCCGGCTCTGAGGGGTGGCGGGGCCCCCAGGGGGTGCAGCCCAGAGGCGGTGGGACCCCAGGCCAGCCAGCTCCCGCTGGGCATCAGGGAGAGAGGCAGAGGCGGGGAGAGCATTCCTGGTGAGGTGACACCCCTACCGTTGGCCCTCTCTTGTCACGATGTCCCTCCTGGGGTTTTCTCGAAGTTTGAGTAGGAAAAACTAATTTCATCCAATAAAATGCATGACAGCATGCTCATTCAAAAACCTATTTCGGGGCGCCCGGGGGGCACAGTCGGGTGAGCGTCCAACGTCAGCTCAGGTCATGACCTCGTGGCTCCTGAGTTCGAGCCTCGCATCGGCCTCTGGGCTGACAACATGGAGCCTGCTTGCAATTCTCTCTCTCCCTCTCTCTGTGCCCCTCCTGTGGTCTCTCTCTCTCTCTAAATAAATAAATAAACTTAAAAAATAAAAACCATTTCATCCAGCCTAGCTATAGAATATAAAACATGCGGAGAAGTGATTAATATGCAAAAAGCCCTTTCCTAGTATACATGTTAAAGCTAAAACAATATGAAATGTTACAAGATTACAACTCGTAAACTTGACTGCGATGGTTAAACACAGCAATCAAAGGGCGCCTGGGTGGCTCCGTGGGTTAAGTGTCTGACTCCGGATTTTGGCTCAGGTCACGATCTCGAGGTCCGCGAGATGGAGCCCCACGTCCGGCTCTGCACTGACAGCGTGGAGCCCGGTTGGAATTCTCCCTCTCTCTCTCCCTCTCTCTTTGCACCCTCCCTCAAAACAAATAAAACTCAAAATAAGAACTCACCAAAAACAGAGAATTGGAAACCTCCTCGGGTTACTGGCGACAAGAGGGGCAGATGAAATCGCTGAAGGTAAGCCAGCACACACAACCCCCGTGCGGGCATCACAGACCTCCGCCGACCGGACGATCGTCCCGACACCCGGTCTGTGTCGGTCCGCGACGATCGCCAGAAACAGTTTGGGGTCGGCTGGAACTCTCACCTGATTCCTAACCATTCTGGCAGAGGGCTCAGCTCGCGGTTGTAACAGCGTCTGGAAGCCTGCTCTGCGGACAGATTCTGAACACAGGCCCCTCCACGCTCTCCCCCGACCGAACTGCCCAGACTCGGTTTTGGACCGCTGAAAACCGGGGGCGAAAGCAACGAGTAATCCCTGTTCTCTGTGCGCCCTTCTCAGGCGACAGCTGAAGCGGCGCTCTGTCAACAAGCCTTCCTGGGGACAGGCTCCGCTCGGCGATTCGGCCAATAATTGATTCGCAACAGTTAACTAGCGGGCGGAGCGCTGAGTCGGAAGGACCTAGACTTTCTGGAAACCTCTCTGCTGCAGAGCCATGGTGCTGAGCGCTCTCGAGCACGGCGATCACGTCGAGGTTACCAACGGGCTCCGGTACCCAGGGCCTTGACGACCCCGCGGGAACCGGAGGGACGAGGCACCGCGGGAACGCTCACAGTTTCAGAGGAAGTGTGCGACTCGGGTCCCCGGGCCGGCTTGAGCACAGGGAAGGGCCACCGGAGCGTCCGGAGTGGCGCCGGGGCCTGGGTGTCACCTGCTCGTACCCCCCCGCCCGACTCTGTGCCCGAACAAGTCTCTGGTTCCAGCCAGGACCCGCGCCCCGGCACCCGCGAGCCAGCGAGCGAGGCCTGCTGACGGCGGGCGACCGCGATCCGGGGCGGGCGACCCTCCTTCGACACGTCCTCAGCAGGGGACTGGCGGCCTCGGGCCACGTCACGCGCCCACGCCACCTGCCGCACCTTGTGTCCTCGCGTGGGCGCGTGTTGTCTCGAGTCAGCACAGGAAGGGGAGTGCAGCACGAGGAGGGGCCAGACAGAGGCCGCGTCCGCGAGCTCTCGCGGCAGGACGCGGTCCTACCTGTGCCGCTCCATCCCGAGCGCCTGCCCCTCATCTCCTCCCGCGCCGAGTCCACCGGGAACCCGACCGCGGGCGCGCGTGCAGACGGAAAACACACACGGGGGGTCTCGGGTTCCCGCCGTGCCCGCGGTCGCCCGAGGACGAGGGGGGACGAGGGGACACCTGAAACATCTCCGCCCGTCTCCGTGTCCACCCCGGCCCGGCCGGGCTTCTGTGTCCGTCTACAGAGAGCGGGGTTTCTGATCGAGAGTCCGGCCTGCGGCGCGATCTGACGTTGGGTCACCACGGCTCTGATAACCGTGTCACGAGCGTGGACAGCAGCAGCCCATCTGTGGCGCCCTCACCACGTGGAAGGCACCTGACCCGGCAGGTCACGGTGATTTTGCGACGACGGTCCCCGTCACCGCCGAGGCTCGCGCGGCTCGGGAAATGTGCCCGAGGCCAAGCGGCTAAGCGGTGGCGCGGGCTGGATCTAAACCCTGCCGCCTCCGCCCTGAACCGTGAGAGCATCGGGGAGAGCTCGGCTCGCAGGCACCTTCCTCTCTGGGTCACCCTTGAGACGACCTTGCCGTGTCACTCCGACAGAAGAGCCAGAAATCAGGACGGCCGCCGATCACCTAAATGAAGGCGCGAGCCACGCCGCCACGAGCTCGCGAGCCTCCTGCCTCTTTCGCCCATGCCCGCCCACCCTCCTCTGCCCCAGGGCTGCTCAGAGCCCAGTCCACGCCACCGGCCACTGTCCCCGGCAGCACAGAGGTAGCCATGAGCTGTAGGGCAGGAGGGCGGGGAGGCCGTCTGTCTGCTGCCTGTCACCTGTCACAGAGCCCGCACACGTGGTCACAGAAAAGGCAACGATGTCACTGCTCAACTGACCCGCTTTAAGGAACGAATCGTGGGCTATTCTTCAAGGCCTGTGCTCTTTCATCAGAGGGAGGCCTGTTGAGGCTGGGGCTCTGTGGAGGCCAGGCCTCACAGCCCTGCAGCCGGGAGGGGCGGGGACTTGGCCGGCAGACCCCAGGGCCCTCTCTCTCGGGACAGGAAACCCGAGCGTGTGGGGCCTTGTTCCAGATGACCCGACGGCCCAGGAGGACAGCGGCATCGGGAGGAACGTCCCCAGCTCCGAAGGCTCAGCGCTTCTCGAACTTTTCTAAACTCGATCTCTTAGACAAACCAGGAGGCGCCGTTTAAGGCAACGCTGGGCCAGAAAGAAGGCACTGGAAGAGCCGAGCAGCGGTGCCCCAAGCGGGCCCTGGATCGCCGGGCCTCGGGCTTCTCCCTCGCGTGGGGACTTGCAGCCGCAGGACAGAGACAGCAGGAGAGAGAGAACCCCACACCTTCAGCGTAGAAGTGAGACCCCACGCGCCGTGAGATCACGACCTGAGCTGAAATCGAGAGTCGGATCCTCAACCGACCGAGCCCCCCGGGCCCCCAGGGCTGCACTGTGAGCGACCGCGGGGTGGTCTCCTGTGAGTGACTTCTCCAGAAAGAAAAAAAGCCAAAAAGGCCTTTCCCACCCGTAGGGCACCGCGCCTCCAAGGGGCACCCTGCGCACAAACCAACACGTCTGGGCGAGGACACACGTCCGGGCCGACGGCCCGTTCACACAGACACGTGCAGTCCCGGCCGGGACGCGCCCACGTCTTCCGTGACGGGATCGCCAGAGGAAAGCGAGGCCCGTGAAAGAGAACCGTCGAGAACAATCCTGAGTCGCGGCCCACAAGCTCCGGACCCCGCTGGGCTGGAGGGACGCCATCCCTGCCGGTTAGGTGTCAGCTCAGGTCAGGATCTCACGGTTCGTGGGTTCCAGCCCCGTGTCGGGCTCCGTGCTGACGGCTCAGAGCCTGGAGCCTGCTGTGGATTCTGGGTCTCCCTCTCTCTGCCCCTCCCCCACTCACACTCTGTCTCTCTCTGTCAAAAATAAATGTTGAAATAAAAAATTAAAACGATGCCTCTAAAATCTATCGCACCTGTCACAGAAAAAGAAAAACGCAAGCGTTTGGATTGGGGATACTCAAGGCGCACCCCCTCCCCGCCCCGGGTCTGGCTCAACGACTGTCTCGACCCGTGCGTCTCACGGTTAACGGTCTGCTGGCAAAGGAGAGGGATCGGCGGGTGAAAGGTTATCTTTCACAACCAGCCTTTCGCACGTGGGCACCGAACATCGTTTCTCTCTCTCTCTCTCTCTCTCTCTCTCTGCATTTGCTTTCTCTGATGGGTCAGCGTCTCTGTCACCAAATGCCTCGCTCCTCCGCAGCCTCTGCGTCCGGCGGAACGTTCCGACGACTTCTGGGGACGACGGCGGTAAACGCGGACCGTAAACGCGAGCACAAGCGCCCTGCTCCTGGTTTTCCGGATGAAGACGCTCCGGCCAAAATGCTCTCCGCTCCCTCGCACCTCAGCGTCTGCGTTACTTGCCTGTCTGGGTTGATGCTTGCAAGTCACACCTGAGTCACACCCTCTTGGACCCCGGGTCCCGCTTCCGCACCGCCCGCAGCGCTGCCCCCCGAGGACGCGTGCTGGGCCGACGCGCGGCTCTTCCACGCAGGGGAGTCACCTCCCCGGCCCCGGTGCCCGCGGCCTGCCCACAAGACCACCCTGACCCTCTCACCAGCACCCCGCTGCGTGTCTTCACAACACAAGCGTCACACGCGTCCCAGCCTTCGCGCTGTCGCTCACACTCGGTCCCTCACTTGTAGAGAACCTTCCTTCCCTCACTGCTCCCCCGCCAGCCGCCAGGGCAGTCCCCTCCCCAAAATGCCTATGCTGAAACCTAACCCCCAAAGCGACGGGACCAGGAGGTGGGGCCTCCAGAAGGCGGCGGCGGCGGCATGAGGAGGCTGGAGCCCGAGCGCCGGGTGAAGACGCAGTGAGCCAGCAGTCTGCAACCAGGAGGAGGGTCCCGGCCGGACCCCGACCACGCCGGCGCCCTGATCTCAGCCTTCCAGCCTCTAGAACCGCGAGGAACAAGCCATGAGGACCCGAGGACCGCCCGGGCTGTGGCACTTCCTCGCAGCGGCCCGAACGGACCAGGACACCACGTGGCTTCTTCCACGCCGCGTCCACGCCCTTCCTGGATCCGGCAAGCCTACTGCTCTCGCACGAGTTTCTAGCGAGGTTTCCAAAGCTTAAAACAATCATCCGTCGGCCCGACAGCAGTGAACACCCGGCTTGCCTTCCAGTTCACTTCCTCCGAGAGCCTCTGTTCTGGACGGCTCGCTCAGAGGCCCGCGAACTTCGCCCAGGCACGTGCGCCCGCGGTTCACACACTCTGCGACGCCCGCGTGGGAAGTCCCCCGCCCGGCGCCGGGCAGCCCGTGACAGTGCGCACGGTGCTGGGGACAGGTGAAGAGAAATGCAGAGGGACCGTTCCAGGCAGACGCCTCGCCGTCCCGAGGACATCCGCGTCACGGGCACAGAGTGCACGTACACGGTACGACCCCCTACGGCTGTACCCTCGCATACGAAACCTCTGGAGGGAGAATAAGACCCAACTCTTATTCGGAAGAGTCCAACCTAGGAAAAACTGAATTTATCTCACTTATTTCTGGGGCATCCGTGTGTGCAATTCATTAAACCAATATTCATAATTTTTTTAATGTGTATTTATTTTTGAGAAAGACATAGAGACAGAGCCTGAGCAGGGGAGGGACAGAGAGCGGAAGACACAGAATCCGAAGCGGGCTCCAGGCTCCGAGCTGTCAGCACAGAGCCTGACCAGCTGGAACCCACCAGCTGTAAGATCATGACCTGAGCCGAAGTCAGACGCTTAACTGACTGAGTCACCCAATCGCCCCGTTAAACAAATTATTTAATGTGTACTATTATCTTAAGGCATTGGGGGCATAAGGAAGGCACGGAGTCCCTGCCCTCAAGATGCTTCCAATTCAGCGGGAATACAGTTGAGCGGCAGGACTCGGTCAGAAAGTGCAGCAAGAGCAGGGCTGGGGACCAGGCGCCCAGGAACACACAGGGTCTCGGAATCCGATCGGGGCGCGGTCGGGACGGAGTGCTCCCGGCACACGCCAGCGGCCGGGGGTGGGCCTGAGGAGGGAGGAGGGAGGCCAGCCCTGGGCCGGGGGCTCCGGGGAAGCAAGCAGGGACGCACACACCTGGCTTCCTGCGGGCGCCCAGGGCCAGAGACAGAGACCACACGGGACAAGGCACGCTCTCCGGTCTTGAGCAGAGCGGTGAAGCAGGAGGTCAGGGGAGAGACCCCCGAAGACCCGGGGGCAGAGGCTGAGGTGGCCCAGCCACGGAGCGGGGGCCACGGAGCAGGGCCCATGTGGCCGTGACCTGAACAGAGCTGCAGGCGGGCAGAGAGCAGGGCCCGCTGCAGGCAAGGTCGGGGCGGAGGAACCACAGGGGACAAGGAGCCGCTGGCGGGGGGGCGGCCAAGGGACCGAAGAGCGTCAGCGTCGGGTGACTCCCGCGTTGTCAGAGTAAGTGAGACGCACACACGCCCTCTTGAGAAACCTGATAAACGGGGCGGCGTTGGCAGGGCGCTACACCCGCAGCCGAGAGACCACTGCTGGTCCCTGGTCGATGACCTTCCCCGCCTCCGCCGGGCGAGGGGGGCGCACGAGAACCACGTCCGTCAGTTAGGAACCGGATTCAGGGGCTGGGGACCCGCATTCTCTTCTCGTGTGTTTTTGTGACGTGACATAAAACGGGATATATTCTACCACGTACGCTGCCCCTAGAAAAAACAGGGGTTTGCCAAACTCCTGCTTCGGATGTCAATGCCTAGAGACCGAGCATCGCATGCGCCGGGCAGAGACCGTACGCGGAGGGCCTGTCACTGCCGGCCGCCGCCAGAAAGGCTTGGAAAGCACAGGCAAGATGATCTCTAAGTTTCTTCAACCTCCTCGCAGCCTCTAAACACGGTTCAGTAACAACTTGTGCTTTCCGTTTTTTGAATTTTTTTTTAATGTTCATTTTTGAGAGAGACTGTGTGAGAGCGGGGGAGGGGCAGAGAGAGGGAGACACAGAATCCGAAGCAGCACAGAGCCCGACGCGGGGCTCGGACCTACAGACTGTGAGCTCATGACCCGAGTCAAAGTTGGACGCTCAACCCACTGAGCCACCCAGGCGCCCCATCCTCACAGCCTTCAAATTCTAACCCATTTAGGGGCGTCCGGGTGGCTCAGTCGGATAAGCGTCTGACTCTTGATTTTGGCTCAGGTCATGATCTCGGGGTTGTGAGATGGAGCCCCACATCGGGCTCTGTGCTGACAGTGCAGAGCCTGCTTGGGATCCCCTCTCTGTCCTCTCTCTGTCCTTCCACCGCTCTCTCTCTTTCTCTACAAATAAACATTAAAAAAATAAAATAAATTCTAACCCATTTTATAGATGTGTGAATCAATCTAGACATGAACTGTGGCATTAAGTTAAATGAGTCATAGGCAAAATTCAGATACAGCAGATAACGCAAAACTGCCTCGAACTGTTCATCCAAAAACGGTGCCTTTAATTAAACTAAATGTGACCAAAGTCTCCAGGAAATAGGTACACGTCACCTGTGTTGTAACACAGCCACACCTGTGTACTCAGGGCAAAGGGCTAGCCTTCTCTCCTTCTTCGACACATGCGAACAATGGTTCCCAACTTCTTGATACTCAAGGGTAGGACTTGAATGTCTCGTTTCTTAAAGATTTCATGCCAACCCTGCTGCTTGACCCCTTCCCCAACAGCACACGGCAGCACCGAGCTGTGTAGGACACTGACTTCTGAAACCCTGTACGGGAACAGGCGGCTTTCAGCCGCGCCTGGATCCTGACTCCGTGTATCTACATATGTGACACATTCTCATCCGCCCCAACCATTTTCGAAAAACTATTAGCTAAGTGAAGTCCTTGGAGACTCCCGGGGAACACAAACAAGCAAGTACATTCGATCCGAAAGAGTTTTCTGTTGGACAAGCTGTTTTCCCAGAAAGGCAGAGGGTAATTGACGAGCCCGGACAGCAAAGGAGACCGCACTCATTACTGCCTGCGATCTGCTCGGGCCAGGCGAACGCGTTTCAGATAGAAATGTGTGAGTGCCCGCTGCCGTCACAGTGCGGGTCCCACGAACCCTGGGGGCTCTTTCCAGGGGAAGAAGTCCGGTGTCACCGTAGACCCGGTCCCGGGCACTTTCACCATCATGGCTCCGGGGAGGGTGGGGAAAAGTCACAGGTACCAAGACTAGAGCAGGAGCGGGCGATGTGACTGGCCCACCGGGAGGAACGCGGCCACACGGAGAAGTTTTCGGAGTGCTGTCTAACCGGAGAACCACGTCTCCAATTTGGGCCTTACCCCTGAAAGGCCCTGCCTCCACACTACTTTCCAGTCCTTCTGTGAGTGCTCCCTCAAGGTCAAGTGATTCCCAGAGCCATCAGGAAAGATTCGAACCCGTCCTGGGCTTACTCCTGACGCTCCTGTAAGGTGCGAGGCCCACAAGCCACCAGCTAAGCTCCTGCCCACGCGCGGAGGGCGACTGCGCCCCACCGAGAGGCCAACTTCACACCATCAGCTCCTCGGGCCACCTCCAGGGCTGCCCGCACATGGGCCCTCGGAGCAACTGAGGACGGGAAAAGTCTTTGGAAGGCATCCCGTCCCGAGACCGGGGTCCGGAGGCCCCTGCGCCTTGCCCAAGGTCACTTGGGTGTGAGGACCTTCGGGCCCTGGCGGCCAGCTCCCACAAACTCAGCGCGAACCGAGTTGTTCCCGCCCGGCCCTGCAGCACCCCAGGCCGCCGCGGGCGGTGGCCGGAGCCACGAGAGCCCCGGCAGGCCGGCGGCACCCCGGCGCGCCTGAGCAGGCAAGTCTCCGGGTCCGCGCGCACCGGGCGCCCGAGCGCCGGCGGCGTCTGGGGAGGGGGTGCAGGCAGGCCCGGGATGGAGAATCCCCCGCGAGGGTGGGGACCCCGGAGGTGGGGGCTCCTCTCCCCGCAGGCCGGCCCCCAGGGGACCCCCGCCCCCCGACCGCGGGCTCACCGGGTGCGCAGCGCCTGCCACGCGGCGTCGATGTCAGCGTAGAGGTTCTTCTCGGAGGGCCTGCCCGAGCTCACGCCGTAGCCCGAGTAGTCGTAGGAGAAGATGTTGCAGTTGATGCGCGAGCCCAGGCCGATGTAGAAGCTGCACATCTGGCCCAGGTCCACGGCGTTGCCGTGCGAGAAGAGCAGCGTGTAGCGGCTGGAGGGCGCGCAGCGCACGAACATGCAGCCCAGCCGGTTGTCCCGGGCCGTGCGCGAGAAGAAGACCTCGACGGCGTCCAGCTCGCGCTGCGAGTACTGCCAGTCGGCGCGCTCGCTCAGGTGCAGGCTGCACGCGCCGGGCCCCGCGCCCGCGCCGTCCTCGGGCTGCTGCGGCGCGGGCTGGGCCCCGGCGGCCTGGGCGGCGGCGGCGGCGGCGGAGGAGGAGGCCGGGGCCGGGGCCGGGGCGGGCGCGCCGGGGCCGCGCTGCTCGGGCGCCAGCACCGTGTAGGTGGGCTCGGGCGGCAGGAAGGCCAGCTTGGCGGCGATGCGGCTCGGGCAGGGCGGGCAGCAGAAGAGCCAGCACAGCTCGCCCAGCGAGAAGCCGTTCATCCTGGGGCCTGGCTCGGGCATCGGGGCGGCTGGGAGCCCGCCGCCGGCGGCAGGGCAAGGCGGGCGGGCGGGCGGGCGCGGGCGAGCGAGCGCGGAGGGCTGCTGCGGCCCGCCGGCCGGGCGGCAGGAGGCGGGGGCGGGGGCGGGCGGGAGGCGGGGCCGGCCCGGCGGGCGCGGCGCTCGGAGCCGGGGCGGGTCAGCGGCGGCCCCGCGGCCGGGGCGAGGGGCGGGCGGCCGGGGCCCGCGCGCGGCACACAAAGCCGGCGGCGGCGGCCATGGCTCCAGCGCGCCGCCCCCGCCCCCGCCCCCGCGCGCCCGCCGCCGCCACTTCCGGGTTACCGCGCGCCGGCGCCCCCACCCCCACCGCGGGACTCGGCGCGGGGCCGGGCACCTGGGCGGGGCTCCGCGCGACCCCTCCCTGCGCGGGCGCGGGCACCTGCCGGGCCTGGGAGCGCGCGCGCCCGTTCCCGGGACGCCCTTGCTCCCGGATCTGCACGCGGGCAGCTGGGCGGATCCCCAGAAGGGACCGTGCGGGGGGTGCGGGCACCCTCCCGCCTTGGACCGGTCCCCTCACCCCTGTCTCCCTACTCCAAATCCAAGTTCGGTCGTAGACACAGGTTCCTGGGGAATCTCCTGAAAAGAACGGCAGTGGGTGGAGGAGAATGGGCACGTCCCTGAAATATTCGGCCCTTGGTGTCTGTGCTGAACTGCGTCTTCCTCAAATCTAAGCCCCGTGAGGGGTCCTGCTGTTGAGGGACCCAGCCGTCGGTGTCCGCCGTGTGTCCCCACCACAGGACTCTTTCTGCATAAGTAGCAACGATGCCACCTTCCTAAGGGGCACGACTGGGCCTTCAGGCCGTTCCTGTATCTGTAAAAGTCAGGCCCGCTCGGCGCCGAGCAGTGGCCCTTGCCCAGGTGGTCATTCTAGCCCCACGTGCGGCGGATTTTCAGGTGTCCCCTGCGGGGCTGGTTTCTCTAGAGTCGTGTAGAGAAGTCCAAGGGTCCGGGATGGCCACGTGGCCTTAATCAGCAAAGATTGCTTAGAGTGACCGACATCCAACTGTCCTCTTGGAGTTCACCTTTAAGTGATTTTTTTCAAATGGAACTCTTGGTGCCTGAGACTGGGCACGCCCTGGTGCCAATTTCACAGAGCCTCCTGTTCCTCCTTCTCCCTCCTGACTTGGCAGCTCAGCTCCCTTTCAGGAATGAACAGGGGATCCCCTTTCTGGACTGCCAGCAGGGCAGCTAGAGGCGCGGAAGTTGGCAGCGTGGCCGGGCTGGACCTGTTGTTTTAACTAACAGATGTCCTGCGGATTTTAACTTGAGTTGTGGCTTTTTTAAAGGAGTTTTTTTTTTTTTTTGAGTACTTTCATCTACGTGAATTAACCAATTCGAATTGCGAAGACCATCAGGACCTGGTTTTAAAAGCCGATTTCTTTTTATTTATTTAAATAAATATAGTTTTTAAATGTTTATTTATCTTGAGAGAGAGAGAGAGCGCGCATGCAAGAGAACGAGCTAAAGAGGGGCGGGGGGGGGGGGGAAGAGAATCTCAAACAGGCTCCGAGCCGTCAGCACAGATCCCCACCTGGGGCTCGAACTCCCCAACTATGAGATCGTAACTAAGCCGAAGTCAGGACTCAGTCGCTTCACCGACTGAGCCACGCAGGTGCCCCGAAGGCTATTTCTTCACTCAAATAATTTTAGACGTTTTGAAACCATCCAAAAAACTTAGAGAAAACCTGGTCGGCCAAGCCTGTGGTCGACATATTTCCTGGTCTGTTTTTAAACTCTTCATATTTGGTGAAGTTTTACCGAAAACCAGGTTTTTAGCTTCACCAGATTGGATTCCCTTCTTTAAAAAGCTCGATGACTTGGTACACTTCTGGGTGCTTCGCTTGGATACACACTTTTTGTTTCTTGTACTCAGTTCTCGTGTATATTTCTGTAATGTTTTCATGCTCACGGCACCCGGGAATTTTTCTGTGCAGCCGTAATACAAAAGATGAGTAAGACGGTTCCTTCTCTGGAGTGCCTTATAATCTAGTTAGAGCCCCAGGAGAAAATTCACAACAGTTTTTCACGTGCCTTTAAAGAAGAAAAAAAAAAAAAAGAGCGAGTCCCCACGAAAGCGAAGGAGAGGCTCTCGCATCCCGGCTCCGTGGCGGGGTGTCAGTGGGCGGGGCCGGTGATCGCCGCGTCTCGCTCAGATTAGGAAGAGAACTTTGAGGACGAGGTGGAAATACCGAGCACGCCCCTTGTTTCTTTCTCGAATACCGTTGCCCTCACTTGTCTGGGCAGGCGTTGAGCAGCTGGCGGTTCACGGAAGGGCGCGGTGACGAGAGTCAAAGGAGATGTCCTCCGTGAGGGCGACGGAGGAGACGAGACGGGCCCTGTGTTCTCCGTGGCCTGGGGCCGTGTTCACGGTGTCAGGAAAATTAACAAGCCAGGTATGTATTTGCACGCCGCCTCACTCCACAAAGCACCGTGGAGGGTCCCGCGGATGATACCAGGACATCAACAAGGAAAGAAATAAGAGCTTGGCTCTTAGACGGGACGCAGAGGTGGGCCGGAAGGGCAACGTTCCCCCCAGGAAGCTGAGCTGTCTCAGGTTTGTGTGACTATTAGACTGAGACCCAAAAGTTGGATGCCATCGGGCAGAGCGACCAAACCTTTTTCAGCCCGCGACCTGTGACTGTGGTAAAGCTTGTTCAGTACCTCAGCGCGTCCACAACAGGTCCGTGTGCCTTGGCATACTGACTGGAGGACTGTGTGGAGGCAACACAGGAAGAATAAATGTTCCCTATAAAATGCAAAGGTCAGAGGTTACTAGCAGTTTGTTTCGACCTTAAAGAATTTCTCTGTGACTCCTCACCATCTAGTAGAGGAAGGTCTGACCTTGAACTTGGGTCAGCAGACATATTTACGAGGTACCTACCATGAGTCAGTCACTGGGTCGATCTGGGGAATGGGAAGGTGGCCAAGACACAGCCCCTCGTGCCCTCCGGGAGCTCCAGGCACGGGGCGCCCTGGGGGCTCAGGTCATGATCTCGCGGTTTGTGGGTTGGAGCCCAGAGTCGGGCTCTGTGCTGACAGCTCGGAGCCTGGAGTCTGCTTCGGATTCTGTGTCTCCCTCTGTCTCCCTCTCTCTCTGCCCCCCACCTCCGCTCACACTCTGTCTCTCTCTCTCTCTCTCTCTCTCTCAAAAATAAGCATTAAAAAACAATAATAGTAAAATAAAATATTAAACAACAACAAAAAAGAAACTCCACGGATGGCGGGCAGGTGGACACAAGTACACCCTGCCAAGCCGCCGGGCCCGGCCACCCAAGCAGTGTCCCAAGTAGCTCAGTGCCCTGGTCTCTATTATTCAATCGGCCCCTTACACACCAAACTTTCCTTCCATATTAATCTGCCTGGTGTCGAGGTCCTCAAGATCTAACTCAGTTTACAAAAGTAAAACTATCAACAGTATAGAGGAGACTGATCCTTTTTAATTGACCATAAGAGAAGGGTATTTGTGCTTTAAAATGGAATCTGGTGGGTGAAAGATGACGGTAAAAGAGAAATCTAAAATACATTGCCCTGTTTTGCGTTTCTCTTGGTTTTTTTTGTTTTTTTTTTTACAAATTTGTTTTTTAGTGTTTATTTATTTTTGAGAGAGAGAGAGAGACAGAGCATGAGCCGGGGAGGGGCAGAGAGAGAGGGAGAGACAGAATCCAAAGCCGAAGATGGCGGACAAGAGAGATGAGGGTCTAGATGCTTCCTGGCGTCAGGGAACAGCTGCCCAGCCTTGTCCGGGCTTCTCGTTGGGAGAGAAAAAGAGACCGCTTTATCGCTGCCGTTGAGTATCGTGTTACCCACAGCCTAATGCAGTGATTAGGAACCCACTTCAGAAATTAAAAGCCAAAGATCTGAAACCGTTCTTACCTGCTTTGTCAGTAAGGACAAACTCTTTTGTCGGTTGACAGCTGGCACAGTTATGTCCGGATCTGCTTCTTTCCGGAGAAAAGTATCAAAGTGTGACGAAAGGTGCGATCGGTTTTTGAGGAGATGGCCATTAAACTAACACATCCGAAATGTGAAAAAAAAATAATAATAAAAGCTTAGAATCTTGGAAAAAACAGCCTAAACGACACCTCGAGGCTGTTCCGGGGACCCCACACCCGTGTCCATTAGGGGAGGGGGTCCGCGGTCAGCGAAGGACTCTTGGAAGCAAACCGTCTTCTCCCACAACCTTTTGCAGCCTGAGGGCTCGTCTCTCAAGTCCTGTAAGGAGGTGGCCGGGACCCCACCGGAGAGATCTCAGGGTCCCGGAGTGCCGAGAAAGCATCGCACGAGAAGGAGATGGAAAGAAATGAAACCCAACCGCCCACGGATCGTGTTTTCACGGTTCCCTCCGTCGCAAGGGTGCCTGTGTCTTCAAACCTGCCCTTCCTATCAGCCCCCCCGGAGCCCCTCCGCGGAGTCTCGAAGGGAGGCCCGCGTCCCTGAAATGGGCCACAGCCTGGCGAGCGCCTGAAGGTGGGGACTCATCCGCCCGGGTTCACCCCGCGGGATCGGCGCCCACCACCACGAGCTCGCACATAAAGCCGCTCAAAACACATTTGCCGGGCGATTGGAGTCTCAGCGGCTGGTCTTTTCTGATCACTTTTGAAAGACGTGCAGACTGGGCGTTGTATGGAAACCAATTTGACAAGAAATCATTAAAAAAATAAAATAAAATAAAGACGTGCAGAGACGGAAAGGACTACGTTAAATAAGTAATGTTTCCCAAAAAAATTTTTAATGATTATTTAGTTTTAAGGGGGTGAGGGGCAGAGAGAGTGGAAGACACAGAGTCCGAAGCAGGCTCCGGGCTCTGAGCTGTCAGCACAGAGCCCGACGCGGGGCTCGAACCCACAAACCGTGAGATCATGAGCCGAAGTCGGACGCTTAACCGACTGAGCCACCTACTCACCCCCAGACAGGTATTTTATTAAAGTAGTCAGTAAGTACTATATGCAAAACAGTTTAGACTCATTCATTTTCAAAAAGCAAATTCTTTACATTGTACGTTTGCATTCCATTTATAATCAAAATGCATTTTTAGCGCTCTTTGATCCAAAAAAATTTTTTAAGGGATTAGAGCCCCCTAGTACTCTGCTGGACACGATGTGGGAAAGTTAAGACTCTGATCTACAGCTTCCTGGTGGGACTGTTCACTGGCATCGCTTTCTAGAAGGAGACCTGACAATATATATCAGAACACATAAACCCATTCCGCATCCGTAGTCAAGGAGTTCCGGTCGGAACGCAGCCTACGGAAATAACTTGTTTTGTGCGTGGGTTTTAAATACGAGGATGTTTACGACAGCACAGTTGATGATAGCAAAGGAAAAAAATCGGGAACATCAAAGCCTGGAGTGGGGAGAGTACGTTCCGCCAGTAGACCCCTCTGTAAGGCTGAAATCGAAGCCCCACGTTTCAGGTCACAGGGAAAGATCTATACAGATGTGACTGTGAAAACAGTACGCAACAGGGACAGCAACACGGAAAACGGTCTCTGGCCAGCGAGATTCCGGAGACTTCGCTTTGATTTGGTTGGCTGTCCCTTTCCGGAGTCTGTGTCTATTCATTACAGCTTCTGGACTTGTGTTAATTTTATAATTAAGAGGGAATCATAAAGGTCATTTTAAGCCAAACAGGAAAAAAAAAAAAAAAAAACAAAAAGAGGAAAGAAAGAACTTTCGAGAAATGAAGACATCCCGGCCCTTTTAAGGTATTCCAAAACTGAACGTCCCGAAGATGAAGGCTCCGTTCACGTGGGAAGGAGATAACGTGACGACGGCCGAGACCAGGCTCGGCCCAGACCTACTGTGCGCCAGGACAGCGGTGGCTCCCGCGGGAAAGAGGAAGACCAGCCGGCCCCTGGAGGACCTGTCTGTCCTCTCGCGCCTTTGGAGTCTCTCTCTATTATCTGATGGCAGGAACTTTCTCAGGCTGGTTCCTGCCCAGCCCAGGAACGCGCTGTCTTGTCCTGCTGTTTCCTGCAGCGGCTCGCTCGCTTCCTCTCCCCCCTCCTCCGGCTTCCTGCCCTGGCGACGAAGGTGGTTTTCGGGACAGCGCTCGGGGCTGTGAGCCTGGTCACGGCTCGCCGCTGCCTCCCGTCCTCCTGCTTCTCGGCTGAACTGCTCGTACGCGCTGTCATCCGCCGGACCCGTCAGCCTTGGCGGCATTCTGTCACTCCTGGAGGGCGCGGTCCCCTTCCCAAACTGCGAATTCCTCTTCCTCGCCCCCGCCCTTTCTTCCCCCCATCGGAACCCCCTTGTGTCGCACTCCTTCCGGCGTCAGACGGCCCAGAACGCCCATCCTGACCTGGGCCTGACGGCCGGCAAATCCCCTCGCCTTCATGGGCACCCCCGCCTTGCTTGTTGTCCCTGGGCTGTGCCCACTCTGCTGTGTCCCTTCCCTGGTTACGTCAGATATTTCACAACTACTACTGAGCCCTTGCTCAAGCCAGTAAGGAGCCGGGATATCCAAGCCTCGTCGTTTTTAACAACTGATTTTCAGGGCGCCTGGGGGGCTCCGTCAGTTAAGCGTCTGACTTCAGCTCAGGTCATGATCTCACCGTTCATGGGTTTGAGCCCCGCGTCGGGCTCTGTGCTGACGGCTTGGAGCCTGGAGCCTGCTTCGGATCCTGTGTCTCCCTCTCTCTCTGCTCCTCTCCTGCTCATGCTCTGTCTCTCTCTCTCAAAAATAAATAAAGATTAAAAAACAAAAAAGAACTACTTTTCTGTCCTTAGATAAGACGGGAGACAGCTTGGCTCAGAGGCAGAGCCCAGGATTTAGAGGGACAGACCCGGATTCGAGTCCCAGCACGGCCACCGTGGGCAAATTCCTTCCCGAATGGCCCGTCTGTGGGAGGGAGTGACACTGCCTCTCAGGGAAAAATGAAAACCCCTGTAGGCTGGGAAGAGCTCAAAGGCTGTGAACTGCTCCAGGGGCAGGTGCCCGAATTCCAGCCCCCCCCCCACGTCGTCTGGTCACCCGCCGGCCCCTCCCGCCCTCCCGGGCCACGTAGCAGACATGACAGCTGCGACCAGAAGCCATCCGGTGGTCCTGGCTCCAGCCGCCAGCTGGCTCCAGCCTCACGAGAGCCGCCTAGCCGCGCCGTCAGCCCGTGAGAACAGTGAGACGGTAGCTGGCCTCGGCCACCAGGCAGGGGAGCGATTTGCTACGGAGCGCCGATAACTGGGATGCGAGCCTGTATCTCAGGCCACGTACACTCCTCTTTATTAGGACCCGTTGGAAGAAGTTTTCGTTTAAGCTCGATACCAAGAAGACTCGAGTCACGAATTGTCCCTCTCTCATCCGCTCACTCGCAACGAACACTGTGAGGTCATGGTTCCGATTCAGTCCTTTTACGTTGGCTGCCAGAAAGCTCAGAGCCAAATGGTGCTTTTTTTAAATATTCTATTTGTTGAGAGAGAGAGAGAGACAGAGCATGAGCGGGGGAGGGGCAGAGAGAAGGAGACACAGAATTCGAAGCAGGCTCCAGGCTCTGAGCTGTCAGCACAGAGCCCGACGCGGGGATTCCAACCCACAAACTGCGAGATCGTGACCTGAGCTGAAGTCGGACCCTCAACCGACTGAGCCACTCACATGCCCTAAATTTTGCCCTTTCGGAAGCCGGCGTGTAGGTGATCTTTTGCAATTACGGTTTGATTTTTATTCTACTTTGTTGCCTCTGGTTTTTTCCCTTTATTTTTAAACCCCACTCGTAGGCTAACTTAAAATTTAGATGTCCTCGTAAGCTTTCTCAAATCACTTTTGTAGAAAGGGAGGGTGCAACGCATCTAAGTAAGTACGGTATTTTCCGAGAAGTGGGCAGGACTTACAAAGAGGTCACGAGGTTGAATGAGGTACGGCCTCGCCTTCAGGGAGCGACGACGCTGACGCTCGTGGGTGTTACGTAACCCTCATTGTAACAGGGACACAGACAGTGCTCCGAGGACACAGAGCGGTCCACTCCCGTGTGGGGGCAGCGGTGGACGCCTGCTCTGAGCTGGGCTGAAGGAACGAGCGGTCATTCTAAGCAAAGAGAACAGTGCAAAGAACACCTTACCCCCTCCGAAGATAAAGCCCTTCACTCATGCCACTGGCCCAACACCTCCAGGAGTGTTCTAGAAACTTCTTGCTCTATCACCTTTAACCTGCACTGCTTCCTGGATTCTCTCCTTCAGTGACAAGGATTTGCGAGCATCCCCACCTCTGAAACAAGTAAACAAACCCTCCGTTCCTGGCTCCCTCCCGCTCTCTCAAGCTTCGGTTCTCCTTTCTCTCTTTGCTGCCAAGCTTTTGGGAAGAGCGATCTATACTCACTGTCTACACTTCGCTGATGTTCAGTAACCCCATAACCCGGTGATTCCCAGACGTGTCTACCCAGTAAGATGATCTGAGTACCTTTTTTTAAACTTCCTGGGCCCAGGTCACACCCCAGAACAATATATCACAAGGTCTGGCCACAGGACCCGGGAACTGGAGTTTGAAACTCGCCAGGAAATCCCGGTTTCCTCTGCGAGTCCCTGCCGTCACCTCTTGCAGGCTGCTTCCTCGAAGGCCACCGGTCAAATTACTCTCTAGTAGCTCGATTGAATGCTACCTCTTCTTCTTTATCCTGCTTTTCCCCCCAAAGCATTTGAAGTAGGCGGCCACCAGCTAAGTACAAAGTCCTAGCGTCCGAAGCCTTCCACGGCGTGGCCTCGAACAGAGGTGGAGCGTGGTGCCGCGAACGTACACGGCTTCGGTGGGACACGGGGACCCCAGAAACGAGGCCCATCCACTAGTGTGGGACGGGTGCCAGGAGGGCCGACCCGGCCCGGGGCAGCGGGAGAGCCTACTGGCCCAGCACCCCGCCTGCTCCTGCTCTGTGCCGGCCCCTCGGGGAAGCACAGACGAGACCGAGACGGCAGGCTACGGGGCGGCCACGGCCCGCTCGCGCTCTCCCCGGGATTGTCGGTCGTGGCCCCGAAGCCGACTCTGAGACAGGTAAGTGCGAGGGAGGCTCCGTAGAAAGAGCTCTCGGCTGCGGCGAAAGGGAAGGAAGGAAAACTAGTAATGGACGAAGGAGCAGGTGGCCTGGGGGGGGGGGCGGGTCCTGAGGGAGGCCTCGCCGCCTGCACCGGCATCCCCAGCCACCTGAGAGTTCGGACGGCTTCTCCATGGTCACACGGCTGGTACATCTGAATCTCACTCAGATTCCAAAGTTCACTCCAGCTCATGCGTTCTCAGTGTGGGACCCGGAGTGAGGTCACCTCCAAGGACGTCGAAATTGGCCCTTGGTGCAAAGCAACCTGAGATATCCCAACAATCTGTGGGTCTCCAAAGGGGCACAGAAAGTGACAAATATGTACTGTTATTTGTGCTACTAAAATTTCCAGCGGTGGGGGGGGGGGATAATTAGGAAACGATGTCTAGAAAGGCCTGGGGACGGGGACGGCAGTGACACGAAGGTTGGAAAAGCCGGCTCTAGGGCAGACTTAGGCGGGCTTCAGAGGCACGACATAAAATCAGATGACACGCATTGGGACTGAATTACGGAGGAATTAGGGAAGGTCAGGGCTGGCTCCTTAAACTTCTCCGAACGGCGAGGAACCTTCTGGGATTTTCAATCAGAGAGGTAACCTATGCGTTAGCAACATAGCAGGAGTCACAGTGTGTGGGGGGGGGGGGGACCAGTGAAGGCAGAGCCAGAATCCCAGGAGGAGGTGAGGAGAGTCAGACCCCGCCGGTGACCCCACCCAAACTCCGTGATAATTTCATCTAGAGAGTCTTTTTTTTTTATGGTTCTTATTATTTTTTTTTTTTTTGAGAGAGAGAGAGAGAGAGACAGAGCACAAGCAGGGGAGGGGCAGAGAGAGAGGGAGACACAGAATCCAAAGCAGGCTCCAGGCTCCGAGCTGTCAGCACAGAGCCCGACGCGGGGCTCAAACTCATGAACTGTGAGATCATGACCTGAGCTGAAGTCGGACGCTTAACTGACGGAGCCACCCGGGCGCCCCTAGAGATTCTTAACGAATTAATTCCTCAAAGGCTCTATTTCCAAACCGGGTCACATTCTGAGCGTCCGAGCGGCCGTGAGCTCTGGTGCACGCTGTCGAGCTCCCAGCTGGGTGCAGAGTGTGGTTTAGAGAACCCGACGGTGAGTCCTGGACAAGCAACAGGACTGCGTTTCGGTTTTAGGGAAGAGTGTTTCTTTTCCAAGACAGGGACTTGGCGTCTTTGCGGGCAGGACGGGCGCCTGGCGGGGCGAGCAGAGAGAGGACGGTCCAGGATCAAAAGCACGAAGAGGGGACCAGGCTTCGCCGAAGACGACATTCCGCCTGCGAGGGCGGCGGCAAAGGGGAGCGGAAAAGTGAAGGCAGAGGTGACGAGGGTTACGAAGGGAGGTCGGAGGACCCTCCGGCCGGGCGGTCAGCTGCGTGGCCGGCCGTCTGCCGAGGAGACGTCACGCGGGGACAGGCTTGGGCTGCGTGGGTAACAAGCAAAGCCAAGGCTTGAGACGCTGCCCGGGAGCCTGCGACCACGTGTGACCCCGTGTTGAGCGGCAGCGAGGGTCCGGCCAAGGCTCCGGAAAGCCATTCGGTGAAGACGGCTCGCTGAGTGATGGCTTTTAGGAAACCAGCCTGCCGCGCTTGGTCCCACGCCGGACTGGACGGGGAAATCTCAAAACAGGTTATTCCTCTTTGAAATCACTCCTCCGATTAAAGAAAACAAAACCTAAGCACCACGCTCACCATTGAATCAGGACGAGGAAAAAATGGCACACCATCTACCGTTTGGTCGGGTTTACAGTTGGGGCCAAAAAGTGTTTCTAACAAATCCGGCCCTGCATTCAAACGATTTCCAGACCCGCAAACCTGAGGACGAGCTTTACGGTTACGGTGAAAACAAGGAACCTTGGGGACACAGTGGCGCGGGCGTGTTCTCCCACCCGATGCGGAAGGGCGGAGAGGCCCCCCCTCCAGACGGCCGGGCCGAGAAGTCACGGCAGCACAAGTCCGCGGCTGCGCCCACTGAACAGGGCGCGCCCGGAGCGCTTCGTGGCCCCGTCGGCACTTCCGTGGGGCCACCGCGAATAGAACGGTAATATTATCCGTCCATAAACAAACGTTGTCGGAATCTCTGCAATCGGGGTCCGTGCTCAAGCTGTGTGTGTGGGGGAGGAACAGCGAGGAGAAGATGGGGGGCATCCGAGTTGGTATTTCGGATTCAGACAGCCCTCGCGTCCCTGGACGAGCTTCGCCGTCCAGGCCGGAGATGAAGAACGGCCAGCACGGGCTAGAGAGTTCTCGGCCCCGGAGGGGAGGGGCCGAGGATGCCAGAGCCAGCCCAGCGTCAGAGACAGGGACGCCCCGTGACGGCTCTCGGCTCCCCGTGCTGGTGGCGGCCAAGACAGTCCATGGCTCTGGTTAGGCAAGTCCCGTCCTCGGGTCTTCGAGCTAAAGACACTGTGTTTTTGCCTCGAGTCCAGGGTCTGAGGGTCTCATCCACCCACACTCCCTCACCCCGGGGCCTGGGCCTCGGTTGGAATGTCCACCTGCCTCTAACCTGCCCAAGTGGCCCGAGACTGTGACTCTCAGGCGCTGTCCCCGGACGCGGCTCCGTGCTGTTTCTCCCTCCAGGAGACAGCGGGAAACAGGCACGTCTGGCACCCCGAGTATGTCGAAAGATTGCGATTAAGGCGACCCACGTGCACTACGATTAGAGAGCGCGGTGAGCATCTCGGCTGCGATAAACACGGATGGCATGCTGATAACCCAGCAGTGGCGGGCTCCCGAAGCCAGTCGCCAGAGCCGCCCTGTAATTACAGTTTGCTGGGGTCAGGTGCGCCCCGAGGTGCGGCCAGGACCCCTTAGCAAACAGGCGTCTCACTAATTTTGAGACACCCAGGCGACAGCGAGGTGCCTTCTTAAAAGTTTTGATAAGTCGAGAGAATGTCTTCACCCGAGCCCTGTTCGCCTGCCCGGCTGTATGGTGCGCGACCTCAGCCACCGACTGGCAGTTCTCACAGAGACTGGGGGCTGTGTCGGGGCGCCCGGGTGGCTCAGTCGGGTAAGCGTCGGCTTCAGCTCAGGGCATGATCTCACAGTGTGTGGGTTCGAGCCCCGAGTCGGGCTCTGCGCTGATAGCTCAGAGCCTGGAGCCTGCTTCCGATTCTGGGTCTCCCTCTCTCTCTCTGCCCCTCCCCTGCTCACGCTCTGTCTCTCTCTCTCAAAAATAAATAAACATTTAAAAAATTTTTAAGAGACACTGGGTCTTTTACAAATCCGTCCAAGTGTGAATCTCCAGGACAAGGCTTTCCTCCGCCTGAATAGATGAGAAGGAAATCTGGAAAAATCAGGGGTGAGGGATACAGATTCTTGAGGTCAACGGTCCCCAAATCTGTAACTAGGACTTAAGAGTTTACAATAACTTACGTGTTGGCCAAGTGTTAATACACAACCCACTCTCCGCCTGGGTCTCTGTGCTCGCCGTGTCCCCCGATAAGGCACTTCTGCCCCTAACTCGGCAGACCCAAACCCCCAGAGCGCCGGGCACTCGTAGGTCTGTTTACTGGGAAAGCGTTGTCGAGGAGGGAGTCGGGGCGGCTCCCTGGACGACCGCAACCTCGGAGCCCCCCTCCCTCTCCCCTCCGCTGACTCCCCGGACTCCCCGGTGACCGCAGACCCTTCCACTCAGCAGGTCCACACCTGAGCTGTTTCCTCCCCACCCCAGCCCCACGCGGCCGGAACCTCCTCCGCTGATCCCAGGTCAGTGGCCGGCCCCGCCCAGGAGTCAGAGCCCGAAATCTTGCTGTCACCCTTGGCTTGTTGTTTTTTTCCGTCCTCGATGTCCGGCTGACGTGGCTCTCACCAGTTCTGCTTCCTGTCGTGGAACTCAGCCCCGCCTTAACCCCGACCACTGACCTTTGCTTGCCTAGATTTCTGTCTTCGTTTCCAGCCTCTGCCTTAATTCTTGTCACTGGTAAACTGTGACCAAGATGTCCCCGCCTCAGTTATGGAATCCTTCCCCTAGGTCCCCTCGACATCAGGATGAGGTCTAAGTTCCTTCATGTGGTCCCTGGGCCCTTCCTATCCCTCCAACTTCATCGCTAATCCCTTCCTAGCCCACCAGAACCTTCTCTCCATTCCTTGACCGTGCCACGCTTTCTACGCTCTCCCCGCTGGGCGGCAGGCTTCATGAAATCATGTTTGTCTCAGTTGTCACCCATCCTGGTTGCTGGGGCACGTGGGTAGCTCAATCAGTTCTCTCTCTCCCTCTCTCTCTGCCTCTCCCCCCCTCGCTCTGTGCTCAGAGAGACAGCGAGAGAGAGCGTGAAAGGGAGAGGGGCAGAGAGAGGGGGAGACACAGAATCGGAAGCAGGCTCCAGACTCCGAGCTGTCAGCACAGAGCCCGACGTGGGGCTGGAACTCATGAACCGTCCGATCATGACCTGAGCTGAAGTCCCGACGCTTAACTGTCTGAGCCACTCAGGCACCGCTATAAAAATTTTTAAATAATAATTAAAAAAAATAACTTTAAAAAAGTTTCCCTCTTTTAGTCCCTGTATTCCCGAGTCGCCCTCACACCAAGTCACCGTCCTTGGAAGCTGGTGTTTGCTGCCCTCTGTCTTGACCTCGAACGCACGTTATCACTGGAGAAACGTGCCTTACGAGGTAGGCAGCCCAGGCTGTGGCGGTGTTTCCGGCCCCCTTCCAGAATTTTCTCTGTGAATCACGAGGCTCCTCCCGGGTGAGTCAAACCCGCCCTCCGTGGCAACCGGCTCCGCAGGCTTTTCGGGGCGTCCGTCTCCCTCTTCTTCATCCAGGCTGAAGCCCTTCCGGTCGGGTCACAGTGCCTCCGTGACCCGAAAGTCCACCTGGACACCCTCCGGGGTGTCCCCTCCCCAGCCGGGCGTCGGCGTGCTGTCCCCGAGAGCCGCGAGGTCGGGCTTGGCTGCAGGGTTACTGAGAGACTGTCATAGTCAGCACTGCTTCTTCCCGGGCCACCAAATCACCCCGGCTCTGTTTCCAGCCGTGTCCCCCCTTCGAGACAGTCCATCGAGAAAGCAAGAGTGTCACCCATCCTCCGCCCGACCCCCGCCTTCACCCCTAAACTGAGAGCAGAGACCCGGGAAGCTTAGGCCCTTCCCTCACGGCCCCTCAGTGTTTGCAGAAGAGTCGCGATCACGGGTGACTAAGAAACCCCACTTTATTTTTGAAAGTCTAACGAGATAAGGTTTATTTTGTCTCTTACATAATCTCTATTCTTTAATGTTTATTTATTTATTTTGCGGGGGGGACACGGGTAAAGAGAGAGGGAGAGAGAATCCCAAGCAGGTTCCGCACGGTCAGCACAGAGCCTGACACGGGGCGCGAACTCATGAACGGTGACTTCATGACCTGAGCCGAAATCCGGAGTCAGACGCTTAACTGACTGAGCCGCCCAGGCGCCCCTTTCATCCAATCTTGATTAAAGGATCACTCATCTGTCAGATTTTTAGGCACGTATTTTTTGGAAAACTGTGAAAAATGACTTTCCTTTGCTCCATCGAATGAGGAAAGAGGGCAGATTAAAAAAAATAGGTCAAATAAATTCTGAGAACGTAGAGTGAAAAGTCTGGACAAATTTGCTTCGGATGCACGGTCTTCGAGAACGAGGGGGCTCAGACGGCGTGAAGAAGATGTTACGACTGGGGGGAATAGAGGGTCTCTTCCTGGCCGCCCCTCCCCCGCCTGCCCGTCCCCAGCCTCGGACGAACTCGAATGCGTCTCCTCTGTTCTTCTCATGGACTGCGAGGCACCGGAATGAAAAACTGTGCCGCGTTAGGCGACATCGAGTGTGCCCACGACTCGCGAGCCCTCTTACTCACTCCTCGCTGGCGTCCCGTTCCCAGCCCAGCCACGCCTGGGTATGGCGTGAGCTCCGGAGTCACAGATCCAGAGAGGTGGAGACAGGCCGGCCCGGGCGCACAGGCCTAGTGACTCAAACCCTGCCTTCCGGGCGACTCTTGAAGGAACGTGTGACGTGCCGTGCCACCCGGAGTCTGACTGTGCTTCCGGAGGCGCCGAGGAGTAGAGGTAGGGCCAGCCAGCCAGAGCTGCAGGGGCGGGATTCGGGGGGTCAGGCCGAGGGAGGACCTGGAAGGAGCTCTCCAGACATGGACGGGTGGTCTCGGGAGACAGTTCCCTCTCACCGAAGCTGATGAGACCCGTGCATTCGACAGGGAGCTGAGCCAGAGTTCCCGGGGCCCTTGGACTCTAGACAGCCTGTGCTCAATGTCTAATGTCTTAAGAAATTCACTCGTTACTTCTTTTTCAAACTTTTAACCCCATCCCATATGTAGGATGTCTCCCTATTCTCTTTTTTAATGTTTATTTATTTTGAGGGAGAGAGAGTAGGGGAGGGATGGAGAGGCCGGAGAGAGAAAATCCCAAGCAGGCTCTGAGCCGTCAGCGCAGAGCCTGGGGTGGGACTCGAACTCACAAACCGTGAGATCAGGACTGGAGCCAAAATCAAGAGTTGGCCGTTGAACCAAACGAGCTGCCCGGGCGCTCCAAGAAATCAGCTCGTTACCTTCTGGACAAGGGATCCGCTCATTGTAGCCGAGCGAGGGTTGTGTGTGGGAACAGGAGGACACGAGCGTGAAAGGTCACTACTGCGGGCCATCGGAAGTGCCACACACGCCAGCGGGGTCTGAGAGACGGCGTCTGGGAGGGTGCACGCGGCCGGAGAAGGCAGAGAAGGTTTTTTATACAGGAGGTGGGATTTTCAGCTCCATCTTGTAGAATTGGGCCAACACGTTCACAACGAAGAGACGGCATGTAGGAAGGAAGCGGAAGAACGAGCATACGCGTGTGTAGACAAGTATAATGGTGGGAAGAGCAGGAAGCTTTAGAAACCATTTAAGACCAGATTTTAAATGGCTTTGGGGCCCCTGGGCGGCTCAGATGGTTGAGTGTCCGACTTCGGCTCGGGTCATGATCTCACGGTCTGTGAGTTCGAGCCCTGCATCGGGCTCTGTGCTGACAGCTCCGAGCCTGGAGCCTGCTTCGGATTCTGTGTCTCCCTCTCTCTCTGCCCCTCCCCTGCCTGCATTCTCTGTCTGTCTGTCTCTCTCTCAAAAATAAATAACATTAAAAAAATAAATAAATGGGCTTAATACCTTATGGTTGTCAAGGGACCACGAAGCACAGAAGGACGTCATTGCAGCGGTGCTGTGGCTGGCCGAGGGGAGTCGTGTGAGCCAGTGCGGGCTCTGGAGCGGGGCAGGCTGGGAGAATTCTGAGTCAGGGCCGGGAGCAGGGAGTAAGGGGACAAGACGGAGTAGACAGTGTCTCAGAGGAAGACTCGACAACGCTGAGATTTCAGTGCGTGGTGGGGGCAGCGGGGGCAGCCGAATGCGACCCGGAAGTGCTGGCTGGGGCGCCTGGGGGAGGGGAGTAGATGGGGGAGCAGGGGGTGGTCGAGTTTGATTTCGAGCACCCCAGGCACACGTCCCAGGGGGCGGTGGTGGCCCTGAAAAGTGCGGGCGCCAAGCCCAAGAGAGAGACACAGGTGACGTGAGGTCCGAGTCCGAGGTCAGCTTGGCGTGGGGCGCCTCTGCCCAGAATCCGTCCCTTCCTCTTCCCTGGAGACAGAACCCCCTGGTGTCCCGGGAACAGCTCTACCTTCCGGCCCCGCGGTCCCGGACACGAGGCTCTCCCTGGAGCCGCCAAGTCCTCACGTCAACGCACGCTCCGGTCACTCGCTGCCACTTGGCCCGGGGTTGGATTGAGACAAGTGAACACGGGTTCTTCCTGGGGATTTTTCGTTTCACTTAAAGAAGATGTCCAGCGTGTCTAAAGCAGACCGCAGACCAGGGGGCTCCACCTCCAGCCTCCACGAGGGCCAGCCCACGGCCGGTCTTGTTCCATCTCCACCTGCACCGGCGGCCTCCCCTCGCCTCGTACTCCGGCTTGAGGCTCAGCTCCCTGGGATCTCGCTCGCTGCTGCTGGGGCGCGTGGGATGCGCGTGGCAGACAGGAAGTTTTGCAGTCCTGTTTCTAGCGTGTCGAGGAAGCCAGTCTCACTTCAGAGAGGATGGAACCGACCTAGAGAAAAACCAGAGAGAAAGCCACCTGGTCGTTTCGGTGTCTGTGGTTCCCGATGTTCCAGAAGCTTCTCTGCTGTTTGGTGTTTCGCTGGGTGGATCCCTGAGCCGGACGTCTCTCCTCCTGCCTTAACAGGGTCACATGGGACTTCGGTCCCTGCAAATAAGCGTCCTGACGGAGACACGCCCTCATTCCCCGACTGGGAGCGGCCGCGCCAGCGACTGTCTCCTGTAGAAGCAGCTCCCCTCCGCCCTCACACGTCCGGACCCTCCAGGGCCTCCTTCGTGAGACGCTTCCGTCACCCCGAGCCGGAGGTGACCTCTCCCGCCTGCGAATCCGGGGGCCCTTTATCTAAGCCCCTTCTCATCGCGACCCGGCCTCCGTCCTTCCGCGGCCGTTCAGAGGTGTGTGTCAGCTTTCCGCCCCAAACGGTGAGCCCCGAAAACAGGAGCCCGCCGGCAATTTCTCTTCCCCGTGTCCCCCTCCAATGTCACACGCAGTGCGAGTCCTCATACGTCTGCTGATTGAATGAGAAACTGTTTGATCCTGTTACACAGAGCATCGACACCTCGTCAGGCTCAAGAGAAACGGACGAGAGACATTTAGGGGAGTCTCTGTAGGGTCCCGGCACGTCTGTGCCGTAGAGAAGGAGTTGGCGATGATTGTTCAGAAATAGTCCCAACAAGACCAAGGAAGCAGCGTCAGGGAGAAAATGTTCATTTCACGGGAACCCGAAGGCCGGCGACCTGGAGCCACGCCGGCCGACAAGCCCCCAGCACGGAAGCCCACTGGCCTGGGTCCTTTCGCGGAGCGGCCGAACCGCCCGTTTGCGTCAGGTGCTTCCAGACCTGAGTGCGTGCCGGGCCTTTCCGAAGGGCGCTGCGTCGCCTGAGGGGAACAGCCCCGACCTCCGGGAGCCCGTGCCGCTGGGCCGCGGGCCACACTCCGAGTCCGGAGGATGCTCGGCGGCGGTCTCCACGCGCGACCACGCGCCGGAGCCACAGGGAGCTGTGACGACCACCGGTCCCCGCCTCCCGCCTCTGGATGCCGTACCACAGCGCGCCCCGGGTGTGGCGGGGCTTCGGACATCCGAAAAGATCCTGAAGGGACTTGAGTGAGCAGACACGTTTGGGACCCCTGCTCCGCTCAAGGCGGAACGAGGCTCGAACCAGCAGGACGTGAGTCCCCCCTCCGCTACTTTCTGGTGACCGGGCGGCCCCGGGCCGATGAGGCTCTTTTCTCTGCCCTTCGATTTTCTCCTTTTTAACACGGACGTGATCAAATCCATTTGCTCTTTGTCTCTCGAGGAATAAACTGGATAAGACACGGGGGACAACGTGCAACCTCTAGAGTTTAGCACGGTCGTGAGGAATTCCTGGGGACGCGTCCGGATGGGAGCTTTTCAACGCGGCCACTCACCACGGGTGACTGCTGACGCTTGACACGCGGCCAGTGCCGCGTGCTGGAAATATTTCAGATATTTTGGATTAGACAAAATATATCATTAAGATTAATTTCGGGACACCCGGGCGGCTCAGTTGCTTGAGTGTCTGACTTTGGCTCAGGGCATGATCTCGCGGTCTGTGGGTTCGAGCCCCGCGTCTGGCTCTGCGCTGACAGCTCGGAGCCGGGAGCCTGCTGTTTTAAAAGGCTAATTTCACCTGTTTCTTTTTTCCTTCTGGAATGTGGCCGCTAGGAAGTTTAAACTGACGTGTGGCTCATAGGGGGTTTCTAGTGGAAGATGCGGGCCCGGACGCTTCCCAGCAGTGGTGGGTAAAATGTTAACTCGACATCCCGCAGGGCTAACGGAGGACTTCTAAAGTCCTCCATGCACGCAAATAAATATTTAAAAGGCATCTCGGAAGGAACGGGCCCTTCTGGGTCCTGGCAATCCGTTACCAGAAGCATATTGAGTTTCGGGGTGGCGCATATATGAAATTAGATCCTTGGAGGCAGAGCCTAAAAGGTAAATTCTATCCTCGAAGGGGAGAAGAGACGGGTTAGCGCTGAGGCGGGCGCGGTCAGAAAGAGCGCAGTGATTGCGAGGGGAACATGGCGGCACGAGTGGCCTCTCTGCCCCCGTCCTTCCTTGCCCGTGTGCCTTCTGGGCCTTTCCATGTTCCGGTAAGAAAGCCCGACTTCAGCTGCCCAGGCTTCCTGGCCAGAGCCCAGAGCCCAGAGCATTGTGCCCTGGGTTCCGGACTGTGATACAAACAGCCCTGCCACTAGGGCCACGTGATCCGGAAAGTTCCACGGTGCCTGAGGACTTCCTGGCAAGTAAGGAGTTCGTGTGAGGTCAGAGAGTCCAGCACCGCCCCCCCCCCAACCCCCCGCCCCTCGGGTTCTGGAACCGGGCCATGCCATCCACAGTAGAGAACCATTCCCTGCTGGGAAGGCAGGTCCTGGCATGCTTGCCGCTGGGTCCTGGGTGAGAGCGTGTGTCGGGTGTGAGTCACGGAGAAGCAAAACTGCCATCGGGATCTGGGTGCCGGCGACCCCCAAGCCTCGAGGTGGAGTGGGCATGCGACGGAAACAGTGCCTTTGGGGCTTGGGCCTGCACGGTCTGGAGGCACCAGAAAGTTCTACAAACAGGACTTGTACCGTCACCCACCTCTGCCGCGCTAGGGCAGCCAGTCATGGCCGTGTCCCCCTCGGGAGCAAGGAGGCTCGGCGGTCCGAGGGCATCAGCCAGCTCCCTAGGGCGGCTCGGCCCCAACCCGGCCGCTGCCGAGACAGCGCCGCTCAGGGCTGGTCCTGAGGACAGCAGCAGAGGAGCAGACAGAGCCCCTGAGGAGAGGATTCCAGATTCTCTTTTTTTTTTTTTTAATATAACCCATCGTCACGTTAGCTAACAGGCAGCGTGCATGGTGTGCCCTCGGCTTCGGAGTGGATTCCCGTGGCTCGTCGCTTACATACGACACCCGGGGCTCGTCCCAACAGGTGCCCTCCTCCGTGCCCGTCACCCGTCTTCCCCTCTCCCCCACCCCCCCATCAACCCGCGGTTTGTTCTCTACATTTTAGAGTCTCTTACGGTTCGCCTCCCTCTCTGTTTGTAACTATTTTTTCCCCTTCCCTTCCCTCACGGTCTTCTGTGAAGACAAAATTAAAAATAGAACTACCCTACAAGCCAGCAATTGCGGTACTAGGAATTTATCCAAAGGATGCAGAAACGCCGATGCACGGGGCACATGCACCCCAGCGTTTCCAGCAGCGCCATCGACAAGGGCCAAACTGTGGGAAGAGCCCAACTGTCCACTGACTGACGAATGGATACAGGAGATGTGGCTGTGGATACAATGGAAGACTACTTGGCGACGAGAAAGAATGAAATCCTGCCATTCGCAACGAGGTGGACGGAACTGGAGGGCACTGCGCTGAGTGCAATAAGCCAGTCAGAGAAAGACAGATACCACACGACTTCACTCATATGCGGAAGTTGAGAAATTTAAGAGTAGAATTTCTCAAAGCACCTGAGGTCGTCACCTAACGTGGAGGGAGAAGTAGCTTCAGATGCTAAGGTCGTCAGCGTGGAGAAGAGAAACGCACATTGACCGAAGAAGGAACGGGCTTGCCGGGTGGCACGGGGTCAGCTCGTGGGGACGACTTCTACACTGAACGTGTCCCCGGGAGTCCGGGTGCTCCTGTGGAGAAACACTCAGGTCGTGGGGAGCAAACGCGGGGAGCGTCAGGAGTGGGCACGCCCGGGAGGGGAGCTTGGCCAGCGAGTAAGATGGAGGGAACCAGGGCCCAGGGGAGTGGAGGCAGCTTAAGGGACTGATAGGAATGGCGGCAGGTGAAGACACAATAAATAAATAAAGGGATATGGAACATGTGATGGGGAGGCGCGCCTGTGCGGTTCAGTGGGTTGGGCGTCCGACTTCGGCTCAGGTCATGATCTCATGGTTCGTGAGTTCGAGCCCCGCATCGGGCTCTGTGCTGACAGCTCAGAGCCTGGAGCCTGCTTCGGATTCCGTGTCTCCCTCTCTCTCTGACCCTCCCCTGCTCACACTTTGTCTCTCTCTCTTTCAAAAATAAAATAAACATTAAAAAAAAGAACATTCTAGAAATATGAAACCTAACATCTGAAGGTAGGTGCTTACTAGAAGGGCTTACAGGAGAAGGGCACGCAGGGGACAGAATGGAGTGCAGGTGGAGGCGGATCGGTGGAAAACACTAGCGCTGAAGCGCAGGGCGGGGGAAGGGACCCAAAAGCTCCCCCCGTCGCTCTGTCTGTCCTCCGGGACACCCCCAGTGCCGAAGTCACGATCCACAGTGTCCTTGACGATCAGAACTTACAGTTCTTCCGCGGTCGAGGGTGTCCCCCTCCCCAGCTCTGCACCGCGCAAGCTGAAGTCAGCAAGGCGTTTCCCCGATCCTGTTCCGCTTCGCCCCGCTCGTCTTGCTCACGGGTCTCTGGCTTTCCAGAGACCAGAAGACGGACGGGAAATTTCCGCACGGATGACTCCAGCGGGCCGGCTTCCTCCTTCCCTGGGCACGACGGGGTTGGAGGTTCGCTCTTTCCCTTACGTGGCCTTCACGTGTTCCTCGGGGGCGCCTGGGCAGCTCCGTCGGTTAGGTGGCCAACTCTTGGTTTCGGCTCTGGTCCTGATCTCACGGTCTGTGAGTTCGAGCCCCGAGGCAGCACGGAACCTGCTTGGGATTCTCTCTCTCCCTCTCTCTCTGCGCCTCCCTTGCTTGCTCTCTCTCTCTCTCTCTCTCAAAATATATAAACTTAAAAAATATATATAAAAGGGTTCTTCCCAACCCCCTCCCCTTCCCGTTACTGGGCTGATGCATTTTCTCCTGGATCGTTGCTTACAGCTCCTTCCCTAGCCTCTGAGCGCCCTGCGGTCTGGCCGCCCGTCGGAAGACCCTCAGCGGGCTCTCTGCCTCCAGCCGCCGGAAACACGCCCCTGCGTTTTGGTCCCGGGACAACCTGGGCACGCAGTTGGGTCCCAAAGCTCGGTCACCAGAGCGGCCACGTGGGCTTCCCACAGTTAGATGTCTCGGGTGCGAATCCAGTGTCCGTGCCTTGGTTTCCAGAACTTCAGGAGACACAGGCCCGGATCCCCAGCGGCCCCTCCGGGGACCGCTCTCCTCGGTTTGAAGTGGGGAGCAAGTTCCCCAGACACCCCAGGGTCTCCACCTGGAGACAGGTGGTTGTCTGGGGGTCACAAAATCTCTTCCGGGTCCAGGCGGAGGTCTCCCTTCTCTCTCTGACTGTGCGACGAAGGGTTAACTCAGCAGGCCGGGGGTGCGCCATCCTGCACGTCCCCGAGGAGGGCCTGGCCCTTCTCAGTCCAGCAGGACCTCACGCAGGAGCCCCTGGAATGTTCCGCGCGATAACAGTACCTTTGCCTGCCTGGGACCTTGGACCGGCCACCTAGCTCAGTGTTGACACTGTGCTCTGGGACGAGGGCCTCGGGCCGCGCCGTTTCCCTCCGAGCCCTGGAGACCCGGGGACTGTAGCTAATGTCAGCCTCGAGGGGGCTCCATGACCACCTCGCCAACCCCTGCTGACCCCCGGACGGCAGGACTCGGGCGAGCTCCCCTGGCTGGGGGCACTCGACGTGTGTTTTCTGTCTCGGTTCCGAGAGCGTTACGTGCCACCCCGACGAGCCCACTTGGAGAGGAGGACTGGGTGCTGCCCGCACCCTCGCGTCTCCGGCTGACTCCTGCCCGCTCCCCCCCACCCCCCTCCGTCGGCTGCTCCGAGAGGCCAGGGAAGCACCTGGTCCACATTCTGCGCGTCCCCCTGAGTCATCGACTCATCGGGCCGGGAATAAAACGAATGTACTTGCATCGCACGGGTGCAGCCCAATAACATTCCCGCCAGGAAACCGCGGAGGTGAGTGTAACATCCACCACGCAGAACCAATAAATACATCGGGTCACCTTTGCTTCCCTTCTCCCCCACTTTTCTTGTTTTGATTGGGAAATAAAGCCTAGAGGGGCACCCGGGTGGCTTGGTCAGTGAGCGTCCGACTCCGGGTTCCGGCTCAGGCCGTGGTCCCAGGGGTCGTGAGCTTGAGCCCTGCGTCAGGCTCCGTGCTGTCAGCACAGAGCCTGCCTGGGATTCCTTCTCCCTCTCTCTGTCTCTCTCTCTCTCTCTCTCTGCCCCTCCCTGGCTCACAATCTCGCCCCCCCACACAAAAATAAATAAACATTAAAAATAAAACCGGAAAGGAACAAAGACACCCCCCCCCAAGCTAGGGTGCGACCTTAGTGAGCCACCCGGGCCCCCGTGTCGTTCCATTGTGACCGTGAAGTGCACGTTCCTAACTTAATTCCAGCCCCACAAATACGTCCTGGGCGGTGTTTTACTAGGTGCCAGCAGCACGGGTGCGGGGACACGGTGGGGTCAGTCTGCCACCCCCACGGACCCTCCAACCTGGCGAAAACAGTAACAGGAAAGCTGGCTGAATCCTGTGCGTGTTTTCTGGGTGGTCCCTCCTAAAACGCACCGTTCCCGCCAAGTCCGGCGCGACGGGAGGGTGCCGTCAGGACCGGGTCACGGTGAAGTGGGGCCCGCGCGTTTCTCCAGCCTGCCGGTCGCCCCTCGAGGAGCACAGACCCGTATCCCGGGCTGGCCGAGAGCCCCGAGCGGGTGGGCCGCGCGGCCCCTCGGGAAGCCACGTCCCCTCCCGGGCCCGCTCACGAAGGCCCCCCCAGCCACCGGGTCCTCGCCTCTGAGGCGCAGCGCCCTCGAGTAAGGCTTGAGTGGAACCAACGTCTGCGTGTGGAAGGGGAGGAGGGGGGACCCGCCTCATCGGCCGCCGACCTGCCCGCGAGAACGATCCTGCTTCTCTAGACCTCGGTTTCCTGATCCAGAAGCCGAGGCGGCTTGAGACACACTAGGCCACCTGTCGGAGCCCCACCCGGCCTCACATTCTAGGCTTGGAAAATTCTACGGGCCTCAAGACAACCACAGCCAGCATAACTAGCAAATTCCCTGAGCCCGTACAACCAGCGGAAGGTGAAGATATTACCCAGAGAGGCGATCGGGTCTCAGAATGAATCCTAGGGCACATTCGGAATACCGTTTGCGACAATGCAAGGACAAAATATACATAAAACGATCCCGGCGCACAGAACATCCCAGCAGGCTTCTCTCCACGCGGCTGTGATGAAAGCGGTTCGGTTTTCCACTGTCGCCCGGTGACCGCTTACCGACCGCTTCCTCAGTGCCCGGCTATTAGCCACGGAACAGAGAAGGAGAAAGGGGTCGGGGCGATCCCAGCCGAGGATAGTCAGTCGATACTCCCAAAGCAGCCGCGTGTGATACAAAGTGACAAAGTGGTGGGTGTCTGTTTGTGACGAGCTGAGGGACTCAGGAACGCAGACGCTCTGGCAAAGTGAACCTAACGGCAGAGGAGACTTGATGGCATTAAAATAAAAACCAGGCAGGAACGACTGGCAAAGTTACCGCAGAAACTGGCGAGGCATGCCGATCGGAAGCCTCGTATTCCTCCTGCGACGATCGTCCCTAACGTGTGATTTCAAAACTTGTCTTGGAAAAAAGGAGAGGAAATGGGATTTTTCACGTATCAAACAATTGAATTTTCCGTCTTCTCCTAAAGCAGAATTTACTTCTCTCCCGGAAAGCCGCAAGCCACGGGTGGGGGGAGAGTAAATGAGACGCAAACATAAACACACCTCCCTGAAGGGCGGTCGGCAGACAGAGGCTCTTTGGAGACGCACCAGCTGATGTCAGCGTGAAGTCAGGCAAAAATTACTCATCGCTGTTCAGTTGTTAGCGGAAAAGGGAAAACCCGGGGAAGGTTAAGAAAACCGTAGATGACAAACTCTTCCTCGCACAGCCTCCGTACCCCGCACCTTCTGCGTGTGCTCCGGCGAGGGCACAGAGGGAATGTTCTGGAAGTTGCTCTTTCTTTGCTGGCCTTTGATACCCCTCCGGGTTACGGTGTCCCTGGGCCGTGCCCTCATCCAAGTCCAGAATCACAGCATGGAACAGCATCTCGGGGGCCGTGGCTCAGCCACTCTGTGCTCTACCCAGAGGGCAGACTCGCATGCCAGCCTGGGTGGTTTTTTTTTTTTTTTAGTTTATTTATTAGTTTTTTGAGAGAGAGAGAGAGACAGTGGGAGAAGCAGAGAGAGAGAGAGCGAGTGGGAATCCCAGGCTCTACACCTCCAGCACAGAGCCGGATATGGGGCTCGAACGCACAAACCATGAGATCACGACCTGAGCTGAAGTTAGATGCTAACGGACGGAGCCCCCCAGGCGCCCCTGCCACCTTGTGTCTTTTTGTTTTTTCCTAAGTTTTTTTTTTTACATTTATTTATTTTTGAGAGAGAGAGACAGAGCGTGAGCGGGGGCAGGGGCAGAGAGAGAGGGAGACACAGAATCCACATCAGGCTCCAGACTCTGAGCTGTCAGCACAGAGCCCGACGCGGGGCTTGAACCCACAAACCGCAACGTCGTGACCTGAGCTGAAGTCGGCTGCTCAACAGACCGAGCCTCCCAGGCGCCCCCACAGCTTGAGTTTTTCACCCAGTTCAAGCGCCCGAGTCCCGCCCTGACTCTGCACGGCCCTCGCCTCAACGCCGCTTCACGGGGGCTCTGGAGACCCTGCGGCGGCCTCTGCGGGCCGCTCCCGTCCCCGTCTCCCGGGCAGCTCAGCACAGCAGCCTTCCTCCGGCTTCTTCCGGAACCCCCTTCTTTGTCACTCTTCTCCGAGCTCACTCCAGCTTTTTCATGGCTAAAAAACAAAGCCAGGCGATGTTACTTTGCAATCGTAGGAATACAGAACCCGAGCGGAGAGGAGAGCGCGGGTCCGTCCCGCCACCCCGGCCTAGCGGGAGGTCGCGCTGAAGGTCACACCCGGTGTTCGGTGCGTAGAAAGTGCTGTGTGAGAGACAATTCCCGCCCCTCCCCCCATCATCCCGATTTTATCACTGCTGCTATTATTGCTCTGTTCTTGGAGCAGTGGTCCTGGCTACACGGCGCACGGGACCAAAGCCCTGAGTCATCGCTCTTGCCTGCCACCCGGCTTGCGGTCGGGCGCTGGGCACCAGCCGGCCAGCGTCTCCCGCTCTGGCCGTCCCCGTCTGTTGCAGGAGGAGGACTCGGGTCTGAAGAGAGTTCCAGGGAGAGCAGGGGGTAGGAACCAGCCGTCTCTCCGGGCGAGTCCCACCGGCGGTGCCGCCAGCCGCGGGACGGCCGGCCACGGGGGCCGGGGGGCCGTGTTCCTGGGAGCCTCTGCCTGAACCCAAGCTGCCCCCATGCTTCCGGCTCGGCTCGGTCAGTGCCACGGGGCGCGTTGCCAGCACCGGCCAAGGGTGCCTGAGCCGAGGGACAGGAGGTTTCGCCTCCTGAATGACAGCATCCGTGGGGACACGGTGCGGGCCTGTCTCTCTGCCGAACATCCGAGAGCTGCCGCCCGCCCGCTGGCTGGGTGGTGCAGCCCCTCGGTCCACACACCCGGAAGAGGAAGACGGAAGAGGGCAGGGGACGCCGATGTGGCCAGAGTCACACACTCGACATTACCGGCTCTTGTGTCACCAGGAGCAGGGTGACGGTGGCTCCCCGGGCACTGTGGACACCGTGGGCGCTGTGAGGCCAGCATAAGAGTATGCAGTCAGTCAGCACACAACCCAACCGGGACACTGGGAAGGGATGAGCTCAGGGTGACCACAAATCAGCCTCTGGCAGGAGCCGGCCGCTTCCCAGCAAAGACACAGACATAAAGCGGGGTGACTTCAGGTCCTGGGGCCACCGTGTCACCCGGGCACCTCTCGTCACATCCTAGAATCCTCGTTTCCGTCCGTGTGAAGCAGGGGGTGTTGAGAAGGCGAAAATCGAGATAATTTTACACTCTCACAGTCCCTGGGTGACCAGCCCCCGGTCTGCCCGGGTCTGAGGGATTCCCGGGATGCAGGGTCTTCAGTGCTCCCCCCACGACAGACCCAGGAAAGCCAGGACAGCCAGTCACCCCAGCAGGGGCTGCCATTCAGCAGGTGAGCCATGCAGGCAGCCACACGTGGACCGCCACGGGCAGGAGCCGGCGCTGCGGGCTGACTGCGGGCAGGTCCCGCCCTGCCTGTTGGGTGAGTGTCAGCTCAGGCTTCAGAGCCGGCCTAGGGGGCAGGTCACTGTCGCAGACGGGGACACGGAGGGGCCGGGATTTGAACCAGAAACCCGCAGTCTGACCCCAGGCTGTGCAGGCCGCCCCCTCTTCCCTGAAGTGTACGAAGCACCGTGTCCCTGGTGCTGTCCCAAGTACCTCGACTGTGGTGGTCACTTAGTGCTTACAACGACGCTCGTGTGACTGTCAGGGACAGAGAGGAAGGACGTCACCTGGGGAGAGCGGGAGGGGACGCGTGGAGCGGCGGCCCTGGTGGTGACGGTGCCCGCGTCCCGGGAGCCCCCCGTGCGGCAGGCCGGGCGCAGGGTCACCCCACATGGAGCGCTAATACGCGGCGGGCTAGAATACAACCCCGACGGAGGGTTCCGGAGGGCACGCGCTCGGAAACAAGAGGACCGAGGCCGCCCGCACCTTCCTCGTCACGACGCCGAGGCCGGCGCTCAGCAGGTGCAGACTCCAGGCCGGGCGCCAAGCTCAGCCCCGGGCAGCCAGGGCCGGGGCGCCGGAGCCCCAGGTGAGGCGCGGGGGGCCGAGGCCTCGGAGCAGGTGGAGCTGGAGGCCCGGGGAGCGGGCAGTGGGCGGGGCCAAGCGGAGCAGAGGCTTCCAGAAGTGGCCCCTGCCGGGTTTACGGCGACACAGCGTTTCTGCAGAAATGTTGCCAGAGCCTGGAAGGGGACTCGGAAAAATACAGACACCTGATGCGTTCAGGACGAAAACTGGGCGCCCCCCCCCGCCGACTCCCACGTGACCGTTCCGATTGTTCGTGCGGTGGCTGCGAGGAACGGCCGCAGCCCACTCGGACGCCGTCCTCCGTCTCTGGGGCCCCAGCTGTGTCCTCCTAACCCGGCCGGGCTCCCCTTCCCCCTCCGCGGGCGGCAGGGCAGGCCTGCAGGGAGGGAGCGAGAGCCTGCCGGACGCCAGCACCCGCTCTGTCCGCAAGGGCACAGCAACGCGGCCCGGGGAGGGTGGGGGGCTCTCGAAGCCTCGGGAGGGAAGTCTCTAGGTCACTCAGGACCCCCGAGGGAGGGAGGGACGGTGCAGGGAACCAGCAGCCTCTCCCGGGGAGACCCCCAGGCCCCCGGCGGAGAGAAGGGAACGCGGGGCGGGGGGCGCCTCGGGGGCACCGGATCCAGCCTTGGGCCTCGCCGTCGGTGGAGGGACGGAGCGGGCCCCGCCGCCCGGCCAGCCCTCGCCCAGGCTCTGCCTCCGCTTCCTGGAGGGCCGGCTCGGCACCGGCACCCCCCAGCTGGCCTGTCGATGCACCGGAAACTTCCGCCACCCCTGAGTCAGTCGTTCCCTCCGGAAACGGCGTTTTCACCCGAGGAAGTCATGCGAAGTGTTAGTTCTGTTTCCTGAAAGTGGTCACTCGCGAGCCACCGTTGTCTGGGATGGGTCACTGCGTCTAAAGATCTAGGCTTCGACTGGGCCCCGGTGGAGGTGGGGGGAGAAGGGACAGACATCTACGGAAAACGGGACCGGAGACGGAAAGGAGAAACCAGAGCTGCTGGCTGGTGGGGGGGGAGGAGGGGAGCGAGAGCCAGGTGCGGGAGGTGGGGTGCCATGGGGGGCGCCCCCGGGTGTCTCCTCCGTGTGCCCACCGCGATCCTAGGCAGGGCTTTCTGAGAGCCGGCATCCCCACCCCCAGCCCTCACTGCCAGGAACACAGAGGGTCAGATCAGGCAAGATCACAGCCCCGGAGGGGCCAGAGGAGAGACATGCCGGCCCCCGTGTCACAGGGCACGCTGGGTGGGGCCAGAGCCGGGCTCCATCTCCCCAGTCCCAGCGTCTGCCAGGGTCCCCTGCCGACCACGGACAGTGCTGATGCTTGCCGCCTCCCAGGGACCACCAGCAGGCGGTCGTCAAGGCTTGATGACTGAGCGGACAAACGGTCGCGCTTTGAGCAAAACCGCTCAGAAATCGCTGGTCTAGAGTGCCCCCCCCCCCGCCAGGTCCCCAGCATCTGTCCCGCACACTTGTAGCCTGGACAGCGTCCGCGTCGCCCGCCGGGTGGGTGAGAGGGGCCGCGGGTCCCCGGGCCCAGCCCACGGCCCCCCAGAGCAGTCAGCCCCGAAATGCGCGGGGACCGGGAGAGCGACCCTCGCTTCTGTGCACAGGCTGCCCTACGCGCCTTAAGTGAGTTCACCCGCTCAGTCCTCACGGGGGTTCTGTGAGCCCCCATTTTACAGAGGAGGAGACCGAGGCACGGGGCAGTTTGGGGACTTGTCAGAATTCCCCCAGCTAACGCCAGCCGAGGCGGGATCTGAACGCGGACCTGCTGGCGCCACGGTGTCCCGCACGTCACCAACGCACCGTCTCCAGCCATCGGGCCACCTGGAGACGGTTCCAGTGAGATGCTCGCTGCCCTGGCCGCGTCGCCTGGCGAAGTCAGAGCTAAAGGAGGAGGCGAGGCCGGCCCCGTTCCCTGCCCTCGGAGGCCGTCCGGCTCCCGGCTCCCCTGCCACGCGGTGGGGGCTGCAGGGGCTGCAGGGGCTGCAGGGGCCGAGGGCGGAGGGGGCCCGCGGCTCCCCCGTGAAAACGTCCCCAGGAAACAGAGGGTCTTCCAACAGCGCGACGCGGTTCCCTGCGTGGGTCAGCAGAGACCAGGCCGAGCGGAAGCCCGAGGCTCCAGACGTGAGAAAAGCTGTTTTGAGAAGTTTTTTCCAAGATGAAGGGAAGTTATCAAAAACAATGGAGGCATTTTCTTTTATTTCCAAAGGAAATGATTCAACCGAACCAAAGGTCACTGTTGAAACAGGGGAGCCCAGGCGTGTCGCAAACACCACGGATTCCGCAACTCTTCCCAGCAGGCCGGAGAGGCGGCCTGGGCTTCTGCCGTGCGTGTGCGCGCGTGTGAGCACGTGTGTGCATGTGTGAGTGTGAAGACAGCGTGTATGTGTGCATGTGTGTGCATGTGTGAGTGTGCAGTGTGCGTGTGTGCCTGTGTTGTGTGCCTCAGTGTGCACGCACACGTGTGTCTCTGTGTGCACACGTGCGTGTACATGTGTGTCCACGTGTGTGAGTGTGCGGGCGTGCAGGTGTCTGTGTGCGTGCAAACGTGTGCCTTCGTGTGTGTGTACGTGTGCACGTGTGTGTGATGCGTGTGCGTGTGCATATGTGTTTTCTTCCTTAGGTTTCTGTCTGAAACTTTCTTTTTAAAAGTATGGTTTTCAAACCTGAATGCGTTAGAATACCCTGGAGAACTTTTTTCAAGTTTGTTTATTTATGTTGAGAGAGAAGGAGAGGAGGGGAGAGACAGGGAGAGAGAACCGCCAGCAGGCTCCACCACGCCGTCGGTGCAGAGCCTGACGCGGGGCTCGAACTCACGAACGTAGATCACGATCTGAGCCAAGACCAAGAGTTGGATGCTTAGGCGACTGAGCCCCCCGGGGGCCTCATACCCTGGAGAACTTGAAAACCCACCAATGGCTGGACTTCCCTCCAAGCAATTGGATGGGGCTCCCGCTCTGAAGTCCAGACATTAGCGCTGTTTTCAAACAAAAGTTTCCCTCGCTGCCGGAACGAGCAGTCAGGGTGGAGGGCCATAGCTCTGAAACAGCGGTCCCCGTATTTCGGCACCCACAGAACCATCAGGAGAGCGAGCCCCGGGCTCCAATTCTGCGGGCCCAGGGCCGAGCTCGAGAGCTTCCGTTTCTAAGCGTAATTAAATCCTCACCTGCATACGGTCGTTTGATGACTGTTCTATCTTTGTATCACATGACTCAGAACAGATACACGGGCTAATAAAACAATTCAATGCAATCCTTGCTTATTGCCCAAATACTGTTTTCCTGCCCCTGGAATGTTATCATGAGTGGAGACCGTAACTAGAATCCAGAGGCAAGAAATAACCAGGGTTGGGGGGATGTGGAGACAAGGAGACCCTCAGGCACGGCGGGTGGGGATTCGGCTGGGTGTGGTCACTGTGAAGGACAGTGTGGGGGGTTCTCAAAAAAAATTCAAATAGAATTATCGTAGGATCCCGTCATTCCACTACTGGGTCTTTAACCCAAAGCAAGAAAAACACTCGTGCAAAAAGATACACCCACCCCGTGTTGACAACAGCACTGTTTACACGGCCAGGATCTGGAAACAGTCCCAGTGCCCGTTGGTTGATAAAGACGACGTGGTGTGTGTATGCGTACGTACGCGATAGAGTATTATTCGGCCGAAACCAGTGACCTCTGGCCACGTGCAGCAGTGTGGATGGAGCTAGACTACATTATGCTGAGGGGGAAAAGTCCGTCAGAAAAAGACAAATGTGATATGATTTCACTGATAGGTGTTTTAAGAGACAAAACAAATGAACATACAGGAAAAAAAAGACAAACACTGAACTCTTTTAAAATTTTTTTTTTAATGTTTATTCATTTTTGAGACAGAGAGAGACAGAGCATGAGTGGGGGAGGGGCAGAGAGAGGGAGACACAGAATCCGAAGCAGGCTCTGAGCTGTCAGCACAGAGCTCAATGCGGGGCTCGAACCCACAGACAGCGAGATCATGACCTGAGCCGAAGTCGGACACTCAACCGACTGAGCCCCCCAGGCGCCCCCGAACTCTTCAATACAGAGAACATGCTGGCAGGTGACAGAGGAGAGGCGAGTTGGGGTGGCGAAATGGATTAAAAAAAGATTACGAGGTACAGGGGCGCCCAGGCGGCTCAGTCAGTTAAGCGGCTGGCTCTTGATTTCGGCTCAGGTCGCGATCTCACGGTTTGTGGGTTCGAGCCCCGCGTCGGGCTCCATGCAGGCAGCGTGGAGCCTGCTTGGGATCCTCTCTCTCTCTCTGCCTCTCCCCTGCTCATGTGCTCTCTAAAAATAAATAGATGAGCCTGAAAAATATTTTTAAAAGAAGAGGCACAAACTTCCGGTGACAAAGTCAGTCAGTCAGGGAGACGAAAAGGACAGTGTGCGGAACACGGCCAGGAAGAGTGTAATAAGGTCGTTCGGTGACAGACGGTGACTCCGCCCAGTGTGCACAGAATGTATCGAGGTTTTGAACCAATATGTTGCACAGCCGGAATGTAGAGTGTGTGAACTACACTTCTATTAAAAAATACACACACACACACACACACACACACGAAAGAAACGAAAGGAGGGCGTGGAGGCTGTTAAGCCCACGAGACGTTAGCCGCCAGCTAATACTAGATGTTGGTCGTGGCGGTTAAATAAATGTATCCCGTTAGTATATCAGGCACGGGTAGAATGAACAACACACCAGACTTGGCTCGGTTCTTTCCCGAGGTTGATGCGAGCGGCGTTTCGAGGCGCAGGGCAGGTGCTACGCACACATAGTGCTTGGAGATCCTGGTTTCAGGACCTTCGGACGGATGCCCCAGAGTGCGCGCTGGACCGCATAATTCTTTTCTAAGCTTTTCGGGGAACCTCCGTGCTCACAGGCCATTTGTGTATATGTAGATATATATACATATATATATATGAAAATGTCTATCTAGTTGCTGTATCCAGTTTTATCTAGCTTGTTGTTACTATTATTCCTTGCTTTGAGTGGTGTGCGTTTCTTGCATGTATTTGTATCAGCCCTTTGCCATATAACTGCGGTTTGCAAATATTATCTCCTGTTCCAAAAGACATTTTTTATTTTGTGAGTTGCTTCCATGGCAGAAAATTTTAGGTTGAATATAGTCTCTCCTTGTTTGTTTAAAAAAAAAAAAAGAACTTACATTTCTAGCAGGGTCCCAGGGCGGGTCCCAGGGCCCCACTTGGAGAGGCAGGCCGGGCACGCTCTGGGACACCCTCGGGCTCCTGCGGCCCCCCAGCCCTTGGGCCGGGCGTCTCTGCGAGCGGGACAGGTAGGATCCGAAGGCAGCCGGGTTGAGCTCGGCGGCCGTGGACACGCTCGGGCACACAGCCGCCAGCAGGCTGGGAGGCTTGTTCCCGAGTCCTGGCCGCGGCAGGTGCGGCTCAGGCTCTGGTCCCGCGGCCCCCAGCGCGGGGGGCCCTGAGGTCCGAATCGAGACCTCCGCTGGTCCTCCCGTCTTCCCTTCCACACTGTGCACTGGCCCGAGCCCCAAATCCACCAGCCCGGCGCCGCTGAGCCGTGGGAGCGGCCGCGGTGACCGGTGGGGGCTGCGGCTCCGGCCACGGGAGAGAAGGACGGGTGGCTCCCCGGCCGCCCTGGAACGCACCCCCCCCCCCAGCCTTCTTCCCCCTGCGGCTGAAGGTGGTACTTACAGTGGTGGCTCAGCCGTCCCCGGAGCGTCCCTCTGTTTTCCCAGGTTCCCCCCACGCGCACATGGGGCACGCATGCCGTGGAACTCCGTTACTCTGTCTTTTACGACCCGATCCCAGCCACAGAGCGTGAAGGGTGGGGGGGGGCTATTCCTCCCGCCCTAGAACCACACGGCCCCACGGGCCCCCCTCGGGGCCCTGACGGACCGGGCGCCGGGAGGGAGTCCGACGGGTGGGCCGGGCCGGGAGGGGCCGCAGGGGGCGGGAGGCAGGCAGCTCCTCACCCCGCTGTGGGTCCATCGAGGTACCCAGTGCCACTCTGGTCTCCGAAAACTTCCGCAAATAATTAGAGGCCGTAGGTGGCTCGGTGTCCCCTTCTGGCTGAGACCCGCCTTACTCACTCCTTCTCATGAAGCAAGATCAATCAACAGAAACAGACCCTCGTTCTTCCAAGGACCCCGGGAGGCTCGCTCGGGTGCGGTGCTGGCCACAGAGACGGTGCGGACTCCCGACCCCAGCGAAGTGCTCCCGGCTCCTTTGCTGTTAGCCCAACACTCGGCCTCTCTCCCTGAGGACCAAACGCACCGAGAGATTGGAGCCACTTAGGTAAATAGCCTTGAATTTGGGAGGTGAGACGGAGAGTGGGCAGACTCAGGCGGGACTGCACCTGGTGACCACCTGAGGTGCTCTGAGACCCGGGCCCACCCGATAAATTAGCACCGTGATTTAACTGGCTGGAACCTGGGCGTCAGGGCTTTGAAAAACTTCCCTTTAAAAAAAGCATCTTTTGGGGCACCTGGGTGGCTCAGTCGGTTAAGGTTCTGATTCTCGATTTCGGCTCAGGTCACGACCTCACGGTTTGTGAGTTCGAGCCCCACGCTGGACTCTGCACTGACAGGTGGAGCCTGCTTGGGATTCTCTCTCTCTCTCTCTCTCTCTCTCTCTGCTCCTACCTCGCTCTCTCTCTCAAAATAAATAAATAAACTTTAAACAAAATAAAAAATATCTTTTTCATGTGTGTATTGAGCATGCGTGTATACACACACAGCGCACACACACCTAGAGCATACATATATTTAATACAAATGCATGTATATGGCATTTATTTTTAGATTTGTATGTTTTCCTTATCGATAATATTATTCTACAGACATTTGTGTGTCCGTGGGTACTCACTCACAGGATTATTTTAGTGCAGAAGTTAGACCTTTTAAATGTACTATTTCGACATCTGAACGCCTAGAAAGTACGTCATATGGCGGATTTATAATTTACGCAACGTCATTCTCCTGTCGGACTCGTGGGTCGCTTGGGCTCCCTCGCCCCCGTAAATGACGCTCGCACGCGCACCCAGTACAGAGTCTGCTGCGTGTCCGCCAGCAACGGTCTCCTGAGAATCGATGGTTATTATCCTGACAGCTGTGTCGACGCGGATGGAGACCAGCCTTGCCCCGCTGAGTTTTTCGTTCCTTTTCAGAAAAGTCTCGGCGGTGTTGAGCGTTGGCGCGTGTGTGTGGCTGGATGAGATGTCGCGTCGTTTCAGCCCCCTGGAGTGTGTTCTCTGAAGCGCTGCGTCGAGTCCTTGGTCCTCCGCATCCGGGGGGAGGCCGGCTGCCCGGACGTGCCTTCTTTCTGCAGCGGCTCCTGCCCTGCTTGTCTGCCGGAACCTGAGGAACGTGTTTTGGATGACATTCCGGAACTTCCAGGTGCATCTTGATGAGCCCCTCAGACCAGGCATTCCACAGGCGAGGCTAGTGGGGGGGGCGGTGCCTGACGAGGAGGTTGGAGGCCGGAGGCCAGAGGGTGGAGGCTGGAGGCCAGAGGCTGGAGGCTAGAGGCTAGAGGCCAGAGGGTGGAGGCCGGAGGGTGGAGGCTGGAGGCTGGAGGCCAGAGGCTGGAGGCAACTGCTGGTTAGAGGATTCTCCCACCTCCCTCCTCTCTCCTTTCCGTGTTTCTCTGCTGCCTCCTTTCAGCAGAGCCTGCACAGCGGCCGTGCGGCCGGGGCACGGGGAGAACGCAATCTGCAGCTCCCGGCTCCAGCCCCGGCAGGCGGCGCAGGGACGAGTGACACTCGGGGGCACAGAACCAAGGGCTCCAGGCCCCTGGGTCTCTACCTGCCGTCGGTCCATCTGCCCCGTGCACGGTGGTCCCTTCCCAGCGCAGGGAGACTCCTGGCCCTGAGGCGCGCCTCCTCCTGCAGGCTGGCCACCCCGAGTGCCCTCCGACAGCCCGCTGACTCCTGGTTTTGGAACGAGGTTCCCCCAAAGCCCACCAAGCCACGGCAACGCCAATGGCAAAACTGACAGGGTTCGGAGCGGTGGGGGTCCGGAGCCGACGGCCAAGAAAGAATTCTTAAAACGTCTTTCGAGAGAAAAGGTGGTTTTACTAAGACTCGGGGACGGGACCCGGGGGCAGAAAGCGCGGCACGGGGGTCGCGAGGAGGGACCGGCCGTACACGATGGAGTCGGGGGAGGTCAGGAGGCTGCGGGCCAGGAGGGTGTGAAGGAGGGGACAGAGAGGCCGCCGTCCTGCAGCGACGCCGTGCGGGTCAGAGAACAACCGGCCCATCTCGTTGGCGGGGTCGGGTTCTCCCAGCTCCGCTCTGCCTGGGGGGGGGGGGCACCAGGTCCCTTCTGCCCCGTTTCATGGGCTCAGGCCCTGGAAGGCGCCACACTCTCTCTAGGCCAGTCATCCATCCCCCGCCCCCTGGATGCTGGGACCCCCTGCGCTGCATTAGATTCTGTGCTGGGGGTGGTGCTGGCAGGAGGGAGGGGGCAGGAGGGAGGGAATCTTCCTGGACTTTGTCTCTGCGACAACAGCAGGTGGGTGGGACTCCGGGTTCCCGCTCAGGCCGCAGTGACCAGTGACCACCAGCCCCACCAGCTGTCGTGTACACGGTTCGGTCTCCATCGCAAGACGAGGGGCGGGGCAGGGGCCGCAGCTCAGGCCGTGGTGGGGCCAGAGGGGCCAGCGGCTGACCACCCACCTCCGAGAGCGGCGGCAGAGGGTGGGTGCAGGCTCCCGAGTGCCTATGTGGCGACCCTCCGCCACCCGGGCTCCAGGGCGGCCCCCTCGCCCGCCAGCTCTCCCCCACCCGCCTCCGCCCGCCCCACCCCGCATCTGCTCCTGTCATCGGTTCTCTCTCTCTACCTCCCGCAGGGAACAACTTCTGTTTCCCCAAAGGACACGGGTGCGCCCTGGCTCCGCGCCTCGGGGGCAGCACCAAGCCCTTGCTAGAGTCACTCTCGCGTTAGCATCTGAGACGGATCCTAGGGCTAAAGAACATTCCTCGGGGTGCTGCTGTCCTGTGGTGGACTGAGCCGGGTCCTCCCCACGACCCCCTGCAGGGCCGCCCCCAGGGACTAAGAGTAATCACTCTCCCGGGCGCTTGGAAACATCGGGCTTCCTGGTCTCGGCTCAGATCACCGGTCTGGGCTCAGCTGCCTGGGACGACCCCCCCACAGGGTCTCTGGGCAGCCGAGCCCCCTCCCCCCCCCCCCCCCCGCCCGGGGATCCGCGGGGCAGGATTCTGAACACCAGGGTCCCGTGCGAGTGGCTTGTCCCGGGCACTCACGGGATGTCCGGATCCCAAAGTGTGTCTCACTCCCGGCCACGAGGGAGTAAATGTTGGCGGCAGAGTCTGTGTGTTTCGGTCTCTCTAACAGTATCTGGTATCAGAGGGCAGGCCCGTCCTTCCTGTCCCTCCTCACTCTCTCCACAGCGGCACCGGTGGGCTGTTTACGGCCGAGGCACAGGCTGTCTGCTCCGCTATGTGGCCACAATTTTTGAAAATTGCACCCTTACCAAGTATACGATTCGGCAGGTGTAAGTATATACCCAAGGTGGTACGACCCTCGTTATCATCCGGATCGCCTCGCCACCCCCCCAGAACCCTGATCCGCGAGTGGCGGGTCCCCGTCGTCCCCGCCCCCAGCTCCTGGCAGCCGCTAGTTAACTCTCTGTCTACGGAGCCATTTCTTCGTCTGGACATTTGCTATAAACCGACATACGGGACGCAGCGCTCGGCGTCCGGCTCTTCCCCTAGGCGTGACGTTGTCATGCTGCGTCCACGCCGCGGCAGGCATCGGTCCCTCCTTCCTGTACGGACTGGGGTGGGAGTCGGTCGTCTGGACATGCCATGTCGTCTGCCCACCTACGGCCGAGGGACATCTGGGCCGTTCCCGAGTTTCAGCTACTGTGACAATATGCTGCCGTGGTCGTCCGTGGGCCAGTTCGTGAGGACACGTTCTCGTCTCTCCGGGCACACAGCTGGGACGGAGGCTGCTGGGTCGTGGGCGACTCCGTGGTTCAGCTTTCCGGGACCGGTGAAGGCTCCAGAGTTGCAGCGCCGCGTCACGGACGGTCCTGCCGGCAACGCACGGAGGTCCCCCTGTTCCCTGAGGCTGCGGCCGGCGGCGATTTTTAAAAATGTACTTACTAGGGCGCCCCGGTGGCTCAGTCAGTTAAGCGTCCGACTTCGGCTCAGGCCGTGATCTCACGGCTTGTGGGTTCAAGCCCCGCGTCGGGCTCTGTGTGGACAGCTCAGAGCCTGGAGCCTGCTTCGGATTCTGTGTCTCCTCCTCTCTCTGCCCCTCCCCACTCATGCTCTGTCTCTCTCTCAAAAATAAACAAACATTAAAAATATATATATATATGTGTGTGTGTATCAACTACGGGGGCAGCTGGGTGGCTCAGTCAGTTAAGCATCCGACCTCAGCTCAGGTCATGATCTCACAGTTTGTGAGTTCGAGCCCCGCGTCAGGCTCTGTGCTGACAGCTGAGAGCCTGGAGCCTGCTTGGGATTCTGTGTCTCCCTCTCTCTGCCCCTCCCCCGCTCATGCTCTGTCTCTGTCTCTCTCTCTCAAAAATAAATAAACAGTAAAAAAATTTTAATAATAAAATCCTTCAGATAGAAAGGATTCTTGTGAAATAACATGAGAGAAAATAAACATTCACAAGACAGACAAAAGCTACAGACTGTTCACAAATACAAAATACGGATGGCCAATAAGCATAAAAAGATACTAAATTTCATTATCAAAGAAATACAAGTTGAAACACCCAAGAAAAGACACTTTGCTTACCAAACAAGAGTTTAAAACTATGCCAGGGAGGGGCGCCTGGGTGGCTCAATTGGTTAAGCACCTGACTTTGGCTCAGGTCATGACCTCTCCGTTCATGGGTTCGAGCCCTGTGTAGAGCTCTGTGCCGACAGCTCAGAGCCTGGAGCCTGCTTCGGATCCTGCGTCTCCCTCTCTCTCTGCCCCTCCCCTGCTCATGCTCTGTCTCTGTCTCTCTCTCTCAAAAATAAATACACAGTAAAAAAAAAAAAGCCAGGTAGACATAAAGGGTCCAGGAAATAGCACCGTTCACTGTACTGGGAGTGAAAAGAGAAACTGCCTTTTTTCCCCTTAATTAATGTATAATTCACACAGCCCCAAGCTCACCCCATTAAAGTATGCAGTCCAGAGGGTTTAGTACATTCACAAAGTCGCATGCCCATCACTACCATCTGATTCCAAACGCCTGCATCCTTCCAGAAAAACCGCCAATGCCCAGGAGCGGGCCCCCTCCGTGGCGCCCCCTCCCCTGAACCTACTTCCCGTCTCTGTGGATCGGCTGCGTACACTCGGAACCCACAACACGCAGCCTTCTGGGCGCCGGCTCCTTCCACCGAGTTTAAATAACACTTCCGCGGGCCATCCACCCACGCCGCGGTACCGCATTCCCGTTACGGCCGATTCATATTTCCTCGTGAGGATATAACACTTTTTGTCTCTTCATTTGTTAGTTGGTGGGCATCCGGGCGGTTTCTATATTTTGGCTATTTTGAATAACGCCGCTATGAACGTTTGGGTACAAGTTTTTGTGTTAAAAACAAGGTTTTGTGTGAGTGTGTTTTCCATTCTCTTGGGTATAGAACCGGTACTGGAATTACCGAGTCAGTGATAACTTGTGCTTCAGCCTTTGAGGAACTGAGCTGCCGGCACGGAGCTCGAACTCAGAGCTGTGAGATCAGGACCTGAGCGGGAGTCAGATGCTTAACCGACAGAGCCCCCCGGGCGCCCGGGCTGCACCATTTATGCCCCCGCAGCCGTGTACAACGGTTCCGAGGTTTGCCAACACTTATTTCTACCTTCTCGATCGCAGCATCCCGGTGGGCGCGAAGGCGGACCGTGTGGTTTCCGCGTGTATGTCTCTACCGGCTAAAACATTGAGCGTCTTTTTCCATACTAAGTATATCCTTTTTGACGAATACTTTGGAATTATGTTTCAAAAACCATTAAATGTGCATAGAATCGGATCGCAATTCCCGATTCGAGAATCTCCTCCAAGGAATGATTATTCACGGCCAAGAAATTTACCCGCAATGACGCTGTATAACAGAGCAAGTAGTTCTGAGTTGAATCCCAACTACGGTGTATTGATAAATAACTGGCAATCCATCCATAAAACGGATACAATAAAATCATTTCAGGGGTGGCTAGCGGCTCAGTTGGGAAAGTGTGTGGCTTTTAACCTCAGGGTCATGAGTTCAAGCCCCACACTGGGTGCAGAGCTTACTTTAAAAAAAAAAAATTATTCTGGAGAAAACTAATGATATGAAAATACATAGTTGGAAAAAAATACAGGCGACACGACATTACCTTCTTAATTTTCGTTAAAAATGTGTGAATGTATGGCAAAAAGGCCATAAAGTTGTATACCAGAATGCTAACAATGGTTACGGATAATTTTTCTGGTGTTAACAGCCTTTTCGAGATACTACAAAATTCATCTATTTAAGATACGCGATCCGATGATGTTAGTATATTCGCAGCGGTGAAATCATCAGTACAACCGTTAGAAGCTTTTCACCACCCCCCCCCCCCCCGGGAAGTAACCCTGTACCAACTGCAGTCACTCTTCATTGTCGACCCGCCCCCCACCCCGGCCCTGGGCAACCACCGGTCAGCTCTGTGTCTCCAGACCTGTCTACGCCCGGACACGTCATGCGAATGAGATCGTACGACGTGTGGTCTTTTCTGCCTGGCTTCGTTCACTTAGAGTCATGCTTCCCAGGCTCATGGATACGGTAGCTTGAACCAGTACTTCTGTTTTCCTCTTACGACTGAAAAATATCATATTGTTAGATATGTCACAAAATCGTATTTATCCATTCATCCGTTGGTGGACACTTGGGTTCTCCCCACTTTCGGCCGTTGTGAACACTCCTGCTTCGAGCGTTCACGTACAAGTGTTTGTATGGATATATGTTGCGTTTCTCTTGGGTGGCTTCATTCCATACTGGTCGTGTGGTCACTCGGTGTCTTTTGAGGAACTGCCAGACCCTTTTCCCGAGTGTCTACACCGACCGGAAGAGTATGGGCGTTCTGTTTTAGCTCTCACATGTGACCTTTGATCCATTGATTGGGTGGTCTCGGCTCTTGGCGCTCTTCTGGAAAACCAATTGGATGTAAGTGCAACGACTTATTTCCAGAGCCTCGGTTCTATTCTGCTGATCTATGTGTCTATCCATAGACTGGTACCACTCTGGTCTCTTCATTATTACAGTTCCATGGTAAGCTTAAAACTGGAAAGTCTGAGTTTTCCGATTTTATTCTTCTCAAAAATATTGGGGGCACCCAGGCGTCTCCATCAGTTAAGTATCCAACTCTTGATTTCGGCTCAGGTGGTGACCTCGCGGCTCATGAGTTCGAGCCCCACGCCGGGCTCTGTGCTGACAGCTCGGAGCCCAGAGCCTGCTTCAGATTCTGTGCCTCCCTCTCTTTCTGCCCCTTGCCCACTCACCCTCTGTCTCTCTCTCTCTCGAAAATAAACAAGCATTTAAACAAACAAACAAAACACTTAAAAATGTTTGGGTATTCTGAGTCCATTACATCTCCATAAAAATTTTATAATTGGCTTGTCCATTTCTGCAAAGTAGTTGACCGAGATTTTGATAAGCATCGCATTGCATCGTAGATCAATTTGAGATCAGTCTGTATGGCCATCCTAACACTTAGTAAGTCTTCCGGCTCATGCGCTTGAAATGCCTTTGATTTATTTAGGTCTTCTATGCTTTCTTTCAGCAATTTTTTATGGTTTTTGGAGTACCAGTCTGCACTTCTCTTGTTAATGGGTAATTTTTCTCGTGATAAAATATACATAGCGTAAAACTTACCACTTTACCCACTTTTAAATGTACAGCTCAGGGGCCGTAAATGCATTCCCCTCGCTGCGTATCTGTCTCTAGAAAGTCGGTTTCCCAAAGCGAAACTCTGTGCCCAGGAAACAGTAACTGTCATCCTTCTTTCTGTCTCTGTTCATTCGATCGGGCTCGTCACCTCATAGAGGTGAAATCGCACAACATTTTTCTTATAACGTTTAGCTTATTTCGTTAGCGTAACATCCTCGGAGTTCTTCCATGTTGCAGCAGGTGTCAGAATCCGTTCCTTTTTAAGGCGGAATAACATCCGATAGCATGCACATGACATAGCCATCCATTCATCTGTGTGTGGACACGGGCTGTTCTCACTCTAAAAAGACATGCTTATTTCTTTAATTTGAGAGAGAGAGAGAGAGACCATGAGACAGAGCATGAGCCGGGGAAGAGCGGAGAGAGGAAGAGAGAGAGAATCCCAAGCAGGCTCCACGCTCAGTGCAGAGCCCGACACGGGGCTCGATCCCACGACCCTGGTCACACCTGAGCCGAAATCAAGAGCCGGACGCTCAATCCACTGAGCCCCCCGGGGGCCCCCATTTTAACCCTTTGACTATTGTGAATAGTGCTGCCCTGAGCACGAGTGTGCAAATATCTGTTTGAGTCTCTGGTTTTAATCCTTCTGGATCTGTAGAATTTTTGGATCATACGATAATTCTGGGTGTAATCGCTTGAGGGACAGATCGTTTTAACTTGTGATTGTCTATTGGCTTTAATGCTTTTTGATATTTATTATATGATCAATAAAACATTTTTAGAGCCAATTATGGGTTGTCAACGGACATACGTCTGGAAGCCCTTCGACATTTCCCATAATCTGGGAACAAACACCTATTTGCAGCTGCTGTATGCTTCATGCGGCCGCTTGGCTGACAACTTGGAAGGTCGTCTCCTCCCTTGCTCAGACTCGTGGGGCAGAACATGGTTGATTAAGTACTCTGGGTTTTTTTCTGAGCAGTCGGACTCAGTCGCGTGTACTCTACGCCTCTCCCCCACCTTTGTGCTACAGCGCCCGGAGACATCTATACCCGTTCTGGGTCTGGAACAGAGGAGAAGAGTTTGTTGACCAGCTGGCTAGCGACCCCAGCTGTGCGGTCTTTCTTTTCCCAAGTATCACGCACGGTGGGGAAAAAATGAGTTCCACCAAGCCGCTTTGACACACAAGCCAGCAAGCAAACCGGAACAGGAGCCCTGGGACTTTCCTAAGACAAACAGAGGATCTGAAAGAAATAACAGTCTTGAGCAAAACGCAAAACTCCCACTTCCAGCTCAAGAAACACAACTTGCTGCAAACGACTTAAAACAATATTTAAAAGTAGCTCTGGTTTTTACAGAAACTCTATCACGACACCAGAAGTTACTTAGACTGAGTTTAAGAAACGCTTGTAAGACTGGAAAATACTTGTTTTCAGCTCAGAGAAGAACTACTGTGTTCTCATCTGCTGCAACTCCACGGCCTGTTCCAACTCTTGGTTCACACCAGCTTCCCCGAATGCCCGACTTCCCATCACACCGCTCTAGTCCCCAAACCTTCACATCTTTCCCTAATCGTGTTTCCTCCACTCGGGAATTCATTGTCAGGCATTTTCCCCTCGGCAGTCATGAGTCAAAGCTCAAGACAACTGTCAAATATTCCTCTTGTGCAAGCCAAGCCTTCCGAGGAGTGACCCTGTGAAGTTAAGACGTAAACGGATGTGACGAGCAATCAGTGTGGGCTTGGCGCGGCCGTGGGCAGAGGAGCGAGCGGCGCTTGGGAGGGAGAAACCACGCGGAGGCAGGATACACGTGATCTCCACGGGAGTCATAGGGATATGCGTTCCACACGGCCCCCATTCAGAGTCTGGAGGCCACAGAGCCTGTGACCCAGAGTCCCTCACCCTGGCCAACGACTGGGATCAGTAAACATTCTAGACCGACGGTGTGTGGCTGGTTTCGTACGACCGGCGAGGTACGAATGATTTTAAAATTTTTGAACCTTTCAAACACGTCATGTTTTTCAAACTAAAATGGTATAAAATTCAAACTTCGGTGTCTGAAAGGAAAGTTTTGTTGGATCCCACCGTACCCACGCGTCTACGGCGCAGTCTACGGCTGCTTTCTCGCCACGGCGGAAGAGTAAGAGTTGTGTCAGAAACCGTGCGGCCCCCGAAACCTGAAATATTTACTCTCCGGCCTTTGTCATCTCTGCTTGAAGTTCTTTTTCACAAAACCCAGCAGCCGCAGAAGAGAAAGGAGCAGGTGAAGGAAGAACCGACACCATCAGCGTCACCTCCAAGATGGGGACCCGAGCCCTGCCAGATGGGAGCGGGGCTGGGAGTCGCTGCTTAGGTCCGGCCACTGGGTTTCCACGAGGGACACTGACTGCAGCGACAGAATGCGGCAGACGGAGCGACCGTCCCCGCCGACCCTGCGCTGTAGCTTCTCACCCCGTGAGGGCCCTTCCTCCCCATTCTGTGTCTCTGGACGGCAACCAGGAGAGTAGTTATTCCATCTTAGTCTCAAGGGGAGAGAAACATCTGCATTCGGCTCCATCTGAGAAAAGCTTAGCAGATGGAGAGCGTGGACGTTCGTTCAAGGAGGGCCTTCTGCGGGGAAGCAGCAGTGATGGGGGCCACGCACGTGCTCACGGTCACCCCTCTGTCTACGTTCAGCTCCCGTGCTGGCCTGTTGTCTAGTCCCGGGGCTCGGTCCTGTGTCCCCGTACATCCCGGGGTTGGGGGCATTGTCTTCAGACACTTCCGAGGCCATCTTGTAGAAGACGGTTCCCTGGGGCCCCGGGGCTCAGAACTAGCACTGCCGGGTAGAGCAACGCTAGGTCTGGACTCGACACGGGAAGACGCTGCCCACGGCTTTTTCTGAGCGGAGCTGAAGTGTGCCTCCTTGAGGGGCGATGGCCTCTCTGCTTTCGCAGGAAAGCTGACGGAGGTCAGGAAGGTGGCTGTGTCAGACGGCCTCTGGACGCTAGAATTCTGTGACTCGGAGAACTTGGGGTTGAGCAGCGGGGACGGGGGACTCAGACACCGCACGCTACCGGTAGCCCCGAGCGTGGGATTTGAAGTCGAAGCTGAAGTAAGTTCCGGTCGCCGCGCTGCGGGGATCAGAGCCGGGACAGGGCTCGACTTTTTCATCTGTGAAACACGGATTGCGATCACGACCTCACCGGGCCGCGGCGACGGAGGCGTCACGGCACAGTCAGTGTCGACGGAAGGGAGCCGCGGTCGAACACTGCAGGAAACCTGATTGCCTTGTGTACCGAGCGGGTCCCTAACTTGGTAGGAGAAATTCTCTCCTTTTTTTTTTTTTTAACTTTCTCAGTTTCAAAGCCATCGGAGGGCAGGAAACAGAGGAAACGAAGATTTCTTCGGGCAGGGCAGGGCGACTGTCCCGTGTGTGTGTGTGTCTTCCTGGGGCCGGCGACATCGGTGCACACTTCATCAGGGCCTCTGCCTCGACCCGGGCTGTTGAACTTCCCCCAGGATTCAAAAGCCTTGGGCGAGGAGGAAAGACACTCGTCGGCTGCCCGAGCGGCAAGACCTTACGGAGGACGGTTGGCGGGGATCCGGGAGCCAGAGAACATCACGTTTGTTTGTTTTTCTATTTTTCCCAAATGTCTCACAAACCCATTCATCAGGAAACCCACTTGGCCAGAAAACAAACGTCGGTGAGTAACGAGCACCGGCTTCCGTCACAGCTGCCCTTTTCTGGTGGTTTCTGAAGTCCTGGACTTGCCGGCTTGACAGCTGAACCGCCACCCAGGGAGATTTTTCTGAACCGCAGAAAAATGCGGGCTGCTTCCCAGACACGCAGTCAGTGACCTGTGCGCAGACCTCCGCCGGGGCAGCAACTAACCTCGTGCCCGGACGCCAATTCACTTCCTGTCCTGGTTCCAAGCACAGAGTGAGTGAGACACGGGAGACCCAGAGATGGGTGGGACGTGGTCACTGCCCCGGAGGGGGCCACCCGAGGGGAAATACCCACAGCTACGTCCCTGCACACCAGCAACTGTGCTGTGCGTGAGGGTGCGGCCGGAGGGCCCTGAGCCGGGGCAGGGGTGCCGCGAAGGCTTCCCGGAGGGGTCACGCCCAAGCCATTAATTAAGGGGTGGGCACCAGGAGCAGGGCTGCTGCATGGTCGCGGTCATGGTCGAAGGCGTGACAGCTGGAGACCGCGTGAACCTGCAGGAGCAGCTGGGTGACGCGTGCAGGGGGTGGGGGGGGGAGTGGGGTGGAGCCGGGTTGGTGAGCAGGGTCCTTGAGGGACTCCCCGGAGGGGGCAGCGGGGGGTGGCCAGGAAAGGCTCTAAGAAGGGCTGTGTGTCACCCAGATTTGCACGTGTGAAGAGACACTCCCTGAGCCACAGCGTGAGGAGGGGCGAGGAGGGACGGGACATGGGCTCCTCCTCTCCCTCCGCAGCCTCGCTGTCGGCCAGGGGCCCACGAGTCCTGGAGCCGTGCTGGCTGACGGGCTGCAGGGCGTGCCGTGCGTGTGTAACGGGGTGTCCCCGACCTTGACAGTGGCGGGGAAACGGGACATGCCCAAATGTCACTGCGGCACAAAGTCAAACGCGAGCTCCCGAGGCCCTCGGTGCAGGCCGCGGGGGACGGAGACGCGGCCTCCATCGCCCACGCTCAGTCTCGCCAAACTCAGGACGGGGAGAGAGGGGCCCGTGCGTCCATCGCCTGGGCTGACAGAAGACGGGGACGCCGGAGGGCAGGAAGCGGGTTCCCGGGTGCGCGTAGCTCTCTGCGTCCCCACAGCAGCCTGTGGCTTCTCTTCTGCACCTGGAGACGCGGGGGCCCCCGATCGCGCAGCAGGGGGACACCTCGGAGAACCGAGAGCAGCGCTCTGGCGCGTCCGGGGTCCCAGCCCCTCCCGCCCCTCCCACGGGAGGAAACTCGGGGAGCAGATCCTTCTGGAACAGAGCCGGCCGGTCGTTTGATGACTACGGCATTTCCGATGAGGAGGGGTGAGGCCGCTGTCCTCCTGACAGGTGTGGTGAGCTGACGACAGTCCCTTGGAGATGTCACATCCTAATCCCCGGAACCCGTGAATATGTCACCTTCCCGGGCGAAAGTCACTTTGCAGACGTGACGCAGTTGGGGGTCCTGAGGCGGGGAGAGGGTGCTGGCTACGGCTGGCTCCTCCGGAGTCACAGGGCCCACGGAAGGGGGTCGGGAGGACGAGGTGGCAGGTGTGACGGCGGAGACCAGGCCTCGTCGGAGGAAGGGGCGGGAGCGAGGGCGCGGGCGGCCGGCGGAGCTGAGAAGCCGAGAACAGGCTCTCCCCGGACCCTCCCCGAGGAACCGGCTTGCTGCCCCCCGATTTTAGCTCGGAGCCCCCAGTTTGGGACTTCCGACCTCCAGAAAGATGAGAGGTGAGTGGGCACTGTTTTAGGCCATCGCGTTTGTGGTGATTTGTCACCGGAGCCATCAGGACCTCGCACATTTGGGGACAGATTGCGGCCCAGCGCTGCCGGCTCGAAGCGTCTGGGGAAAATCTCTGAGGAAAGGCTCCTGGGCTGGTGACACTCTCCTTCTCTTGGACAAACATTCTCAGTGACAGCGTGACCCCCCGGGTGTCACTGGGTTCAGCAGATACCTGTTGAGCAAGCGACGCCAGGCGCCAGGACGGGTGACAGCGGAGTGAGACACGCACTCCCCCTGCAGGGAAGGGAGCGGGTGCGAGTCCACAGGTCCCAGACTTGAGGCAGAAAATGCACAGCCGTCGAGGCTCCCTGTGCAGCGAGGGGTAAAAAACGGGAGGGGGGCCAGGGAGGGGGGCTGGGGAGGGGGGCCGAGGTGCCGACAGATGACCCGAGCTTTGGGGACAGTCCTGGGGCCTCCGGGGGTCAGCCCCGCGGAGAAGACGGGCGAGGCGCTGGCGGGAGCGGCTGGGGCTCCCGTCCCAAAGGCGCGTCCAGGAAAACGGGCTGCGCCCTGGCCTGAGGTCCCCGGAGCACGGCCGAAGGCTGCTCTCCCTCTTCCGGCAGAGGAGCAGCGGGGTCAGCCGGGGACGTCCTGCCGGGGCAGCTAGACACGGGAGGGCGTCCTGTTCTTCCCCGCCCGACGCCCCGCACTACACCCGCACACACACGTGCGCACAGACCCTTGCATGCACACACGTGCACACTCACGCACTCACACCCACGCGTGCACAACTGCACAGAGACACACCTGCACGCACACCCGTGGACACGACGCACACGCGCACAGCCCTTGAGGAGGGCGCCCTTTGCCGTCGGCCCAGGGCCCGGGATGCTGTGCTGTTTGGACTTGGAGCCTGCTTCCAATTCTGTGTCTCCCTCTCTCTCTGCCCTTCCCCTGCTCACACTCTGTCTCTCAAAAATAAATAAAAACGTTAAAAAAAATTTAAACTTTCGGGTCCAGAGCAAGGCTGTCTCCACGCTCCCTGCCCGCTTCGGCTCTGCCCGGGTGGTCTCATTTCCAGGGTCCGAGGGGCGACGGATTTGTGCTGTTCTCCGTGGGCTTGAGGCTCGGTGCGCCTGGCACTGGGCTCCGGGAGCGCGGCCAGCTGGTGCTCACGGTCCCCTGCTCCGGTCACCGGGCTCTGCGCACCCTGCGTGGCCCCGCTCTGACCCCACGCCTCTCCCAGCCCCGGCTTCCTCAGCACCGGCCTGACCACCGCTGGCCTTCGGCGGAGGCGCTGAGCTGAGAAGGAGGCACGGGCCTTTCTGGTCTGGGACACCCACGGACCCCCGGGACCGTCACCGCACCGGGGCCGGTGTCCTGGGGGATGGCAAGCGTCCACGCGCCAGGCTGCCGGCTGGGCGTCCTCTCTGCTCGGCCCGTTGGGCGTGCGCGGGAGGGAAAATCCTTTCCCCCCTACTGTTCCAGATCTTTGACGGAGAGACCCCTCCCCCGTTTCCGGGAAGCCGGGTGAACAGGAGAAACACACAGTGCGTTCACACGGAGCCCCACGGAGACAAGCGTGGCCAGAGCGGTGGCTTTCCTGCCTTTTGGACAAAGAAACAACACCTTTGTGAGGACTCAGACAAGACAACGGTTTGGGCCGTGAAGTAAACGGCGAAGGAGTCACGAGGTTTGCCATACAGACTCCCCGATCCTCGTCGCCTGTCCCTGGTGAGAGCCGTCTTCCGCCCCGGGCCCGGGGAGGGCACCTTTCTCACGAGGGATGTATCTCGTGCTTTCAGGGGGGGGGGGGGAGGGCAGAGGGTCCCTCCTGCACCTGCTGTTTTTCCAGAGCTCGTACTTCAAAATGATCAGCCCCCGAAGCGGCAAACTTGGGGTGATGCGTTCTGAGCCCCTGTGGGTTCCGATCACTCGCTTTCGGGAAAGGGTGACATCAGGTCGTCTCGACGCCTCCTTACTCAACGGGAGGTTAACACCCCCCTCAGCTCTCCAACCGCGGCCTCTGAGTCGTGACTCCCAGACCGGAGTGTACCCAGAGAAGGCCCCGAGGCTTCCGGGAACGGCTGGACGGGGCGAAGCCCCGTGCCTGTGGTCGCTCGGCGTCTGGATGAAATCCTTCCGTTTCTCTGCTGAGGCCCTTTCTGTCTGCCGATAGCAGCAGGACACACAGAGGCTGCTCCTGCTCCCGGAGCGGAGGGCGGGGAGGGAAGGCGAGGGGGAGGGCGTGGCACCCTCCTCACGGGGTATGAAATCGTTGTCCGACAGCCTGAATGTAACTGAAGTGTTTTGTGGATGTATCTCTTCCTTCTGTTGAACAATAGATTCCCCGGTTCTGCATGAACGGATGGGTGGCTGCACCCCAGTCTACACGACCTCTCACTAAGCGGCCATTGGAAACATGCAGTGGTCTTGTCTGGGCCCCGGGGGGCCAGCGCTGAATCCCCGGGATCGATAATGACCACTTAGCGGAGGAAGGAGAGCACACGGGGGTCCCATTCTTTATTCTTAAGACAGCCGTAGAAGGCCGTGCCTGGAGGCCAAGTGCGGCACGGAGCGGTGCGTGAATCGGACCCTCGCGGGCTCCTGCGGTGGGACCCATACGTCCCGGAGCCCGTGCTGGTGTATCAGGAAGCGCCCGCCACCGCCCTCCCCTGCTGCCTCGCCCTCCACCTGTGGGCTCTGCCGGCTCCGGAGTCGCCGCTCCGCTCGCCGAGCCTGGCTTCCGGAACCGAGGTGTGGCCTCGTGGTCACCGACGGCAGCCAAGCCAGCATCTTCTCCCCGGTGTCTGTGTCTTCCTCCGAACGACCTCCAGGGGTCGGTCCTCAGGGGAAGGGCGCCCGGCTTCTGCCTCTGCTTCCCCGCTGGACTTCTACTTGCGGGGGCCCCGGTGACTCCAAAGCCGGCGGACACCTTCCAGGCCAAATATTACCATTCCCTTAATACATGTCCGTTCAAAACAAAATCATGGTTCCCTTTTGGCTTTCTTGAGTGTCGGCAGCAAGTTCGCCTTAGCGCGACGGGGAGCTACGAAGGGCAGAGACTTGGAAAAGCGTTTTGTAACGTACTCACACCGCTTACTGGGAAGCAATTCTAGATTCACAGGGGCTGCCGGGTAAGGCAAAGGCGGCCCCGCGCGCCCTTCTCTCTCCTCGGCGCAGCTCACGTGTCTTCACAGCCGTCGGACGTCCGAACCACAAGATCGACACCAGAGCGATCGGAGTCTACTCAGAGTTCCACGCGCACTTGTGAGTGTGAGAGTGTGTGTGTGGGTGTGTGTGGGTGTGTGAGTGTGTGTGGGTGTGTGGGTGTGGGGGGGTGTGGGGGGGTGTGGGTGTGTGGGTGTGTGTGCGGGTGTGTGTGTGTGGGTGGGTGGGTGTGTGTGTGGGTGGGTGTGGGTGTGAGTGGGTGTGTGTGTGTGTGTGTGGGTGTGTGTGAGTGTGTGTGTGTGAGTGTGCGTGTAGCTCTACGCGGTTTCTCCCCGTGCGTGGCCACCTACCCGCTACCACGAAGAGACCCCTCAGCTCCGCCCTCGCAGGACGGGCTGTGCCGGCCTCTCTGCCGCACCCGCCCCGCCCAGAGCCCTGGGACTGCCTGTCCTTCTCGGTCTCGGTGACTGTGACCCTCCGGACGTCACGTCACTAGAACCAGGCGGCACGATCCTTCTGACATCGGCTTTTATCACACGCGTGATTTCCCCGAGGACCCTCCGGGTTGTCGCACGAATCGGCAGTCGCCGAGGGGGGTTCCACGGTACAGGGCTGGGGCAGGCTTTCTTGTTTTTCGTTTTTTTTTTTTTTTTTCTTAATCCATTGGAGAACACTGTTTGGTTCTTTATGAATAAAGCTGTTATGACCATTCGTTTCCAAATTCCTGGGTGAAAAATAAGCCTTCATTTTCCTGGGAGAAACGTCCACACTGCATGCGTTGGGTCAGGATCGACCCGCTGGGCGAGCCGCCTCTCCAGGTCCCAGCTCCCGTTCCCGGGGGTCTGGGCGTCCCCGTCGGCTCCTGGCGCGGTCACTGCGGCTCGCTGTAGCCATTCGGATTCTGATGTCTCATTACGGTTGTTTATAAATGTTTATTTATTTTGAGAGAGAGTGTGAGTGAGGAAGGGACAAGAGAGAGAGAGAGAGAGAGAGAGAGAGAGAGAGAGAGAGAGAATCCCAAGCAGGCTTCACGCTCAGTGCAGAGCCCAACTCGGGGCTCGCACCCACGACTCTGGATCATGACCTGAGTCAAAATGAAGAGTCGGACGCTCAACGGACGGAGCCTCCAGGCGCCCCGATACTCGTCACACCTGTAACTGACCTGCTTCTCTCACGGCTGAAGGCCCCGTATTGCGAACAGGAAAGGCTTAGCTTTTAACCTGCAAATAACCTGCGTCCGAGAAGTCTGTCCTTGGCCACAGGCACAGCGCCTAAACTGGCGTGGAAAATGCCTCGGATTTACCTGCCCGTGTCTTTTCCGTTTCAGCAATCCGGATATTTTCGTTCTTCTGCAGGCCTTCCCGCCACCTCGAGGCAAGCCTGGGAACCAGAGCCCCCGGGACAAGGAGGGCGCTCCCACCCAGAACTGCCCGGTCCTTTGCACAAGAACGTGATGTCGGGAAGTTCTTACCAAACAGGAAGAGAAGGCTCACGCGTTCCTGGCAGAGGGGAGCGGGGGATCTGGAAAGCACGCAGCAGATACTGTTGGCCACCGTCTGCCCGCTAATACCCTCGGCTGCCGGGAGGCGTCGGCGAGCCAGACAGAGACCCCTGACCTTCTGGAGCTTAGAAGGCTGCCCTCAGCCAAGCGCAGGACGAATGACGCAAACACGGAAAAGAGGCACCCCGCCTGCGGCGCGCTCTGTGCGGGAAGCACCCGAGGGTCCGACGGGTTCCCGGTCCCCGCTGCAGGCGGCGTGGGCCAGGCCCTGCCCTGTGGAGCCGCGGGGCGACGGGAGAAGGACCCAGGCAGGTGGAGACGGTTCGAACAGGCGTTCGGTTCTTCCCAGGGCTGCACGCAGGGGACCGAAATGCCATGCGTCCCATATAGGGGGATGGCGGGTGCAAGGAGACGGACTGGCAGAGTGTGGGGCTCAGACGGGGGGGGGGGTGTTGTAATCAGAGACCGAGGCCAGGTTCGACTTCGGAGTGGATATCAGCCCGACTCAAAAACAGGAGGCAGATTTACGCTCCTCCCTGAGTCAGGTAACAGAGAACATAGATAAAACGGTGGCCTTCTGACCCTGCTTCCGGAAAGCAGAGATGCCAGTGAGTCCTGGGAGACGGGAACCTACGAGGTGAGCACGAAGGTTAACTCCCGGGTTAGCGCCGGAGTTTCCAGAACGAGGCACAGAGGAAGGAATGCAGGCAGCATGAGCGCCTCTGGGTTGAAGAAAAAGAGCTTGGGCCCCAGGGAAGCCTGGTGTCTGCCGGGCCGGCAGGGGCGCGGCCGTGCGCACGCACGCACCTGCTCGGGCAGGCCTGTAGGCCGGCATGAAGCGATCGAAGGCAGCTCTTCCGAGTCTTCGGCTGAGCCGGGAGCAGTGAGCGCTCTCAGCGAGGGCGCTATTTAGGGTCAGGGAAAGAACAGCCCAACGGAGCAGAGAGAACGGTTCCCGGTACACGCACGGGCCTGGGACCCATTCGCGCACCCACAAGCCAGAACCGGGAACTTCATCACTCCGGGGGCATCAGGGAGGGTGCTCGGAGGGCGCTGCCCCATGAAAGGGGACAAGTCATCCCTCCTAATACAGCTGTCCCTAAAAGCAAGAGGCAAAAGAATCAACCTGTCCCCGTCACTTAGCTGTGCACTGGAGCAGCAGGGAGCAGGGTCTGTGAGAATAGAAACCTACCCAGCGCCCACGAAGCAAACTTCATGTCTGCCGTCCCATCGAAACCTTCCAGGCATTTGCAGAAACAGGGAACTCGGATCCGTGTCGAGTAGACAATTCGGTCAATAGAAACAGATCGAGCAACAATACCGATGATAAAATGAGCAGAGAAGGACATCAGAACTGCTTTGATGATGCAGTGCCCACGACAGCGAGGCGGACGGAAGACGAGGGTGCTTCGATGATGCAGTGCCCACGACAGCGAGGCGGACGGAAGACGAGGGTGCTTCGATGATGCAGTGCCCACGACAGCGAGGCGGACGGAAGACGAGGGTGCTTCGATGATGCAGTGTACACCACAATGAGGTGGACAGAAGACGAGGGTAAGCAGAAACACAGAAAATACAAAAAGGCTCCACTTGAACTTCTAGGTGAAAAATACAGTGTCTGGGATGAAATACAAGAGGGGGGGTAACTGAGTGCTGGGCACTGCAGGGGAAGGGGCTCCGTCACGGAGACGCGCCATCTCAATAGAATAAAGGACTAAAGCCACGTGAGCATCTCAAGAAATGCAATCGTGGCAGAAAAAGAACGCTTAATAAAATCCAACACCCCTTTATCACAAAAACGCCTGCCAAAGTAGGACGGGAAGGGAAACGCCTCAATCAGATAAGGGCCACTTGCTGGGGACAGACTGAAAGCTTTTCGCTTAAGGTCATGGGTAAGGCTGATGGCTCTCGCTGCCGCTGTGTGACTCCGGACCAGAGGTTTTGCCCGGGGAAGTAGACAATGAAGCAAGAGGCACCAGCCTGGAAAGGAGAAGTGAAGCTCCGTCTCTCTTCGCAGATGACATGAGCTGATATAGAGAAAACCCTCAAGTGTCGGCAAAAGAAAAAAAAAAAACTGCTAGAGTCTACCCGCGGGTTCACCGAGGCCGCGTGGCTCAAGGTCACATGCACATCAGCTGTGTTCGCTCATACTGTATGACTTGTATCCTTGAAAAGTACAAAACCTTGTTGAAAGAATTAAAACCTGAAATAAATGAGTAGAGTCCGTGTTCAGGGACCGTAAGACCCACCGCTGTCGAGAGGAGAGGTCCCCGAGTTGATCGACATGGAGACAGCGTCTGTCGGAATACCGCTGCCCTTTTCGGAGGGGGACAAGCTGATTCCAAAATGCATCCCAATTTGTAGGCCTAGACACTCACGTTCCTTTTCATGAATTCATCAATTCATCTAGAAACGTGAGGGACCCGAGGAGCCAAGCCGTCCTTAGGAACAGACCTGGAGGGCTCACACTTCTGAGTTGAAAAGCTACTACAAAACTACAGCAGTCAAGACCGTGGCACTGGGCTGAGTACACACATGGAGAGCGACGGGACGAAATGGAGAGACCAGAAAGACATCGTCACGTGGGCGGTCCGTTTCTTTCCCGCAGGGTCCACCGCCCCGGGGTCCGCTGTCAAGGCAGACCATGTCCTTTTTAACAAACAGCGCTGGGACGTCTGGATTCCCACAAGCAAAAGGACAAATTTGGACCGCTACCCCACATGCCAAAGCTAACTCAAAATGGACCGAAGACCTAACTACAACTCTTGGAAGCAAACAGATGTCCGCCTTTGCGATGGAGACCAGATGCGAGTGTCTTAGATAGGACACCAAAAGCACAAATGGCAGCCATAAAAAGTTAACTGGACGCCATCGAATTAAAAACCTTTGTGCCTCAAAGCAGACACCGAAGAGAAAGAAGTCAGCCCGAAGAACGGAAGTGGTTGCAAGTCCTGGCTGGACACATGGCATCTCACAGCTCAATCACCAAACACAGATGCAGCAAAACCTTGGTTTGCGAGCACAATTCGTAACCAAGCTCACCCGAAGCCCTCGCCTATTAAAGAGAGTTTCCCGTAAGGAATAATGGAAACTTGGACGACTGGTTCCACAACCCAAAAATATTCATATAAAAACGATCACAATACTGTGATCTAACACAAAATAATAAAGAAAATACAAAACATAAAGAAAAACAAATTAACCTCCTCTTACCTTCGCAACTTCCGTGGCTGGTGTGCGGGAGACAAGAGAGAGGAGGGTTCCTGTGTAGGACGACTTCCACCCTCGCTAACGATGCTGACCGCAGTACAGTATGAATAATCTCCTGTCATCGACTGTATTCGATGTAACCGGCACTAAGGCAGCAGAGGAAAGGGTCTCTGTCTGCAGGCAGCCTGACCTAGAATGAAGCAAAGTGTTCCTAAGCTCACACTCTTGGATGGAAAAGCAAAGGACTGTCCACAGGTGCTTGGAAGGGACAAAACTACACTAGTGCCCGTCGTGGGCACCTTCCAAGATTTTGAAAAATCACTGATTTCTGCCAGACGCCATGGCCTGAGGCTGAGCACCCGAGCGTGGGAGACGATCACCCACAATCCCACAGGGAGAGAGGGAGAGGGAGAGGGAGAGAGAGAGGAGGACCGTTGGCTCAGCTGTGATCCGGTGACGTCACGTACGACTTGTAAGACTTCGCTTGTTTATCAAAGTTAAATTTATTAGAAACGTCTGATCATCTTGTGGAACCCTCGAAGAAGAAGTTACTCGAAATCCGATGTGTTTCCGTGTCCAACTTAAACGTGGGCAAAGGGTCTGAAGAGACACGCCTCCGAAGTAGACAGATACGCGGACATCAAGCACAGGGGAGGACATTTAACATCATGAGCCAGCAAGGAAATGCAAATAAAACCCACAACGAGATCGCTCCTGACGCCCACCGGGGTGGCTACGAATGCGGAGACAGACGGTGATGGGGGTGCCCGCGGGGGACACGGGGACACTGTCGTCAAGGCGGGCAGCCATTTGGAAACGGGTCTGGCAGTTCCTCGGAAGGTTGGCCGCGGACTTACCACGTGAGCCGGCCACTCTGCTCTCTGTGTTCATGCAAAGGAACACACGTGTCCGTCACAGTGCCGTCGATAGTATCGGAGAAGCGGAAACGATCCCGAACGGCCATCAACTGACGAACGCACGAGGAAAAAGTGCGATGTTCCCAGGAGGAGATATTACGCGGTAACACAAGGGGAGGCTCGGAGAGACGGCCGGACGGCAGCGGCCCCCGCCACACGGCTCCATCCGTGTGCGACGCCCCAGCGTCGGAAAGGAGGGGAGCGGTCCCAGGGGTGGGGGGGGGAGCGGAGACTGAGGCCGCCGAGGGCGGGTTTCTCTGCGGGGCGGCGAGGCCGTCTGGAGTTAATAGAGCCGATGGCCGCACAAGCTTGTTTAGAGACTAGAACCACTGACTCGTACAATTTACTATTTTTATCTTTTTAACTGAACTGTACAATTTAACGCGGTAAATTTCACGGTGTGTGACTTTATCTAAAAAAAAACCCACAAAAACATACACTGGGGGGGGCACCTGGCCGGCTCAGCCCATGGAGGAGGGGGGTCTTGACCTCAGGGTGGTGGGTTAAGCCCCACGTTGGGTGTGGAGATTACTTAAAAAAGTAAAATCTTAACGAAAACACGGCGTGCGTCACCGGACATCCAGTAAGCGACTGCTCTGAGCTGCGCGTGGCGTAGAGAGCCCCCGGCTACCCGTGGGCCCCGTGCCGGTCCTGTGCTTGGCCCCATTCATGCCCGCGGCCGGGGCCGACAGGAACATTCTTCTGTTGCCAAAGCTTCTGGGAAACGAGGCAAGGTCCATGAGAACTTCTGGCCCCCCTTTCCGGGTCTGTCACCTAAGAGTGCGGCTCTCGGTTGTCACCGAAGTCCTGTCTGGCTCCCGTCATCCGCGGCCTTGCAAAACCCTGTCGCCGCCGTCTTCCTTCCTGCCAAGGGGCTCGGCCTTCGTGCCAGTAAACGTTGGGGCCCCGGGCGGGGGAGCTCCCGGCCACGTTTTCTTTGTTTTCGGGACGTGGGACTTGCAGGGCCGCCGCGGGGAAAGTCCTGGAGAAGCCGGGAGGCGCTGCCTTCCTGGGGGATCAGACACCTTCAGGACACCGTGCTGTCCCACCTCCAGTCCAAGGAGTGCTAAAAATACTCGTTCGTTTTGATTGACAAGGCTCAATTGTTTTGAATGTATAGCTCTTTTTTTCCAATGTTTAATTTATTTTTAAGAGACAGAATGTGAGCAGGGGAGGGGCAGAGAGAGAGGGAGACACAGAGTCCGAAGCAGGCTCCAGGCTCCGAGCTGTCAGCACAGAGCCCGACGCGGGGCTGGAACCCACAGACCTGAGATCATGACCTGCGCCGAAGCCGGAGGCTGAGCCGACCGAGCCGCGCGGGCGCCCCGTATGCGCAGCTCTTTAAAAGACATCTTTTTTGTATTTTTTTCCCGCCAGAACGATGAGGCGTTCATCTTTGCTTTGCTCCGTTCCGGGGGCGAGTGCTGCCGGAGGCTGTCGTTGTCACCAGAATGGAAGGACGATGTCCCTGGGACAGTGACCCTCGTGCTGGCAGGGTGGGCCGGCAGCCGAGGACACGGGCTCGGCGAGAGCTGGAGAGACGGCGCGGGTGGAGGAGCCACCCAGGGGCTTGTCCCCCAGCGGGATGGAGGTCACGGGCGGCCGAGGTCTCCTCGAAGGGGACTCCTGGTCACCCTCTCCTGTTATGCTGAGACCCAGCTCCCCTCGAGCCGGGCCGGCCCAGGGTCCTGGGGACCAGCATTCCCATCTGGGCCGAGGTGGCCTCACCTCCCGCCGCCCGCACTGTGGAGCCCGGCTCAGGGAGCTGCCCGCCCCCGCCGGCACCCCCTCCTCCCCACAGACACGCAGAAGGGAGAACAGATAAAAGGGGGCAAAGCTCGCAGATCCCAGAATGGAGGCTCCTGTGCCCCGGGGCCTCCCTGGCCTCAGGCAGGCGTCTGCACCCCGGCTCCCGGCTCCTGCTGCCCTTCCCCCTCCCCCTCCCCGCATCCCAGGACCACGGCCCCCCCGGAGTCGGGCTCACCCCTCCCCAGAAACCTCTTCCGAGCCGCCACCAGCCGCTGTGAACTCACGGGGACGGGGACAGCTTCCGGGGATGCCTGGCCTCCTGTGGCCCATGCTCGTGGCTCCGCAGCCCGGCTTCCGCTCACGGTGACGACCGGCGTGGCGCATGGAGGGTCCCCGAGACAAACGAGTGGACGCGGCTCGTGCTGTCGGGAGCGGCCGGAGGAGGAGTTCTCGCCCCGACATGGGGCCGCTGGGCCGGCCGGGTCCCGGCTCGCCAGCCCGGCCCCTTCGGCAGTGGCGTCCGTCTGACCCCAGAGTGAAATGCTGGGAAGGGTCAGGGGCTGGGTGACTTCCGGTCATCGGAAGGTGGTGTCCACTGAAGGCGGGGGACCCGCTCAGGACTTTCAAGGGTCTGGGGCTTGGAGATGAGAACCCAGCAGCTGTGTCCTGCGGAAGCCAAGCCCACGAGCCGGGCTCCCAGCGGGCAGCCTCCCCCCTTGTGGGTTCGGTCAGAGAATCAGACCCCTAGACGCTACTCAGCTCCTCCCCCCAGCTGCGTCGGTGCGGGCTGGGGGCGCTGCCTGAACCCTTCCCACATTCTGGAATGTCCTATCCGTTCGCTCGACTCTCTCCCCTAGGCCTGGGCCTCTCTCCCAGTCCACGGACGGGGCGCGTCTTCCCTGGGCAGCCCCCCCCCCCACCCCCCCAGGCCTCGCAGGCGGCCGTGGTCACAAAGATGTTTACCGAGAACAAGCCGGAGAGAGTTTGCGGGAAAACAGGCTGACGACTGTTAGGCTGAAAAGGGTGTTTCCCATCTGTTTGCACGTGGAGGTGAGGCCGTAGATTTCACGGAAGAGCCGTGCCCTGATCCGTCCGCCCATTCCTCTATCAGCGGGCCTGGCCTCCATCCACCATTTCCTCCCCCTGCGAGATCCTCACACGCACACCTGTACGCTTCGAGGCTTTTATTTCGCCAGGAAGGATGCAGAGAACAGAGATGGGTGGGTCAAAGGCAGGTTTATTTTCAATTAAAAGACACCGTCACTCGGGGTGCCCGGGGGGCTCAGTCGGCTGAGCGTCTGACTCTTGGTTTCAGCTCAAGTCATGACATCATGGGTCGTGAGTTCGAGCCCCGTGTCAGGCTCTGTGCTGACGGCTCAGAGCCTGGAGCCTGCTTTGGATTCTGTGTCTCCCCCTCTCTCTGCCCCTCCCCTGCTCTCTCTCTCTGTCTCTTTCTTTGTCTCAAAAATAAATAAACATTAAAAAAAAAAGACACTATCACAGTAGGTTGTAAAAATGTACATTTCTACCAAAAACACGTTGGAAAATTCTTCACGTGCCTTCGTACCTGCGACGGGTGGAGGTGTTCTTTCGTGCTTCGGCCAATCCACGCGGGGTAAGCAGCGCCCTCTCCTCGTTACTTTAATTTGCATTTTCCTGACCGCTCCTGAGATTAAGTAGCTGTTTTCGCACTTCTGATTTAGCTGCAATGACTGTGTCCGTGACGCGGCAGCTCGGAGAAAAGGGCCCAGTTCTCCCCGGGGCTCGGCGCCAAGTGAGACCGGCTGTTTCGCATTCGGCCAAAGCTCTTCAGATGCTTTTCTTCTTCCTTTCATCTCTGACCCACGCCCCCTCTCTCTGCTCTCTGAGTCCGCGTTAAGAAGGCCACCGTGCAAACCGTACGGTCCCGCCGGCCCCGCCCCCTCCACCCAGAGCCGTCCCCGTCGGTCGGTCCAGGGGACTCTTGCTACCGACCTACTGATGTGTGAAATGTGCGAGTTATCAAAACGTGAATTCAGCGCCCTGTTGGCAACGCGGCCCCGCGACGGGCCGAGGCATATTCCTTCGTGTGACCGAGCGTCCTTGCTGCCTCGAGATACCCTGGGACCGCCTCACTCTGCGCTGCCGCGCGCGGCGCCACGATCCCACCTCCGTGTCCTCTTGCGCTGGCGGCAGAAGGCCTCCTAGGACGGGGCTTGGGGTTGGGGCCGTGGAGTCAGAGGCCCGGCGCGCCTCCGCCCCGCAGAGGTCTTACCTGCCGCTCTCCCGAGCAACTGCCCCGGTTCCCATCCACAAGGGAAGGCCCCGGCTTGCCCCACGGCCTCGAGAACGACGGTGGTGACCAGACTTGGTGAATCCGAAGGCGTGACGATCTTTTCGCCCCTGGGTGTCCCTGAGTCACCGGGCGGGCTCCGCTCCCGCTGTATTTAGTGCCATTCGAGTTTTAACAACGGGCAGTTCACAGCCTTTGCTCCTGTGCCTGCTGTGTTTTTTATCGATTTTACTAAATCCAAAGATTCTTTCTTTTAATTTCATTTATTTTGAGAGAGAGACAGCATGAGTGGTGGAGGGGTAGAGAGAGAGAGAGAGAGAGAGAGGCAGAGAGAGAATCCCAAGCAGGCCCTGTATGCCAGGGCAGAGCCTGACGTGGGGCTTGAACGCACAAACCCTGAGATCGTGGCCTGAGCCGAAATCAAGAGTCGGACGCTTAACCAACCGGGCCCCCCAGGCGCCCCAATCCTTCACATAGTCGGAGTACTCTGCCCAAACGCCATTTGTTGGGCATATAGAACAGGAATGGTGCAAATTTTCTATGAGTTTATCAGTTGTCTTTTACCTTTCCCCAAATGTTTATCTTTGAGAGAGAGAGAGGGAGAGCGTGAGCAGGGGAGGGACCGAGGTGGGGGCAGAGGATCCGAAGCAGGCTCCAGGCTCTGCACTGACAGCAGTGAGCCCGACGCGGGGCTCGAATTCACAAACTGAGATCATGATCTGAGCCGAAGTCAGACGCTCAACCGACTGAGCCCCCTGGCGCCCCGTCTTTATATTCCTTTTAAGCTGCGTATTTCTCAGCAAGTTCAAACACACTTTGAACTGTTTGTGGTCTTCACGTCTGGTGTGAGAAATCCTTTGCTGATTGGATTTCATAAATATATTTTCCTTGTTTTTCTTCTAATGTTTTGAGAGACACAGAGAGTGTGAGCTGGGGAGGGGCAGAGAGGGAGGGAGACACAGAATCTGAAGCAGGCTCCAGGCTCCGAGCCGTCAGCACAGAGCCCGACACGGGGCTCGAACTCACAGACTGTGAGATCATGACCTGAGCCGAAGTCGGCCGCCCACCGACGGAGCCCCCGGGCGCCCCTGGACACATCCCTTTTTACCATCCAGGTGTTTTCGTCCCCGTGGAATTTGTACGCCGTGTAACCTCTGAGACAAGGATAAAACATCTTCCCTCCCCGCCGGCTTTCCCGCCAGCTCCCTGGGAGCCCGCCCGGTCCCCTGGCTCTCCCGAGCCACAGCCCCCTTCTGAACGTGTATCTTTCTAGGTTCTCCCTTGCACCTCACCGAGCTCGCGTTCTAGGTCCGTGCCGAAGCCACGCTTTTCGCTAGCAAGCTTCCAAGCGCCCGGAGGCGGGATGCTCCGTTTTCCTCCTCCTCCTCTTCTCTCAAGGCCTCGCTCCATGACACTTATTGGCTGTGATTTCTTTTTCTTCCAGGGGAAATCTGGGATCACCTCTCAGGTTACAGGCAAAAAGCCTCTCCTGGGATCATTTTTACACCGACTCAACTTAGACATAATTCATACACAACATAACGTAAAGCACCCACCTTCGGTGAACAGGAAGGCTTCGTGATCCGCAGGCACGTACCTTGTGACCACCAGTCCGATCCAGAGCCTCCCGATCACGCCCTCTCCCACCCCCGGCCCCTCCTCCAGCCCCAGAACCGCTGGTCGGCCTGCCGCCCCGTTGAGGCGTCTTTCCCAGAATTTCCCAGAAGTGGAACCACGTGGGACATCTGCACCTGGCTGCTTTCACCCTGCATGAGGATTCTGAGCTCTGTCTCCATTGCAGCTTGCATCAACGCTTTGCTCTGTTTCATTGCCAGGTAGCGTGCTGTTGTGTGGATATACTCACCCCTGCTGGACGTTAAGGTTTTGGGTTTTTGCTCAAGACACCTACAGCTGCGATGAATATTCTATTGAAGTCTCTGTGTGGACACGTGTTTTCATGTCCCCCGGGGCAAGTGAGGCCCTAGATGTGGAGAGACCAGGCCACGGGGTGCGTGCGTGCTTCACTGCATACAAAACTGCCAAACTATCGTGCAGAGGGGCTGGGGCGTTCCGCACGCACGCGGGGGCGAGAGGTGCTCCACGTGCTGGGCGACACCTGCTGCCATCAGTCGGTGTAAACTTTTACCGCTCTAACGGCCCGCGGAATTAGAACGGCATTTCCCGGGTGACTGACGACTCTCGCCATTTTTTCACGTGTTTATTTCCCACTGGGTATCTTCTTCGGCGACGGGTCTATTCAAATTTTTGCCTGGTTTGTACCGACGTGTTTCATGAGTTGTAAGGGGTCTTTACATATTCTGGATACAATCCTTTCATCTGATACATGGTTTGCCAATGCTTTCTCCCCGCCAATGGGAGATCTTGGCGCCCTGCTAACGGTATCTTTGAAAAGCAAAGGTTTTGAATTTTTTATGAAGTCCAATTTATAATTTCATTCTTTTTCCAGATCATGCTTCTAGGTGTGGTATCTAAGAAATCCACGCCTAACTCGAGGTCACCAAATTTTCTCCCAAATATGCTTTAAGTACGTGCAGTCTATTGTGTTTCGATAATAGCTCATGAAGTTGTAAAAAAAAAAAAAAAAGAATGCTGGATGTTTGATGGAAAAGTTTTTAAATGATTTCAGGCCGCCATTTCACTGGACCCCAATAGTCCTCTCATAACACAGAAATATTAGCATGTGTCAGTTTTCTAGAGGGATAAGTATACTAGAATACTAAAGTTTGGGGGAATTTTAAAAAGAAATCGTGAGCGTTGGAAGAGGGCAATGTATACGGGGCTTGGAGGGCGGCTCGTCAGAGCCTGGATCTGCCGTCTCCTTCCGGCAGGTTCTCAGGTAAGTCAGGTCACTGCGCTCAAGACCAGTCTGGTGATCTGTGACCTGGGGGTCAGAAGCACAGAGCACAGCGTTGTAACGAACGACTACGGCGTCTGCAGACACTTTTCTAGAAAGCCTGCCTAACAGACAAGAGGGGTTCCGTTCCCCTCCTGTCCTCTGTGGCTGAGACCCCGGGAAGGGTCCCTCAGTAGCACAGAGCTCTCCGACCCTTTGCCGGCTGCGACGCAAACACAGCCGTGACAGGAGACACGTGACACCAGACGCGTCCCAACGTCCAAGGGAAGGTTCCCCAAACCGCTTGACCACAAAGCTGGCTCGTGCCGTTCCGTGTTGAGAGCAAAGTCGTTTTTATTGTAATGAAATTTGAAAAGGCAGTTACGTTAGTTACACGTATACACAACCGACTCGATAACCGTTAGTCACGGAGGACACTCAAGAAATACAAACGACGGTTTACCCACAGCACAGCTCACATCCAGAAGAGAAAGGCTACAAGAGAAACGATTAGGTGCTCGACGTGTCCACGGTCGCCCGTCCGAGAAGCCCCCCGTCTGTGAAGGAAGACGGGCCCGCTCCGGGGAGCCAGTCGCCCCGTCCGGCACAGCCTGTCGCCTTCCCGGTCGGCGCGGTCCACGCGGGCTCTGGCCGGTGGCTGGGCCACGGAACAGCTTTGGCCACGAGACCCAGGACCCTAGAAGCGGACGGGTGCCTTCCCTGGGGTGCGCCGCCTCTCCGTGTTGTCCCGGGTCCCGGCCGTCAGTGGAGGCGACAGCCAGGTGGCTCGCGGCCCCTTGGTAGGCGAGGCGAGGGTCCGACGGGGGAGGGCACGGCCCCTGGGCAGGTACTGACCAAACGCGCAGCTGCCGGCACTTCGTCCTGACTCGTTCCCCACGAGAGCTTGCGCTAGGCAGCAGGCTTGGTCTTGCTCGGAGACAGGTCACAACCGTCAGGGAGCGGGCGGGCCAGGGGAGCAGCGGTCACGGTCCCTGCTCCCAAGTGCCGAGGCAGCCGGAGACCAGCACTCTCTTCCCCTCGGCCAGCGGCCAGCACAGTTGCTGTGGCAGGTGTCACGTGCGCTGATCTGGGGGAGACACGGTCTCTTCGCCGGCTGTGAAGTCCAGGCTCCCTGATGTAAGTTCCGGCTATGCGGACCCCCCCCCCACCCCGACTCCCTGCACGGTATTCATGAGACAGCAAACGGGGTTAGATTTATTGTTGGAAAGCAGAGGAGAGACGTGGCTGTTTGTGATGGCTCTGTCACTCCCTGACGCCACAGCTAAAAACAAAACGAGGGAGTGACACACAGGCAGGGTGTTCGAGAACCTCCCCAGGCCACGGCCACGGCCACCAGCCAAGTCCCAGTCCTCGAGCTGGCTGCTCTGTGTCTTCTCCCAAGACATAGGCGGCCACGGCCGCGGCCACGGCCCAGCCTGCTCCATGGCAGGCCTCCCCGCTTGGCCCAAGGAGAGCGGGGAAGGGCTCACGGACGAGGTGCGAGCGGCAGAGGGAGTCCCAGCGGAAGCCCGGGCCCAGGCAGGGCCGTGTCTCCAGGGGTCTGGGCTGGGCCCCGGCTGAAGGAAGTGCGGACAGCGGGGTCCCCGCACGGTCCCCAGTTGGCCGGGCGGCTCTGTTCCCAACCGGGACAGCGAGACCCTGCGAGCTGGAACGTTCACCCTGGCCTGCGTCAAGACTCCTTGGGCACGAGACCCTTCCTTCCGGAACTGCCTCCTCACTCGCCACGCGATGACTTCCAGGAACACAACCGAACAGCGGCACGTGGGACAGAGAGGCCGCAGAGCTCGGGCCGGCCCGTCGGCAGCCAGGCTCCCTGTCGGTGCCCCCGGGACCCCTCGGGAGGGGAGGCGGGGCCTCCTGAGTCACGGTGGCCCCCGGGACGCCGGCTCTCAGGCACCTCCGGCCCTCGCCTGCTGGGACCCAGACTGTGGCTGTCTGCACGCCAGGCCCTTGTGTGGTGACAGAAGTGGACGGGAGGCCGCCGGGGGCAGGCGGCTCCACCTCGTCCGCGCCCCCTCCATGTCCCGCGCAGCCCCAGCTCACAGCTGGCGTGCCCCCCCCAATGGGTGCAGCTCAGAGAATCCCCAGGTTCCCTCCAGGAAGCAGATGGAACACACATGAAATCCCCCAAACTTCCAGACTCACAGCCTAAAGCCACGAAAAGTCTGTTTTCATTTCACAGAGAAACCGTTCTAGACTCACAAGCCCTTTCTGTGCCTTTCTCAGAAAACGTCAGGCACGCTGCTCGCAGGGAGGCGCCGGCTTCGGGGGCAGGGCGGCCCGGGGAAGCCCTCGTCCGGCATCTGCCCCCGACCTGGGGTCTGGCACCGTCAGGGTGCGTGGGGGCACCACTGCACACAAAAGGGTTCAAGCTGCTCTAGAAACTGTTAACAGAGCCTGAGCCTGGAGTCCGGGAACCAGGACCGCACAAAGCCGGCTGCCAGCCAAAGGTACTCCACCTGTTACAGGGGGAGCCGTCCCAGCACGACAGGCCCCGCGGGCCCAGACAGGCACCAGGCGGGGCTGGCGGTCAGTGCCGAGCTTGCAGAGGCCAGCGCAGACACTGCCCCCAGCCCCGGTCCTGCAGGCCAGGCCCGCCCTGCACTCGGGCAGCTCAGACCCGACTCCGCTCGGCCCGGCCCTCCGGAACCCCAGGGCAGGGACACGGAGCTTGTGTCTGAGCCAGGTGCTGAGGAGGGCTGCCTGAGGGACCCTGGGAGGGACACGGGGCTTTCCTGGGGGTGGGCTGTCCGCCCGCCCGGCGTCCGGGAGTCAGTGAGCCCAAGGGATGGTGGGGCCGTCAGGAGAAGGACAAGAGAGGCTCAGGGCGCCTGCTCTGTGCGCGCGGGGCATGGGCGGGGGCGAGTTCAGCGCATGCACGGAGACAGAGCCAGCCAGGGACCTGGGCCTGGTCAGCCAGCAGAAGCTTCTAGAAGTCGGCTCTCCTTCCTGTGCTGAGACGCCCTGAGGGATTCAGGGCTCTGGTGAGCGTGTCTCCTGCCTCACAGGCCTGCCCTCCGTCCCCCCAGACACCATTGCTCCCCAGCTGGCCGAGGAGAGAAGGCTCGGGGACCCCATGGGACGCGTTCCCGCCTCCTCGAGGGCGTCCTCGCCTGAGCCCTCTCCGGAGTCACTGATGCAATGTGGCCACCAAGGCTGGTCCCTGGGGAGCAGGCCCGCGGGGCCCGGACGTCCTGCCTCCCCGTCGGCTCCTCTAGGGCCCAAGGCTCTTCGGCCCCGGGGGCGCTGGCGGGGGGCAAGGGCGCTCTCTCGCCGAGGGAGCAAGGTCTTCGGAGGGGGCCTCTTTCTCTCAGAAGGGGGTCTGCACCAGAGGGCCAACCCAGTAGAGCGAGCGGGTTCCTAGCCAGGACTCCTGGCGAGGCTACGAGGCGGCAGCCGGGTGCCGGGACCCTGGGCCGAGCTCCCTCCAGCGGGGCGTGGGCTGCACGTCGGGGCCCTCGCCCACTACGAGGCCTGGATTCTGGCCACACGACACACACGGGAACACAGCCTCACGGGGACAGGGATACGTGTCACACTGTACAGAGCACACAGGTCCCCTGGCACCGTGGACGCGCACACAGAGGTGGCCGAGCTGGGGACAGGGGAGCTGATGTCCCGCTCTGGGTCCCCGGCCCTTCGGTCCCAGCGCGGAGAACACGGGCCGTGCCTCCTGCTGGCCTCCTTTCCGGAACCCGAGCCCCCCCCGCACCCCCTCCCCCACCAAAGGCAGGAAGAAACCCGATTCCCGCGTCCTGGGCAGGCCCGGGGACCCGCTCTGGACTACGGGTGAGCTTTTTACAGGTGGAAACCGCCTACTAGGATATTATTCACAACAGGCCTCCCAGGGCCCGGCGGGCTCGCCTCCCGCACACGCGGAGAAAATACAATAAATACAACCGGCCCCCAGCGTCTACCGGGGCTCCTGGTCGGCGGCCCCGGGCTGGGGGCCGGGGCGGAGGGGTGCTGTGCCGGGGGGGAAGGGCACAGGGGGTGAGATGCTTTCTGCTGGGGGGGCCGTGGCGTGGTGGGCGGGTGGGTGGGGCTCAGGTGGGCCCCGCCCACGTGGGTGGCGCTGTCGCAGGAGCCGCACTGCCCAGCGCCAGCCGCGCTGCCCGCCGCTACTCGGAAAAGGGCGGGAACATGCCCAGGTCCGCGAAGTCCTCGATGTTATAGTTGCCGGTCCCCTGGGTCGGATCTCCAGGCATGGGCAGCATGTCCTGCGGGCAGGGGGAGGGCGGAGAAGGCCGAGGGCCGGTCAGCTCACCCCCGCCCCCGGGCACCTGCGCGTCCCAGGAGCCCAGCCTGCCGCTCGCCCTCACGCTCATCTCCCCTGGGGGCAGCCCAAGCGTCTTGGGGGACGATCTCAGGGGGCCTCAAACACCCACACCCAGAAGCCGCTCTCCCCGGGAGGGGTCATCCCAGCAGGTAGACCGCGCCCTGAGACTGCGTAACGCCAGCGCCCAGGGCGACAGGGGCCCGTGGACGGGGCGAGCTCAGCAGGACGCCACGCCGGGCTGTGCCCGCATCCTTGGGCTTCGCTTTTCACGGGCCCTTCAAGTTCTGCCGGCCTCAGAGCGCCCATGCAGACAACGGGTACGGCCAGTATTTCAATCCCCTGTGGAAAATTTCCCAAAGTGCGTTCTGTCGAATTCTTGGCCCATGAGACGCTCTGGGAGAAAAGGATTGTGTGGACGAGTAGTTACGGGGAATGAGGCATACATACTCCTCCTACTTCCTAAATAGCCTCAATCTTCATTAATACAATTAAAGGCTCTGATAAGTCCTGTAGTCCAGGTCAAGAAACCAGTGTTTCACACGCTTATTTGACCAAGAATTCTTTTTAGCTTCGTGACCATGAAGAGCCAGGCTGGGGAGTTCTGCCTCACACGCCTGCTGAGGCGAAAGGACAGAGGGAGGAGGGAGGAAGGCGGCCCCTCTGGAGACCTAGAGGGACATGTGGGTTCTAGACCTCTGTCTGCGACGGCGCTGCTCGGCCCGGTGGGAAAGGCGCGGGGGACGAGGAGAGAGGACCCTTGGAAAGGGGGGTCACCAACCGGGGGGCCTCAAGTCCCTCCCCCACGTGCCGCCTGCCCACCCTTGCCCTGCAGGGCCGACCTGGCGCTCCGGGCACAACGGAGGGTGCCTCGGTGCTTCCCCCTCACGCGGGCCCCGTGGGGCGGGCCAAGCACTCGGGGAGTCAGTGGGCTCATGCCTCCACCTGGAACCTTCCTCCCGGGGGAGCTTGTGGCAGAAGGTGGGGCCGGGAGAACCCCCGGGGGGCCGAGCACTGGGTCCCGAGGCGCGGCCGGGAGCGTCTCCAACAGCGGACAGCTGTGCGATGCCCGGGCGTCCCCGACCAGCGAGGACGGCGGAGGCCCTCGCTCCTGGCCCCCCGTCCCCGGGCCGGGCCCGAACTCAGGTCTGAACGGAGCGGTCGGGGCTGCAGCAGAGGGCGAGGGGAAAGGAAGCGGAGGGCGGGCGCCGGCGCCTACGGCAGGGCGGGGCTTACTCGATTTACCTGGAACACTTCAGTCTGACCGGGCTGCTGGTGGGGGTGCTGCTCACCGCTCTGCTGCCCGTGGTGCTGGCTCTGCCACTGGGACCAGACTTCCGAGGGCCGCCCCTGGAACTGCCCGCCGCTCTGTCCGCTCTCGGCTGAAAGAGCCCACGCACAGGACGCTGCCTTTAGGGGCCGAGCCACGGCTGCAGGACACCTGACCCGCTGCGGCCCCGAGGGCCCCGTGTGTCTGAAGGGCACGCTCCGTCCAGGGCTGGCCGCCGTCCCCCTCGGCTCACACTGACCGACAGGCAGGGAGTCATGGCCAAACGGCGCTGGCGCTCGGGGCAGGGGCGGGTCCCCCGGGAGCTCTCTCTCTCCTGGCACGGCGCCCCCCGGCCTGCTGCGAGGATGCCAACGCCGGGAACAGGCCTGGTCCTCAGCGTGCTGGGCGTCACTGACCAGCCAGTGGAGGCCGCGAGGAGGCCGCCTAGCAGGCTCTGCGAGGCCAAGCAGGAGCCTGCCCACCTGTGCTCGGGGGAGCACGGACGGGCATGGTCACCTAGGCTGAAGGCTCGTGGCAGACCCAGGGAGGGAGACCCCCCCCCGGCGGCCCTGGGACGTTGCTGTGACGGGGAGTCCTTGCTGGGGTCCTGCCCAGCACCAACCAATTTTCTCCATCTTTCCCTCTGGCCTTAGCCTTAACCTTGACCCCCACCTTCCCTACACCGGGCCGCAGCCCCTGCCCTGACCCAGGCTCCCTGCAGGTACGCGCCCAGGCTGGGAGGCTGGCTCCTCCTGGAGGAGCTCGAGGTGGGGCGGGGAGGGCGGGGAGGGGAGAGGAAGGCAGGGCCATGCAGTCAGGGCTGCTGGGACAGGGTGGGACGGTGACAAAGCCAGCTCCCGGGGGACACCTGACCCGTCCCCGCAGGCAGCAAAGGCCCCCAGGGGACACCTGACCCGTCCCCGCAGGCAGGAAAGGCCCCCGGGGGGCAGCAGCTGAGCGGCCCCGGGCTCAGGGGCAGGGCTGAGGAGTGTCCAGACGCAGGGATCAGTCTGTGCAGTCGTGGGCGTGAGGAGGGCGTGTTCTACCCGGGGACCCACAGCTGGCTCCGGGGATAAGGGCCCGAGTGTGACGGGCTGGAGGGCAGGGTCCCCCACCGTGCAGGCGGCAGGACCCGTGGGGGTTCGCAGGCGGCGGAGTGGCTGCACACGCCCGGGTACCCAGGGGGCCTGCTGCCCAGGGCGACAGACGTGGTCGGAAGGCGCCCAGGCAGGAGGCGGCTGCCGCCGCAACAGGTGCGTGATGTGAGGGGCCTGGACACAGGGTGGGGGCGGGAGGGGGCTGTGGACGAGGGGACAGCACACGGCCCTTCTTCTCTTGGCTCTGAGCCCACCCACCCGGCCTGGGGGCCGCGTCTGAGCCTCCGAGAGGCGACTTGGGCTCCCCGTGCCCGAAACCAGCCACTCACCTCCTCAGACCCTGCCGGCGGGGAAGGCACGGCCGCGGGCTCCCTCCCCGCTTCCCCCGCTCTCGTCCATGCCTGAATCCCAAATGCCACGTCTCCGCTCGGGTGTCCTCCCTCCCTGAGGCCGGCATCGGGTCACCTGCCCAAAACCAGCCCGACCCACCTTGGTCCCGAGAGCCCAGGTGACCGGCCCCTGCTTTGCGCCCCAGCCCCCCCTGCCCAGGTGACCCGCCTGCCCCAGCCACGGACCCCACGTCCCTCCCTGCCCCTGCCCACTCCTCCTCTGCCCGAGGTCAGAGCCCCATCGGATGCGAGCCTGCCTGTGGCCTTGCGTCACCTCCCCGGCGGGGCCACCACTCTCCTGACCCACGCTCAGGTCACGCATCACGGAGGGTCACCCCAGCTCTGGATCCAGGAAGACTTCCGGAGGTATCGGCAGAGGGAAGGAAGGAAGGACAGCAGGGAGAGGCGGGATTTCAGAATAGGCATCCTCAAACTCCCGGGAAGGGAAGCCCTCTTTAAGCGCTCACCACGGAAGCACTCGGGCAGCGGGGCTGCTTCGGAACCGCACGGGGGGGGGGGGGGGGCCGGCGCCTCCGTCAGGGAGCCTGCGCCGCCTTCCTGGAAAGGGCCCTGCATACATTATTCCGTTTCATTTTCTCTTCCCTCGGACCTGTCGCCCGCCTTTCCGCGCCAGGAAACGGAGGCTCAGAGATGGCGAGGAACTTGCCCCACTGTTCGGCTTGAAAATGCCAGAGCCGCGTTCCGACACGGACGGCCGGGGGCACTCGCTCGGTTAACCGAGCGTTTGTCTCCAACGCCCGCCGTGCACCTGACGCTGAGCGGAGTGCTGGGGACACGGCGGTGACTGAGACCGGCCGGTCCCCTGGGGAAGACGGATGAGCGACCAGGCCGCCAGGATTGCTAAGAGCAGCAAGGAAGGCCCGGCGGCGTGGGGGGGGAGGGGGACAGAAGCAGGACTTCCCGCTGGAAGGTCTTGCTGGGGGAGGTCCCTCCCAGCTCCCAGGGAGCACCTGCAGGCTGAGCTCCAGCCGTCCACCGGGAGGGCCCTGGGCGGGGGGGCGGGGGGCGGCCTTCCTTTCAGTCTCTGCGCGTGAAACACCGTTTCTCTGAGCTGCACGGGTGACCTTCGGGCTGAACGGTGAGCCGTGACTGCTACATGACCCCTCCCGGGTGACACGGTGCGGGCCGCTCCTAGCCCGATGGACCGACGCCACAGACAGACGGTGACCAGGGGAGGCACGGGGCCTGCCCCCAACACGCACCCGCCGCCACTTTCTGGAAAAATTCCCAGGGCCCGCCGACATCCTCCTGTCGCCTTGTCGTCCCAAACGCCGTGTGTACGGCTACGGTCTGTGAGCCGGGCTCTAGCCGCCGCGTCCTGCTCGGCCCGCTCCGAGCCGAGTCTAGGCTGCCAAAGCCCCGGCTGAACGCGAGGGGCGCCCGCCAGCCCGGCCGCCCAAGGAGCGCGGGCCGCGGGCTGCTACCGCCTGGGCGAGCGGGTGGGCTCTCAGGCCAAACTGCACAATCCTGAGAGGCACGTGGTTCCAGCATCTGCTCCTGGGCTGTCGCAGCAAAGGGGGACATCTTCGTTTTAAGACAAATTTGTTCTCAGCACTCGATGCTACAACTTCGCTCGTTAGCGGTTTTCCCTGTGAGATTCATCTGATTTGAAATTTGCCCGAAGGCCCCAGGGTCACTCGAAGCTCTGCTCCCGGGTCCTGTGCGGTTGGGAGCGGCCCAGCGGCCCTAACCCAGGGCCCTCTCTGCAGGGGACGCGTCTGGAGACCTTTCGCACGGTTGGAAATCAAGGGCGCTGGGAGGTGGAGGCCAGAATGCGGCCTCACGGCCGGGGTGAACAGGGCGGCCCCAAGACAAAGAATTCCTGGGCTCGAAACGTCGCCGTGCTTGGGTCGAGAAGCCCTGAGGGACGAGGTGGCGCGGAGCACCACAGGCGGCCTGTGCTCCAGTGAACGTCCCCGGGCGGGGACGCCTGCGGTCCTGGGCCGAGAGCCGCCCCGGAACCTTCCCCTGGTCTCCGCAGGGACCTCGTTCTTCCCCACTAACCGGCAGGGGTGGGAGGAGGGCGCCGGCCGGCCTGTGCCTGTGCCGTCACCGCACCTGGGAGCACTCGCTGAGACGGGCCCGTCGCTGAGACCCGAGCAAGTCCGGGCGCAACGGCCTCGTCTGCCTCAGCACCCTGGAGCCGCGCTCACCGAGCAGCCTGTGCGCACGGCCCCCTGCGTGTCTCCAAGACCCGTGGTCACATCGGCGCGCGGCTGCCCGGTGGTGGGAGCCGGAGACCCATCCGTCCCGGGGTCCGGGTCTCAGGACTCACCGCGGGACCGTCAGTTCGCCGCCTCTCAGCTCCGCGTCCGTCCGGCCCGGCCTACGGGGTGGGAGCCGCGCCCTGTAAACGGTCTCCTTTGCCCGCTGGTGCGAGACGAGGCCAGGCTGCTGAAGGCGCCGGACAGCCAGCCGCGGGCGGGAGGCCCGGTGGTGCCCCCTCTTCGGGGAGCTTCCCCATCACCCCGAGGCCGCAAACCACCCCGGCTGCCGGCGGCGGCTCCCTGGACTGGCTCTGGTCCGCCTGCACCCTCCCGGGAGACTGGCGGCCGGCGGGCAGGCCGCGTGTCCCGCGAGGACGGGCCTTCGGCGAGGTCCGAATGCCAGGCTCTGTGGGCGGGCTCCTCCCGTCTCCCCGAGCTGGACGGTGGCACCCACGCTCGCCGCGCCTGTCCTCACGCCGTGTCTTCAACCACCTCTTATCGGGAAGAATCTTCCTGCCGAGAGTTCCCGGCCTCGTGGCCGGTGTGGTTTCTGTGTCCCGTCCAGGCCCTGACCGGTCGCCTCTGCCCCTGAGCCCCAGGGGGAAGCGGTGCTCGCGCTCGCCAGGCCCCCAGGACGCGGCTCTGGTTCCGCCTCTGGGCGCTCCTCGCCGGGTGAGGCGAGACCCAGGGCGAGCTGAAGGCGAAACTGGTACTGGACATGCAAACGCGTCGGCAACGCAGCTCGGGGCGCGTTGCCAGGCCTGGACGGCAGGAGTGCTCTGGGCAGACGCCGGGAAACCCGGGGAGCAAGCCAGCGTGTGGTCTGTGGAAGGGGCCGGAACCTAGGAGGGCTGCGTTCTGGTTCCAGGTCGGAGCCCGGTCAGCAGGCCGTCCTGAGGAGGCCGCTGGAGCGCTGGCCCGTTTCTGCGCGGCGTCGGCCGCACTGGCCTCCATGGGGCGACAGTCGGCTCGCCTGCTGCGTGCCCGACCTACAAGGCTCCAGCCAGCGGCACGGGGCGGTCGGGACTCCGGTATCTGGCCAGGACAACCAGCTGAGCCGGGCACCGTGGGCGGGGGGCTGTGGGCCTGCGAACCCTCCAGGCCCGACCAGCAGGCCCCGAGGCACGTCCTTCCGGCCTGTGCCCTTGGAGGGGGCCCGGCAGCCACTCGGGGTGCACGCGGGGCCGGGTGAGTGTCTGACGCACAGCAGACGCTGCTGGCTCCGTCTGGGGTTCTTCGATGACTGGTGCGTCCTCCTCAGTGGGGGCTGCTCTGTCCCTTCCCTACCCACCCCCTCCTGCCCTGTTCCCCGCGCCCCTCCCACCAAGCTCGGGACCACCCACCCTTGTTCACCAGCCCCCTGCACACCCTCCTCTCTCTGGCCCTGCCCGAAGCCCTGCCCCCTGCCCTGGCCCCCACGGACCCCGTGTCCCTGAAGCCCCCGGAGCAGAGGTGTGTGTCTCCAACATGCGGCACCTCCCCGCCTGGCCCAGCCTCCCCCAGCCCCCCCACACCCGTGCTGGGGTCCTCCTGCCCGCACCAGCCGCTGGCCGTCCCCCACGAGCCCCTCGTCCGGATGGTTCTGGCAACCCCCCATCAGACTGACCCCATCCCCAGCTCCTCCTCAGCTCCCGTCCCCCTCCCCAGGGCCTGGCTTCCAAACCCCCAGAGCCTCCCCCTGCATTGTAGCTGCTGGGTCACCATCAGCAGAGGAGGGGTTGGGGGGAGGGCCACAGGAAACCCCTCTCCACGCACCCTCCCAAAGGGCTCCCGCCCCTCTCGTTAACACAGACTGAGAGACCTCCGCAGGGACACCTGATCCCCACCCACCCCTAGGTCGCCCTGAACGGCGGGTCAGAAGCCGGCGGCAAGCATGGAGCCTGGAGGGGAGCGCACTGTGCCCTCTCTGACCTCATCACGCCTCAGTGTACCTATCTGTGAAATAGGAAAAATCAGGCATCTCCCCCTTAGGGCTACCGGAGCACTACAGGAATCCACTCGTGCCAAGTGCCCAGCAGACTGTGCGCGTCCGCCGAGAGTCATTGCGGCCGTGGTCCCCGCCAGGGTCATCTGAGGGCAGGACAGCTCGAACGCCACGGAGAGGCGCCTGCTGACCTGGAGCCTCGTCTGCGAGGCTGCTCTTGGCCGTCGAGTCGCGCAGGGGCCTCAGCTCAGGGCTCTGTCCCTCCCGTGTCTCATGTCTGTCTACACTTCAGAGCCCGCGTTTGCCAGGTGGGGACCAGCGGGGCTGCAGGCCCCAGACCGCCAGGGCAGGGAGGGCGCCTCCCCCCTCTTTTGCTGTGGTCTTACTGGGACCAGTGCCCGCTCTCCTCTGAGCCTCCCCACCAGCCCCCAGGCCTGTGTCACACGGAGACCACTGTCCCAGCAGGCCTGCCCTGACCCTCCACGGTCCGTGCGTCTCTCCGGCCTCGGTGCCTGCACCGTGACCCCCTCGGAGCCGGCCCAGGTCTCCCGTCTCCCAGGAAGCACTGGGTGCCTGAGTTTGCCACCGCCCCCTTCGGGGTGAGGCGGGGGCCCTCTCTCCATGGGCTGAGGAAGCCAGAGGCAGAGTCTGCGGGGAGGTGAGGGCTGCCCTGGGGACCGGCGGCTTCCAGCCTCCGGTGGCTTCCGAGCTGGGAGCCTGGAGGACAGCAAAGCAGCCGGCTCGGGCCTGCCCTTCCTGAAACAGGGCAGCGTGCGGCTGGGCCCCAGCGCGGGAACCACCGGGCAGGGGGAGCTTGAGGCGGAACACGAGCACCTGCCGAGGCGGAGCGGGCTGAATCCACGCGGGAGCGACCGCAGGAGGTCGGGAAGTGCCTCGTCCCATGACCTTGTGCTGCGGGGCCACTGGGGGGGGGGCGGGGGAAGAGAGGGCGTGGGGAGCGGGGGCGACTCTGCGTGCGGGCGAGGGACACTGCCGTTTCCCTAAGGCTGACCGACGCGCAAGGGGAGGTTTCCGACGCGCCAGACGGAAACCCAGGCCAGCCCCGCGCCCGCCCAGGGCGATCCCGCCACAGGGAGACGCCCCCAGAGCCACGCTAGTGGGTGTCACCGGTGACCACGCTGTGCGAAGATGGGTGTCGGCTCCGGACAGCCCCTCCCCCACCCTCCCTGGTCCATCAAATCCACAGCCCCCAGGACCTGCCCCGGAGGGGCCGGTTAACCCTTTATGGCCCGAGGTTCTGTCAACAAAGCTGGGAGAGGCCTTCTCACGGGGGAGGGGATCGCTCTTCGAACATTAAGAAGAGAGAGAGCTTCGTAGTGTCCCTTGGTCACACAACGTGTTTATACAACTGGCCATCCCTACAACCGTTCCCTGGTTGTGTGAAACGAGATTATAGCGTTTTCGACGTGGGGCCCCTGAAAGTCCTTGCCAAGGGCCATAAGGGGTTAAAACGGCTCTCTCAGCAGCAGCAGGCAGGAATACAGTCTCAGGGCCTTGGAAACGCCAACCACCCCGCAAAGCCAAGACCCAAGCAGCCGGCGTCTTAGGAAGACCACCGGCCTCCCAGAGCTGGGGAGGCGGCACTCGGAAACCTCCGACTTGGTCCCAGAGCATTTCTGCTGGTGCCCCCGGGCATTCCAGCGCTCGCGCCCACCTACCGAACCCCGGAGTCCTGCTGGCGAGGCCGGAGTACGCGTTCCCGCTGGGCGAGGACGTGGCCGGGCTGGAGAGAGGGCTGTAGGAAGAGGGGTCTGCTGGGTACGTGTGGCTCGTTCCGATCCCGAAGGGAGACGACTGGGTCTTGCCGGACTGGGAAGGGATTTGCTACAGTCAGGACGCGGCAGAGAGAAGGGAAGTGTCACCCGCAGGCCCCAGGCGGGTGGCTGCCACCCCAGCGGCCGACAGTGACTCCCCACAGCCCTCCCGGCCAACCGGCACGGGCCTGGCATGGGGCCACGGTGTGCGGGCCCAGGAACTGCGGGACGTGGGCCCCGCGTCTCCGGGGCCGGTCTGGGTGGGCCCGCCCGGTCCCCCAGTGTTCTGGGCTCAGGCAAACGCCGTAAGGGACACCCGCCTCACAGCGACGCCAGGGAGCTGGGCGCGTCCCCGGGGCGGCGCTCCCATGCTCTCCGGCGGGGCAGACGGGGGTCCAGAACGGGACGCGCCTGGCGGAGTGCCCCTGCGTGGCCGGCGCTCAGTGCTGCCCCGTCTCGGGGCCAGGATCCAAGGAGAGCAGACCCCGGGCGCTCCCAGCAGCTTGGCGCCCGGGGCACCGCCGTCTCCGAAGCCCCTACCTGTCCGGGAAAGGGCGGCCGGCTCCCCGTCCACGCCACCTGACTCTGGTTCAGCTGTCGGGAGACCTGGGACATGCTGTGGCCCGCCGACGAGGAGGACTGGATGTCATTCACGCCGGGCACGTGGACCACGGAAGAGCTGCAAGGCACGAAACCACTTTCGTCCCCGGGAGACGCCTCGGGCGCCCGCCACGCTGGCCCCTGGGCCACCTCCCCGTACAATCCCATATGTGGCCTCCGTCCGTCTCCCCAGGACGGCACGTCCCTGGACAAAAAGGCCCCCGGTCTGTCACCGCTGCCCTGGGCCTCTTTGTCCCCAGCAGGCCCCGCTCTCTCCTCCACGGGGGCCCAGACCCCGCCCGTGGGAGAAACTCCTCAGAATAAAAATCTGCCTCAGCATGGACTTGTGGCTTTGGGCTCTGGTTAATTTGTGCCTTAGGGGCCGCCTGCGGGGCTGAAGGATTCAGGAAACGGCCTCGGGCTGTCAGCTGGGTCCTTCTGAACAGAGGAGAGAGCCTGCAGTGGAAGCTGGGCCTGGGCCTCGCCCAGCCCCCCAGGGCACACTACTTACCCCCCCCTCCCCCGTGTGTCACAGGGTGCGTGTCCCCGGGCCTTCCCCCCCTCCGTGTCACAGGGTGCATTTCCCCGGGCCTTCCCCCCCACCTCCGTGTCACAGGGTGCGTGTCCCCGGGCCTTCCCCCCCCTCCGTGTCACAGGGTGCATCTCCCCAGGCCTCCGCCCCCCCCTCCGTGTCACAGGGTGCATTTCCCCGGGCCTCCCCCCCCACCCCCTCACCTTGTGTCACAGGGTGCATTTCCCTGGGCCTCCCCCCCCCGCATGTCACAGGGTGCGTGTCCCCGGGCCTCCCTCCCCTCCGTGTCACAGGGTGTGTGTCCCCAGGCCTCGCCCAGCGCTCCCCAGAGGCGCCTGGGCTATGCTGCCTCGGTACACACAGGCTGGGGCCGAGGCCGGCGGCACCACGGCAGGACGCGGTGAGGACACACTTAGGGGTATGTCGCAAGGCCGCTCTGCTGGGACTCAGCGCCACCTCTGACTGCCGTTTGCCCCACACCCTTCCCCCCTCAAACCATCGCGGGCCCCTTGGATTTACAGGAAACTCAGCCCGTTCCACAGGCTTGGGGCCTTGGGGAATCCACACATCCCTCCCTCCCTCCATCATCCCTCCATCCATCATCCCTCCTCCACTCCCACCCCACAGGCGAGCAGTGGGCGAGCGCCCTCCGGAGGCCGGCCCTGCACAGGGGCCGACGTCCTCCCCGGCTCCCTCCCCACCCGGCCAGCCTGCGTCTCCTCCACGACTGCCCTCCAACTTCTGTTTCTATGATGACAGCCTCACGCCAGCTCAGCGTCTCAAGCTGGACCGTCGGTCCCACGACAGTCTGCAGCCTCACTTTCCACTCTTCCCCCCGGCACACGGCCCCCGACTTTCTCCCAGACCCCACTGCCTCAAGGCTCTCTCCCCCTCCGGCTCCCTGGCGTGGCATTCAAGGCCTCTGCGGTCCCCTCCTGTTTCTCCCAGATCGAAGCCTCTCCTGCCTCTCAGCTCTGCTCAGCACTTCCCCATACTTCCCCGAGGCCCTCGAGCCCCGTCGCCTTGTGGAGTGACAACCTGACCTTTGCTTCCGGGCTCAGCTCAGGAGTTGGCCGGGCCTCCCCCGTCACGCCACCGAGGGCTGCGCCCTCCTCACCTCTGGCCTCTGCGCCCTCCTCACCTCTGGCCTCTGCGCCCTCCCCGCCGCCCTGCTGCAGACCCAGGGACTGACTCGAGTGTCTCGGGGACTGGAGGAGCACGTGCCCAGGCCAGGGGCGGTGCAGAGCCCGGCAGGGAACCGTGACCGGCCGCCGTGTGCCCAGTACAGGGCAGCCGGTGACACGGCAGCAGGAGAGAGGAGTCCCGTGCCGCAGGAGGGGCCGCCGGCAGTGAGCACGGCAGGCTGAGGCGCAGCTCGCTGGGCTGCCATCTTGTCCTGCCGTCCCCAGACCAGAGACGCGCGGCCTGTGGGCCCCGGAGGCCCGGAGCCCTGGGGCAGGCTGCATCCAGGGATGCCCAGCTGGAGGGCTGGCCGCGGCCACCCCGGCTCCGGGTCTGCCGACCTGGGGCGCGGCCGCCGAGCCAGCTGCTGCTTCTCCAGGCCCGTCTGCGGACAGCGGGGCAGCAGGAGCCTGCGAGAGCCCCTCCCCCGGGCCGTCGGTCCTGCCTGCCGGGTCCTGGCCCCTGTCTGCACCTGACGCTCCGAGTCTCCTCCGCCGTTCCTCCTGTCTCTGAGCCTCCTTCCCCAGCGGGCGATAGCAGCTCGTCTGCCGGCAGCGTCGGGGCTCCCAGGGCGGAAGCGGAACCCCGGCCTGGCCCAGCGCCCGCAGGGCGACAGCCCCCGACTGGAGTTTGCAGAACTCGCTGCACACGGAGCCGAGCTCCGAGGCCCGGGGCTTCCCCGGGGAGGGCCTCCCCGTGCCCCCGGGGCCCCCCACCAGCACGCACCTGAAGGCCTTCCCCGAGTGTCCCGGGGGGAAGGGGCTCCCCTGGGAGTAGACCTGCTGCGTCCCTGCCGCCGACGCCGAGGCCATCATCTTCTTCTCCGCTAGGAAGAGCATGGCAAGGGTCACGTCCAAGGGCTCCCGCCCTCCAGGCAGCGGGGGGGGGCAGCGGGGGGGGCAGGGGGCGTCCTCCAGGGCTCCCGCCCTCCAGGCAGTGGGGGGGGGGGAACGGGTCGTCCTCCAGGGCTCCCGCCCTCCAGGCAGCGGGGGGGTGGGGGGGGGGGGCCGGGGGCGTCCTCCAGCAGGACTCGCCTGCTCCGCCCACGGGGGCACGGCTGCTCTCACGGGGCTGGGCCACACGCCGCCGGAGGGCAGGCCCTTCCCGAGAGCCGGGAAGACGGAAAGAACCAACGGAAGTCCTTTCCCAGACACTGTTTTACCGCCTCCTCCCAAGCCCGTGGAGGAGTCACACGGCTCCGGCGCGCTCGGCGCCCTGGGGCGGGCCCCAGCTCTGCCCTGCCGTTCCCACCCCCCTGCCGGCCCACCCACAAGGCACTGGAATAAAGGAAGTCGAAGTCAGTTACGGGACAATTATTTTGTGCCTCGACGGACCCCTCGCCCCTGCCCATCTCTGGCTCGGGGGGACGTGAGCAGTGATGGACCCTCAGGCCGTGGGCTCGGGGCGGAGAGGGCGGGCTTCCTTGACCAGGCGCCAAAGAGCTCACGTGTGCACGCCACCTCTGCGACGTTCTGATAAACCAAGGCACCGGGCGGCCTTCTGGGTCCGCGTCCTTTGCAGCAACGGCAGGGAGCCCGCTGGAAAACCCTCCAGCGTGGGAGCGGCTTGGGCTCTCTCGGGCCTGCTTCTGACCCGGTCCGCAGGCCCGAGTCTCACGGGCAGAGACGGAGCTAAAGCTTTCAGGGGGAAGGCGCCCCAGGGCTTGTGACCATCCACGCGACCTAAGCTGTCACTTTCCTACGTACTCACGGTTTTTGGTGGTTTGGGTAAATGAGAAACGCATTTCTTCCTAAGTGCTCTGAGACACTCGTAGGGTCCAAGGTTACGCGTGTACACAGGTACATAAGGATTTGCGGTTATCGTTCCGTCTTCTGAGCCCGCCGGGATCTGCTTGATCTGTCGGAGATGGAGAATCGCCATCGAGCTCTCTTGCTGCGACGTGGCTCCGTCCGGATTTTCTTGTGTTTCCGTTATTTTGGCTTTCCCGTGTTCCGACGCCCACGACACACATACCTGCCCCTTCGGGTCCCGCTCGTATCTGTACCGTATCTGTAGAAAACAACCATCTCAGCGGGGCGCCCGGGCGGCTCAGTCGGTCGAGCGTCTGACTCTTGATTTCAGCTGAGGTCATGATCTCACAGTTCGTGGGTTCAAGCCCCACCTTGGGCTCTGCACTGACGGCGTGGAGCCTGCTTGGGATTCTCTCTCCTCCTCTCTCTCTCTGCCCCTCCCTGGCTCACTCTCTCTCCCAAAATAAATAAACTTAAAAAGAAAAGAAAGGACCCATCTTCGCTCTCGGCTCTCAGACGCCTCCACGGGCACCACTCCTCGGGGGAAAGGGTTTCACGTCACGTCGTTCGGACTCCGGCGGATCTCGGCAGTGTGTCGCTCTGGAGTTACTGGCCGGGAGTCCCTGAACACCAGCGACCTCATCGTCCATGACATTCACGCTTCCTTTCTCACCAGCTCACTTTTTTTCTGAGTCTCTTGCAATTTGCTAAAAACGTCCTCGTCTTTTCTTGTGAGACTTCCTTCCTTCCTTCTCCTTTCGCCCTTCGAGAGCGGCTATTTTTAAACACACTGGAAGCTGTGTTTCTCTCTAAATGTCAGAGTAAAAAACCACTTCGTGCCGATGGGAAACTTCTGTGTGACCCCTGACCCAGACCGCGTCTGGATCTTTGCTGAGTTGATTCGATTCGGGTTCTTATTCATCCTGTATACCGTTTGTGTCGCCCGACCATTGCTACGCCGACTCTCGGGGCGCGCGGCCCTTCACACACCGGCTTCTCGACCTGTCGCTTCCGTTCCTGTCTTCTGTGCCTCGATTCACTCCACACACGAGCGCCGTGCCCGGGCGGCTGTGTTCTCAGGAAGCCGAAGCAGACGGCCCGTGTCCGAGGAGTCTCCGCGGCTTCTCGGCTGCGAGCGCCGCCCGGTCGGGGGAAGCGCTGTGTTTCCGATCGTCCTCCCTTCCCTTTTTCCTGTGGGGTACCTTCCCCGTTCTGTCACCTTCATGGGAAGGTGTCCGTGTTTGCGGAGCATCACAATTCCAAATGGATCCCCAGGAATACTGCGGGGACCCGGTGGGACATCCTGGCTCCTGTGAGAGGAAGAGCAGCCCCTTCAGACGTGCTGTTTCCGCTCTCGTCGCGGACGTGGAGAGACAGGCCTGTGGCGGCGGCTGGCCTGTGGGGACGGCCCGCGGGGACAACAGCGGAGAGCTTCCCGGCGGTGCCAGGCGGGTGTGTTCTGTGCTGGCGGCCGGACACTGCGCCACGCCGGCCCGTGGCACTCCGGGGTGGCGGCTCCGGCACCTTCCTGGCTCTCTCGCACTCGGTCCGCAGCCCAGCCGGGAGGACGGCGGTGTCGCCGCCACCCGTGCCGTCCTCAGGAGGGCTGAGATTTGGTCTTCCGAACGTCCCAGCTCCTCGGTCCCGCAGGACGCGGTGGGGTCCCTTCTGATCAGCGTCCCGCGCTTCCTCTGGGCGGGCGGCTGGTCTCCCCCTAACTGCACTGAATCTTGCAGGAAGTCCTCGAACACAAGAAGATGGAACCCTTTTTCTTAAGTTTGGAACGACAGAGCTGTTTCCAGACTGCTGGTCTCAGCGGAAAGCTGCCCTGGGGGGCGGGGGGCGCTGCACACGGGGGCTTCTGTCCGGGAGCGAGGCGGATGCAGGCAGAGCCCTGCTGGCCACCGCTAGGCGGTCACGGACACCCGCGTATGCGTCTCGAACCCAAACCCTCGGATTTAGGAGGCGAGGGGTCCGGGGCCCAGGTAGCAGGTGAGCGGGGAGCGAGGCCAGGAGCCGAGGGTTCCATTTGGACTCCTGCACTTGGCGCCCGTTCACACCCGCTGCCTCGGGGCGGCCGTCTGGAGGGCCCCGCGCCCGCGCCCTCGGCACGCCAGCGCGTTCGGGGACTTACACGCACTGATGCCCGCAAACATCTCGGCGAACCGGGGGTCCCGTTCCTGGGAGAAGATGCCGTCTGCCTTCTCCACGGACTTCCCTGCCTCGTGGACGCCGGCCGGGAGGCTGGGGACGGGAACCTGTTTGCACATTAAAACACAACGGCGTCCCGCATGTGAGACAGCTCGTGTTCCCAGCCTCTTTGGGTCCCCGCCCTCCGGACTCGCTGGCCGCTCGGGCTGTGCGGTTTGATGGGGGCGGGGGGCTTGTCCGCAGACAAGGGCCGAGAACAGTCGGGTGCGGTGTGCGTTGGAGGTCACAGGAAGGACAACCGAGTCACACGGATGCCTTACAGAGAGAGGACTAATAACCAACCTACCCTGGACACTGAAATGTGGACTTACAGCCTAACGTAGGTGGCAGGCCCAACACGACGCACCTTGTGGTTTCTGTACACGAGGAGGGACGGAGGGGAAGGGAGGAGAGAGGGAGGGGAAGGGAGGAGGGAGCGAGGGGGAAGGGGGGAGGGAGGGAGGGGGAAGGGGGGAGGGAGAGGTAGGGAAGAGGGAAGGAGGAGAAGGGAGGAAAGGAGGAGAAGGGAGGAGGGAGGGAGGGGAAGGAGGAGGCAGAGGTAGGGGGAAGGGAGGAGAGAGGGAGGAGAGGGGAGGAGGGAGGGAGGTAGGGGGAAGTGGGGAGGGAGGGAGAGGAAGGGAGGAGGGAGAGGGAGGGGGAAGGGAGGAGGGAGGGAGAGGAAGGGAGGAGGGAGAGGGAGGGGGAAGGGAGGAGGGAGGGAGAGGAAGGGGGGAGGGAGGGAGGGGAAGGGAGGAGGGAGGGAGAGGAAGGGAGGAGGGAGAGGGAGGGGGAAGGGGGGAGGGAGGGAGGGGAAGGGAGGAGGGAGGGAGGGGAAGGGAGGAGGGAGGGAGGGGAAGGGAGGAGGGAGGGAGGGGGAAGGGAGGGAGGGGGAAGGGAGGAGGGAGAGGGAGGGGGAAGGGGGAGGGAGGGAGGGGAAGGGGGGAGGGAGGGAGGGGAAGGGAGGAGGGAGGGGGACAGTGCAGGCAGAGTGGGGACCTGTCGCAGGGCAGAAGGGGCATGGGGGAAGAGAGGGACCCCCACAAGGCAGGACGGCCGGCCGGGGAGGGGAGGGCTGACACGGTTGGAAACCGCCTGTCGGCTTCCGAGCCTGCCGGGCCAGCACTCGGGCTCACACAGAGCCTGTCACGGCCCAGCCCTGCAGGGCGGTCAGAGGACATCCCCTGGGGACCTGCGTCTTGCGCTTGGTGGGTGGACAGAGCACTAACGCCTGCTGGGCTGGGGACATCAAGCTAAGGGTTGAACTTAGTCCCCCATCTCTTGGCCCCTAGACAGTGCCTACTGGGAAAGAATCTTCCAGAAGTTCACCTGCGACAGGTCGTACGATGACAGCCCGTCTCTCTGGTGCACTTCCAACTCCGCCTGCTGCTGCTGGAGCTGCCTGCAGAACGAGAGGTCAACAGGGTCACCAAGAGCAGACGCAGTGGCCGCGGGCCGAACCAGAACCTTCCCCCAACCCAAAGGACGGTGGGTGACACCCTGTGGGCCTTTATGTGGTTTTCAATTTCTACTTATTTTATTTTATGACTTTTTACACTTTATTTTGAGAGAGAGAGAGCGTGAGCAGGGGAGGGGCAGAGAGAGAGAGAGAGAGAGAGAGAGAGAGAGAGAGGGAGGAGAGTCCAAGCAGCCTCCGTGGGGTCAGCACAGAGCCTGACGCAGGGCTTGAACTCATAAACCGTGAGATCACGACCTGAGTCGGATGTTTAACTGACTGAACCACCCAGGTGCCCTTTTGATTATTTTTTAACGCCCAAAATCCAGACTCCAAGCCCTGTATTTCAAGTTCATGTTGCCAATGTTTAGCAAATACATTTTGGTTTATGATTTCGTTTTATGCAGGGCAAAGGACACCACATTAAAACAAACTGTTAAGGCAGAGTTCAGATGGACAGAAGCCCTCAGCTTCAGCCAGTGATGACCTACAAGCTGGGGGGGGCACGTGGCCTCACCTCCCCCAGTCCACACGCTGGACCCCCACAGCGTTACTGGACCTCACGCTCAGCACGAAGGGGCTGCCCCGGGGGGCTGCCTCGTGGCCAGGGCCTGGCCTGGCGCCTCTGGCCCTGCTCTGTGCCCCGCAGGCCCCCAGGCTGCCTCGTTCGGGACAGAAAACGACTCCTTATGGGAAATGGCTCCTTTACGTCTGAGAAGGTGGAAACTGGGGTGTTTTCAAGGGACGGCGAGCCCCGCAGCTCAGAGCCTGATGCTGGGCCGGACGACGGTGTCTCTTTCAGGTCCGCCGCCAACAGGAATGACCGGCGAAAAGCGACTAGCAGGGTACTGACCCGAGTCACACGCCCCCGGCCGACGCCAGCACAAACATACAAGCCACACGTGACGTATGGTCACACGGCAAGCGGGGACAGGGAGACACTTCCACCCTTAAAATAAACAAGTGCCAGCTAGAGCTGAGATCCTTCACCTACGAAGCTGGTAAAAACACGCTCGGCGTGGCGGCCTGCGCAGAAAGTTCCGGCGGGAGGCGCGCCTGTGCCCTCCACACACCCGCGGCCCCGGCAGGCACCGCCACGCACGCTGGGCTCACAGAGGGGGCCGATACCACTCCAAGGGGGTATCTTCTGAACTCCCTTCACAACGGAGCGCACCGAGGCCCCGAGAGTCTGGGGGTCTGTGGAAAAGAGGCCGTGCCCCGAGGAGTGGGCGACACCAGAGGGTCTGGGGCCGGGGCTACGCCACCGCGTAAGGACAGCCCCCTGGGAGGGCCAGGGAGGCCTGGGCTGGCCTGCTGGGGCCCAGCGACGAGAGCCGGTGGGCGAGGCGGCCTGCCGGGGCCTGGCCTCGGTGCCGGATGCCACCGCAGGGCGGGGGGTGGGGGGTGTCACCAGAGTCCCGCCCCACAGCCCCCCGGCCAGTGCCTCTACCGGCCAAACAGCTGGAAGCCAGAGAGCAAGGAGGCCACGCTGCCCGTCCGTCTGGAGGCGAACGTCGGTCCGTCCCCGCAAACAGGCAAACGTGAGTGGGCACAGGCCACCAGGCTGGCGGGCGGCGGAGGCTGAGTGTGGATAGGTCGTCTCGGTCCAAGTGCGGGCTGTCTGGGTCACTCGGACCAAGCCCCCCTACTTACAGACCACTTCTGCTCCCGGGGGCCGCCAGCAGAGGGTGTCCACACCCCCACCGCGACGGAGACGGCACAGGTGCCCGGCCAGTCTCACTCCCCCCCATTTTTTTTTCTTTCTATATTTTTTAGAGAGAGAGAGAGAGTTAGAGCGAGCAAGGGAGGGGCCGAGGAAGGAAGACACAGAATCCCAAGCAGGCTCCGAGCTCCGCGCAGAGCCGGACGCAGGGCTCAATCCCATGACTCTGGGATCATGACCTGCGCGGAAACCGAGAGGCGGACGCTCTCGTCCGGCTGAGCCGCCCAGGCGCCCTCTCTGTTGCGGAGCTCGCTGCTTCTCGAGGCAGCGCTCCGGCCCCGGAGAGGAGCAATGACAAAAAGTCTGTCCCCAAAACAGCCCGAATCTACCTTCTAACGAGTCCCATTTTGAGTTCCGATCCTGCTGCCTGAGACACAAGATCCCCTGAGTTCTGTTCCTACAGTCTTCTCAGCAGCCAGAGGGAGGTACGGTCGGAACACCGCTCGCCGGCAGCCGTGTCCGCACGTGGGCCTGGCCGTGGGTCCTCCCCCCCGACCCCCGTCAAGGGAAGACCACTCAGAAGGGAACCCCGTTGGGGGACCAGTGGCCAGTTTATTTAGAACCTAGCCCGGACGAGCCGCCTGTCCTGGGAAGCGTACTGGACCGTCGGCACCATTCCGGGGGACGGCGAGGCTGGCCCCACAGGGTGTGGGTGCTCCCTGGCGCGGCCAGCGCCCACGGGAGGACACAGGAGTCCTCGAGGAGCGCAGCGTGCTGACTGACCCCAGGGCCAGGATGCGGGGAGAACACACAGCCGGTCTCCTGACCTGGGTGCGAGTGCCCGGGGGACAGGGGAGCCATCACACACGGGACTGTCCCCTCAGGCCGTCTGGAGCCACACCCGCGACGGCAGGAGACAGGTGCACTAAAACGGTTTTTAGAAGAATTGCTATTTCCAAAAACTTGGGAAGAACCAACACAACGCTCTGTAGAAACATCCGAACCTTCTGTGTCGTCCTGCTCGTATCTGACGGCTCTGCTGTTTCTCGTACGCCCTGCGGCTCCCTGAAGCACGAGGGGCCTCCCCCCGCCCGCACTGTGGGGCCCCTGCCGCCTCCCCACTTCACAGACGCACAAAGCGAGGCCCGGAATCCCCACAGCGTGCCCTGAGCGGCCGCCGGGCGGGAGCAAGCCCGTACCGTGGGGTTTCTGTTGGACTAGAGCAGTGCTCCTGTGGAACCGCCTTCTCTTCCTTCCACCACGTTCCAGAGCCCAGCCTCCAGCCCCCGGCGCTCTCCCGGGGAAACCTCTCCCCCTGGGACCCAGCCCGTGTCCAGCCCGGAGAGCACGCCGGGGAGGGGGCCAGACCACCGTGCGGGGCGGCGTGCCGGGAGGACGGGCCCGCGCTGCCAGTGTGCGCCAAGGTGTCAGGAAGGGCAGGGGCGTCCTGGCAGGAGCCCGCTCTCGGCTCTGACCCCTCCTGGGCCTGAGAAAGCTGCTTTCACAGGAGGGAGAGGGCAGGGTCTCCAGGGTGGCCCTTGGGTCCCCAGGGCCCCGACCGCACTCCCGCTGCGGTCCTGCCGCCGCCAGCTCTCCCACGCTGGGCGCTGGGAGGAAGTGCTGACCCGCCCGCCCCGTCCTGACCAGCTTCCTCGGACACTTCGCGGCCACAGAAGACAAACCAATCTCGGCGTGCTGGCGAATTCCGGAGCGGCGGGAACTCGGCCCCCCAGGGGACTCTGACCGCCAGCCCGTGTGCGGGGACGGCCCACACGCCGAGCGCCCCCCCATCCGCTGGGGACAAGAGCCCACGATGGGACACCAGCTGCGTCAGCGCAGCCTCCCTGCACCAGGGAGGTGTGCCAGCCTGCGGACAGAGGGTCTTACTCAGCCTGAGTCGGCGTGTGCCGGCCACGAGGGGACAGGCAGGCGGCAGTGACCTCTGGGAGAACCGGGGTCTGCCAGGAGGCACGCGGGGCACCACGAGCTCGGCCGGCCCGAGCACGGCTAACAGGGCCCGCCGCGGACCGAGTGCCGTCTGTGCGCCCGTCTGGAAGGGCCCCGAAAGGCCCTGCAGGGGTTTCCGGCCGCCTCTGTCCAGGAGCAGCGGGAGCGTGCGTTACGGAGATGGCTCCTCGGGGCCGGCCGGACGGCGGTCCGGGAAGAGGACGGACGTCCCGAGACAGGGTGGAGGCCAGGGCGCCGGGGAAGAGTCGGGGAAGGAGGTCTCGGGCCCGAGAGAGTCCCGGACAGACGCTGCGGGGCCCGTTCCCTGCCAGGCTGTCGGCAGCAGGAGCACGGAAGGGCAGGACGCAGGACGAGCCCCAGGCTGCGGCCTGCCGACAAGCGAGCGTCAGCCCCGCGGGCCCTCCGCTCCCGGGCTCCTGCCCCCTGCAGCCAGGTGGGCTGTGTGGTCACAGGGTTACGAAGCCGTTCGGCGGCCTTGGGACGGAGCTGCCAGGACGGCCCCAGAGCCGTCTACGAGGAGCTGGGAACCAGGAGCGCCCAGCTGCCAGCCCATGTGTGCACAAACATACCGAACGGCTCCTGCTCGGAGCAGCCCACGTTGTGTCTCCAGGACAGAGTCGGCCCCGAGCACAGAGACGAGCACAGAGATGCACAGCCAGCGCAAGGAACCGAAGCCGGTGCTCCCCGGGCTGCTTCCCGCGTCCCCGCACCGACGAGCCGGGAACACGCAGGGGGATACACGCCTTCTTTTCGGGAGCCGCACACGAGCGCTAGCTGCCACGCTCTCCCGTTCTTCGGGAGGGCTCTCTTGCACACTCGGGACTGAAGGCGCTTAGACTTGTAGTTCCCGCCTCCGCCCCCCATTCCTGCCCTCACCCCGCCCCGCCCCGCCCCACCCCTGCCCCTGCTCCTGCCACCGCCCCCCATGCCTGCCCTCACCCCGCCCTGCCCCACCCCTGCCCCTGCTCCTGCCCCCCATGCCTGCCCCCACCCCACCCGCCGCCCCGACTCACCCCTGCCCCCCATGCCTGCTCCCACCCCTGCCCCTGCCTCTACCGGCCCCGCCCCTGCCCCCCATGCCTGCCCCCACCCCGCCCCACCCCTGCCCCCCATGCCTGCCCCCACCCTACCCCGCCCCTGCCCTCGCCCCGACTCACCCCTGCCCCCCATGCCTGCCCCCACCCCTACCCCTGCCCCCACCGGCCCTGCCCCTGCCCCCATGCCTGCCCCCGCCCCACCTCACCCCTGCCCCCCCTGCCCGCCCCCCCTGCCCCGCCTCACCCCTGCCCCCCATGCCTGCCCCTGGGCACAGAGCGGTCGTGGACCTTTCCACGGAGTCTGCGGTCGAGCGGTTGTTGCTGCCCTCTGCTGCCCAAGGCAAACAGCTCCTGCTGGCCCCACCCAGGGAGGGCCACTCCGTCCCCTCGCCTTAAGTTTCTCCCGAGGGTGGTCTCCTCCCCTCTGACCCCAAAGAGCTGACAAGAGCACGTGGGACCACGCCCCGTAGGGAACACTTGTCCTGTGTGTCCGAGCCGCAGGACCCAGACCCGGAGATCACACCGCTGCGGGGGGGGGGGGGGGGTAATACGCCCTCAGGTGAACCGAGTGCACCATCCTGCAACCGGACCGTCTCAGGCCCGGGGAGAGGAGGAGCGCGGGCTTTCTGCAGCTCGGAGCCGCGGCCCCCGTCTGCTCCCGCTGTCGCTACGGCCAGGGATGCCGTGACCAGAAGACGGAGAGAGAAGACCCCAGCCCAGGGCAGGCCACGGGGGAGGTGAAGAGCGAGCAGGCGGTCACACAGCTCGGGGGCAGCGAGCAGCAAGAGGGAGTCGCCGATGCCGGGCCCCAGCCCCCGTGGCCGCGGAGAGAGTCAGACAGAGTTGGGGGTGAATGCCACGCTGTGAGGGGTTATGAAGGGATGGACGGCCGAGGGGGCCCCGACAGAGAGCTGGGCAGAGAAAGTTCTGGAAGGCCAGGGAGCCCAGGGTCTTCCATGTTCAGGAAGCCGGCGCCTGTCCGAGGGCCTTGGGAAGAGCCCGTGACAGGGGTGGGCAAGGAGGGAGGCCCACGGGAGACGGAGGACGTGTCGGGAGGGAGAAGGAGTGGGAGGGGAGGAGGGGGCGCTGGGACCCCCGGTCCTCCAGCAGGAGGCGGCTCGAGCACAGGCCCGGCTCACTGCCAGCCGGGACGAGCCTCCTGCGGCTCGAAGGAGCCAGCAGCACAGAGCGCCTCGGGGCCCAGAGTGGAGGGCGGGCCGGTGGCAGAGGGGACCCCGCAGCGCCAACACTGCCTGCAGCAGCTGAGGCGGACCCCCGACCGGGGCGGCTCCGGCTCGCTGTCCCGCCGGCCGCCTCACACACACCGGCTGCACGCGGGGCCTGAGGTCGCCTTACAGACTTGCCCATCGGGAGCCACCCGGAAACCCGCGTCAGCGGCCGGAGGGACCTCTCGGGGTGGCCGGGCCCGTCCAGCTCCGTGCCTTGTGGCTGAAGAGCCGGGCTGAGGCTCAGGCACAGGGTGGGGCTGCCCGGGAAGGACGCCTCCTCCGGGGGCCCCAGGGGAACGCCCCGGTCCAGGGAGCCCACGGGAGACGCAACGGGGCTAGAGCACTGAGCAAGCCCGGAGGCCACGGCTGCTGCCTGGAGGCGGCATCACCGGGACGGCAGTCAGACGTGGACAGGAGGTGGAGGGGTGGGAGCAGACCCCACCAGCTCGGTGCGGAGCCTGGGAAACACATGCACTCCGGGACCGTTCCCTGCTGCCAGCTCCTCTCATGCCCTTGCCCGCCACGGCCTGGCCTCCGTGTGCTCGCAGACGCCGGGCCCTCCCTCGCCTCTGTTCGCGCCACTTCTTTGACCTTGTATTTCCTCGAGAAGAAACCCCGGGAGGAGGCGGGACCTACCTGCAGCTGGGAGCCCGGCCCCGCTTACCCCTCGCAGCGACCCATGGAGAGGTATCACCGCCCGTCGCACAGACGGGAAAGTGCGGGCCGTGAGGGAACACGACCCACAACTCATACAGGAGGCGGGGCGTCCGGACTGGAGCCGGGTGTGCGTGCGAGGGCTTGCGGGTGCCGGGCGAGGCCGGGGTGATCCCCGGACCGCAGAGCCTGCAGCAGGAGGGGCGCGTCCGGGGAAACCGTGTGTCCCTGCAGGCCGCCCCCAGCTCCCCTGCCCGGGGGCCCCGGAACTGCCTGGGCCTCGGCCTCACTCCCCAGCCTGGCCTCGGAAGGGCCCAGAAACCAGGCCCAGGCGGCTGGGGGGCCCGGCTTGCCTCTGCCGGGCACAGGGAGGCCGAGGGGCAGGGCCGCCCGGGGCGGGGCCGTCGCTCAGCCTCAGGGTTCCCAGGGACCAGGCGGGAAGGGGGAGGGGAGCACGGCGGGGGCGGGGGGGATGGGGGGAATGGGGGGGGGATGGGGGGGATAGGGGGGAGGGCCCAGGGCGGCGGCACCTACTTGACGTTGGTGTTGGTGCAGATGACATACTCGATCTCGTCCGAGTAGGGGTTCTGGAAGGTGGAGCTGCTGGTCCGGACGAGCGTCCACTCGCGGTTCTTGGTGCGCAGGCGGTACATGACTGACAGCACCTGGCCCTTCAGCTTCACCACCTGCGGGGGCATGCGGGGCGGGCAGGGCGTCAGGGGGGACGGGGCGGGCCCGGAGCAGGGCGCCGCGTGCGGGAGAGACGGCCGTGGGGGGGGAGGCTGGGCAGTGGGGGTCACGCTCTCTGCAACACCCGTTCTCTCCCTGGACTTCTAGCTCTTCCAAATCGGGCCATGACACTCTATGAACTGTTTTCCTTTTCGCCTGGGCTGCTAGGGTACTCTGGGTTTGCTGCTAGCCCCCCCACCAGAAGAAGTGATCCCGCTCAGGCGTAGTTACACTGTAGCAATGGGCTTATTTCTTCCCGCCTCTCACTGCACGGTCCGTAAGGTCCCTTTCACACCGCTAATCGGATCAAGTACGCTCTCTGGGAGACGCGTAAGCGGACGATGAATTCGGGCGCGTGACTTGTGTGCGCAGGGACCCACTACCGCCGCCGTGCTGTAGCCTGGCTTCCAAACTGCCTCCGGACACACATCCTCAGGGAGGCTGGAGAGGCGGGTTCGCTCTCCACAGAGGTGTAAAACCGAGTCGTAGGGAAGTTCAACCAGCTGCCCGGGGTCAGAGGACCCGGGGGGAAATACCTCGACAGGAAGCAAGGAAGCACCTACTGCCAAACCACACGTGCCCGCGCTCGAGCTCCGTGAGCACGCACACACCATCTGTGCACAAGCGGAGACGGGCCGTGAGCACGCATGCACGGCCCGGGCTGCCGCGGCGGAAACAGGAGGAGAAAGCCCAGGAAGGGCGGGCGGACGGGCGGGTCCAGGTGTGAACACGCCCCTGGGACAAAGCCAGGAGGCTGGTGCGCCTCTCCACAGGCCTGTGTCCCCAGACCCCGGGGCTGGTCGGGCTGGCTTGACCGTGAGACCAGAGTGCGATCAGAGATGAGAACGAGGACCTTCCCCGGGGTCACAGGCGGCCTGGCCCCTCTTCCTTAAACCGCCCTCACTCGTACTTGATTCCTGGCTGGATGTCAGGGAACAGCCTGGGGACAGGGACCTCTTGGTGACCTGCGTCCCCCCGCAGTCCTGCCCTCGGCACGGATCCTCGACAGGGCTGTCGGCCCCCGCCCTGGGCTGAGGCAGCCTGGGTGACGGCCCTGGGGAACCGACGGACGAAACCTGAGGGGGCTGGGCCCCTGCTGGGAACCCCTGAGTGAGAAAGAAAGCAGACCAATGTCCCGGGGCGGGAGGAGGCAGACCGGCGAGACCCGGACACCCAGGGATCACTGCCCGTCAGCAGGTCCCAGCAGGAAGCTGGCTCTTTCCCCACAGGAACAGAGGTCAAGGCCACGCGCCCCGGAGGCCAGCACTCTGAGGGGTCCCGTGGGAGACCCTGTGCACGAAATGCAGGGGACGTGGGGACCCCCCACGTGTTGAACCCCCCCCGGGGCCAAGTTCCCGGCTTAGCCCGTGATACCCGCCATCTGGTGTGGCCCTAGGGACAGCACCGCGTGGTTCTGGAAGGTGAGCCCCAAGGGGCCAAACACCCCGTCAAGGCCTCCTGAGGGAGCGGTGCTGAGGCGGGGGGTGGGGGGGCCGTCCCAGGACAGACAGACGCGTCGGTGGCGGCAACCAGACACCGGGTCACCGAGGGGTCCACAGAGCGTTCCTGGGGGGAGATGGGGCCGGGCTCCCCGCCGTAGAGAGTCCGCGTGGCGGGCCGGCAGGAGCACGCAGGCCGGCCGCAGCCCAGGCAGCACGGCGCTTCGCCGTCCGGCTCCGGCCGCCGCCCCCTCTGTGCACGGCTCGCACGCGGAGAGCAGAGGGGGTGGGGGTCCCGGCCCCGGGTCTCTCGGGGTCCCACTCTTCCATCTGACCGCTAGGTGACCTGTAACCCGGTGAGGGCCCGAGAGCGGAGCCGAGGGCAGACTCAGACGGGGCCCCTGCGCCGGGCCCCTCACCACTCGGGAGCCTGGCAGCCCCCGGAGCACCCCATGTCCGGGCCACGCACACACGCTGGTTTAAGTCCAGAGCTCCAGGGCGTACTCTGGGCTGACGCGGCCCCCTCTGCGCTTCTGGAAAAACAAGCCACTTCCTTTGACCAACATCTGTCCCCCGGCCCGGCCGCCAGTGGCCGGAGCCCAAGGAACACACTCGCGGGGCCAAGGCCGGTGCGCCAGGACGTCCCCGTGGCCGCCAGGCTGAGGCCTGCTGAGCTGCGACTGTGGGGCCCCCGGCTCTCAGGCGTGGCTCTGGCTTCGCCTCCTGGCCGCAGGGTACGGTGGTCGCCCCCGGGATGAGGGGTCCGTGGGCAGGTGCCACGGGGTCGGGCGTTTCGTTCCTCCTGTTTCTGCCCCCACACCACCAGCTTCCGGCAGCATCCGCAGAGTAACACGGCAGCGTGCTGTCAGACGGAGGGGCCTGTGTGTGGCGTGGCGACGGGGACGCGCTGGAAATGGGGGCCCCGTCCCCCACTCGTTAGCGCCGTGCCTCGGGGCAGCGGCTGCAAACTCTAAGTCCCGGCGTCTGCCTGAGAAGTGGGGCGGCCTGCGGACCGCGTGGGCCGATGGTCACCGTTGCTCGTGTGTGACGAGGGGTCCGGGTGGCTGCTAGCCAGGCAGGACGGCTTTGTGGCCACAGACCCAGAGAAGGGACCCAGACCCAGTCCCAAGTCTAGAACGATCTCCGCGTATCCGGCCAAGATGCTGCGGGACAGACACGCCCCGCGAGGCTTCTCCACGCTCCGCTCGGTCTTCGGAATGGAAGTCACTTGCTGCGGTGACTTGTCATGGTCCGTTCGGACTTTGTCAAGAGCCACCTGCCCAGGAGGGAAGTCCAGCCTCGGTGGTGGGCGTGACAGTGGGGCCCGCCCACAGGGAGCTTACGTTTCAGTAGAGAGAATGGGGGGGGCAGGAATCAGCGGACAGAGAGACAATTATGAGCCGGAACACTTGTTCTGGAGGAAAAACGGGGGGCAGAGATGGAGGGCTGGGGGGCTTTCTGGGCTGGCACGGTGGCCGCTGACCACACTTCTGAGGTGACAGGAGTCAAAGCCCAGTCAGAGACATCAGTCCTGGGAAGAGTGCGGGAGCAGTATTCTAATCGGAGAGAGGATGTGCAAAGGCCCTGAGGCAGGAAACGGCACCAGAAGACCCTTGTGCCCACAGGCCGAGAGCCCGTGAGGATAAGACACGTGGGGCGAGGGTCGCTCGGAGCTTGCAGCCGTGGTGAAGAGCTGGGATCTGATTCTCGGCATGCCGGGAAGCCACTAGCACGTGTTAAGTAAAGACGAGGCAAAGCCTGATTCACGTCTTCAGAGCGGTGGGGAGCAGGTGGGAGTGACGCGGAGAGACTGGCAAGGCTGTGGCCACACTAGAGAGCGCGAGAGCAGGCTGGGGGGGCTGGCGGAGGCGGGCGGAGCAGAGGGAGGAGGGCGGCCACACACACGTCCCGGGGGTAACAAGACGTGAGTGCCGGATGCGGGCAGTGAAGTCGGAGCAGGAGGGACCCCCTGTGCAGGCAGGGCCGCAGGGGTGCAGGGGGGCGGAGACGGGAGAACCCGGCCCTGAGGGCTGTGGGCGCTCGTTGCAGGAGTGTGCCGGGTGCCTGGGCGCACACAGTCGGCGCTGACACCTGGATCAAGTCGCCGAGCAGACGCTCCGGGGACGGCGACAGGAAGGCAGGAGGCAGGGGCCCGGCTCTGGGGGGCGCAGGAGCGGGTCGTGTCTGCGAGGAGCGGGGGGCGGGGGGAGCTGATACCCGCCCGACGGCAGCACGGGGCGTGAACGCAGCGGCCGTCTCTGCCGTGGACGCGGCGAGCGGGCCGTCAGGAGGCTCATGGCAAAGCGGCGAGAAGCAGGGCGCCGAGGGCCCGCTCGGCCAGGGGAGGGCGAGGCCACGGTCCCCCCCTCCCCCCCAGAGGACTCGAAGGCCCTTATCTGGGAAAATCCGCCGCGTCCCTCCTGGGCTCGGGCGCCCGCAGCCCGGGGGAGGCGCCTCTTCTCTGCCGTCCGGCTGAGCGCTCCGACGCCTGGTTCCCACGCATCCGCCGCAAGGTCTCGGCAGCCCCTGCTCCCAAGTGTCCCTCTCCCTCTCCCGTCCCACGACGTGGCCACGCGACGCCCCCACGAGGGTGCGGAGGCGGCCAGCAGGCCAAGCACACAGGTCTCCCGAGGAGCTGGCCCCGCACGGAGCAGGTGCGCGGCCCCGGGGCAGCCGACAGCGGTGTCCGATGGGGCGCCTTCCTCCCGGACTCCCTGCGCCGTCCCCGCCCTGGGCGTCGGCAGGCTGACAAGGGTGCCCTGAGGCCCCCCCACAACCGTCACCTCATTCTGGATGTCCGGCCTCCCGCGGCGGCCCTCCAGGCAGGGGCTGGCCCACAGCTGCCTGTCTGTGCACGCGGCCCCCCAAACCACCTTAAACGCGCTGCTCCGCGGATGCTCTCGCCGGGGACGCGGGCGGGGGTGGGGCCCGAACCCCTAACGCAGTCTCAGTGGCCTTCGCCCGGCCCCCCTCCTTCCTGCACACTGGGAGCCTCTCCACCCCCTGCCCTGCTTCTGGTCTGCCCCCCTCCCCCCGCCGGGTCTGCCTCCCTGCTGGGCCTGCCCTGCCGGGACGCACGGGCGCCCGGGCCACGCCAGCGGCCGGCGGTACCTGCTGGAAGCTCTCGCGCAGGTGGCTCTGGTCCTCCGAGTGGCAGAACTCCAAAATGTCCTTCCCCAGCAGGTCCTGCAGACAGAGACAAGCTGTCAGGACCCCGGCCGCCCTCCCGGTGACGCACGACCGTCAGACGGCGGTGTTTGTCTGCATCCCCTTTGGCCCCGTCCCCTCGCTCACCGCGTCATCTGGGGGACGGTGGACGCGGAGTGTCCCCCGTGCCCACCTCCGTCCCTGTGCGTGCTCAGGGCCCCTTCCTCATCCGGCTCAGGCGCTCCGCCAGCTGCCTCAGTGCAATTTTATTGCTTTGCCTGGGAGAGGCAAACTATAACAAACACGCTTTGAAACATTTAAAAATGTTTAAAAAACTTGAGGGGCGCCTGGCGGCTGTCGGTTGAGCGTCCGACTTCAGCTCAGGTCATGATCTCCCGGTTTGTGGGTTCGAGCCCCACATCGGGCTCTGTGCTGACAGCTCAGAGCCTGGAGCCTGCTTCGGATTCTGTGTCTCCCTCTCTCTCTGCCCCTCCCCTGCTTGCATTCAGTCTCTCTCTCAAAAATAAACATTAAAAAAAAAAAAACATAAAAAGGAAGCAAATGATAGGGCGAGGAGGATGTGCTGCCTCGGAACCCGGAAGTGTTTCGGCGTGGACACGCGCCTGCCGAAGGCTGCTGGCCACCGTTTGTATCCGAAGGATGCAGCGCCAGCCCGAGACGGAAGCCTGTTTTGCTGCAAAGCCAACGAGGGCAAGACAGGCGGCCTCGGGCAGCTCGCGTGTGGCAGGAAGGCGGTCCAGCTGCACGGGTCGTAGGCGGCAAAGGACGGAAACGAATTCACTGATCAGAACCCACGTCGGCAAATGGCCTCGGCCCGAGCTGGCAGTGGGAAGGAGGTCCCCTCTGCGTGTCGAGAAGCATCTAGAAGCTCCCGGAAAGTGCCGGCGGGTAAATGGGCCTGGCTAGGCACAGGCTGCCGTCCAAGGTGACGGTGAGTTTGGGGACGGATGCATCTCCTCCCTTCGTCCGGCCCGAGACCTCAAGTTCGCATGAATCCACACACGGAGGCTCACACGAGTGGTTCCCACGCTAGAACCCGGACTGTTTGTGTATCTGAATTAACACGTGTGAGCGAAACACCCACATCGGCGCATCCCGCATCTCGTCCTGGAGCAGAGGTCTTTCTCTCTTTCTTTTTTAAAATGCTCTTTCTTTTGGAAGAAATTGAAATCGACAGGAAAGTTGAAAGGATCGTGTGACGAACGCCTGTGTGTCCCTTACCGAGACTGTCACGTCTGCGTGTTTCACCTTCTTTCGCGTGTGTGGAAATATATGTACAAATTGTACAAATATGTACATGAAAACACATGTAATAAAATGTCTTTCACGCCTACACACACATGCTGAGAAAGTTCTCGCTAAATGCTCAGGGTGGAATGGAACCTGTCCTGAGGTCTGTGTCTCAAAAATATGACATCTGGGGGCGCCTGGGGGGCTCAACTCACTAAGCATCCGACTCCGGCTCAGGTCATGATCTCACGGTTCGTGGATTCGAGCCCCACGTCGGGCTCTGTGTTGACGGCTCGGAGCCCGGAGCCTGCTTCGGATTCTGTGCCTCCCTCTCTCTCTCTGCCCCTTCCCTGCTCGAGCTCTGTCTCTCTCTCCTTCTCAAAAAAAAACCTAAATATTAAAAAAAAATTTTTAAATATGGCCTCTTACAAAACACCTGAAATGTATATCTCAAAAAAAGTGACATCTTCCAAAAAAATGAACCTTCCAAGAGGCACCTAAAAACGCCAGGAGCTAGCGGACGGAATCGCCTGGGGTTCTGCACGTGCTCCCGAGTCCCCAGTCGCCTCCCAGAGGTCCTCCTGCCTGCGCGTCCTCGGCCCGGGGCCCCGCGGAAGGCTCTCCTGCTGCACGTTGTGACGTTATGTCCTTGGTTTACCTTCATCTAGAATAACTTCTCCTGCCTGTCTCTGTTTCTCCTGATACTTTACAGGAGGGTCTGGACCAAAGACCGGAAAAGACGCCCCCGTCTCGGAAGGTCCCGAACCCGGCGAAGGAACGAGGGAGGGGGCGGAACGGAGGGAACGCTTTTCCCCAAGGCTTCTGCATCCTGAGACTGAGAATGTGGTGGTAAGCGTCCAAGGCGGAGATGTCCCGCTTCCCGTCCTTCCACGTTGAGGGATCCGAGGGCCCCTCTGGAGGGCATCTGGACGCCGGTGCGTGAACACCCAGCCAGACGGCGGACGGCAGGGCCGGGGGCAGAGGTAGCCTCCGGCAGCGCACGCGGCTTCCCGAGTTGGAAGGACATCCCTCCGCCCCCGCAGGAGCACGGGTTCCTGGGCCGCGCTCCCTCTGTCGCCGGCCTGCTGAATCTGGCAGGAACGACGCCGGCCGCGTTAAGTGGAGGCAAGCCCGTCGCCCCCGCCGCGCGCCCCGGGCCCCTACCTGGGGTTGGTAGCCGACCACGCTGATGCACCTGGGGTCCACGAAGGTGATGACCCCGTCGGAGCTGTGTCGGGACAGGAACTCCGTGGGCACCGACATCCCGCTCATGTCCATGCACACGGGGGAGCTGGTCACCTGGAACGGGGAGCCCACACTGACGGGGTCGTGACGGGCACGGCAAGGGAGGCAGACACCGGGAATAACCCAAGAGGAGTTGGCGTCACAGACGCTTCCCTGTCATCGGGACGGTGGGTCTAAAATGTTCCAGGGGCACCTGGGGGGCTCAGCCAGTTAAGCGTCCGACTTAGGCTCAGGTCATGATCTCACGGTTTGTGAGTTTGAGCCCCGCGTCGGGCTCTGTGCTGACGGCTCAGAGCCTGGAGCCTGCTTTGGATTCTGTGTCTCCCCTCTCTCTGTCCCTCCCCCCTCACTCTCGAGCTCCTTCTCCCTCTCTCTCTCAAAATAAACATTAAAAGATGTTCGTAAATGGTCAAAGCATCCCGGTCACGCCTTCGACTAACTGTGGCCATGGACCACCGGACATTCTGGGCCTCAGTGTCCTCATCGGTCAGCGGGCCATCTCGCTGGGCGGGGGAGACACGCCTGGGGCTGAGCCCTGCCCGGCCCGCGGCACGCAGCTGGCGCCCAGGAATGTCCGTCCCCTCCCTGCTCCACGTCCCCCTCGCTCGGGAGGGCAGGTGCGTCCGAGGAGCGGGTCACACGTCTGGAGAGCGGACTTCCGTGCAGCGACGCATGCCCAGGCTCGCCCTCCACCCCCGGCCCCGTGCGGAATAAGCAACACCTGTCAGACGGGGACTCGTGGATGACGCCCCCTAGTCACTTGTCTGAAGGCGGTGAGGCCCGGGAGCCAGCAGCACCACAGGCTAGCGTCCTCCCTCCCCCCGCGACCCCACCACCATCGGGGGCTGCTGCCCTGCCGTCCCCCGTGCTCTCCCACGTGCAGCCTCACCCCTGCCCAGCGAGGGGCCCGGAGCCCCGGGGACGCTGGGCTCGCGGGCCGGGGGCGGGCGCCCTGCTCACCTGGAGCCTTCCGATGGCCACGAGGCAGTACTTGCTGCCCTGCCCCACGTCCGAGTCCTCCTCGGGAATGGTCATCCCTGAAACGAGAGAAGCGGCGTCGCCGACGGCCCGCCCGGCACGGTGGCCGAGGGGCCGGAGCGCCCCGGGGTTCACGTCTGCGCCAGCCACGCAGGCGTGGGCCGCCCGGGGACGCGGAGGCGAGGGGGGCCTCGTCCCCGCGGCTGCGACCCTGTGCAGGGACTCGAGGAAGACGGAACGCAAATCATTCAGCTGAACGTCTGCAAATTTGGCCGGAACGTTTAGCCATGAACAAAACCTCAGTAAGAAGTGTAAGCGGGCATTTCCGGGGCTGTAACTATTTCCTTTATGGGGACTCGGAAGGAGGAAAGGGGCGGGTTCCTGAGCACTAAAACCAGTGCTCTCCGGGGCACCTGGCCGGCTCAGCCGGTGGAGCAGCAGACCCTGGATCTCGGGGTTGTGGGTTCGAGCCCCACGCTGGGCGTGGGGACTACGTAAAAATAAAATCTTTAAAAAACAAACGAACAAAGACCCAGTGCTCGGGGTCAGCAAGACGTGGTTAAAACAATCTCATTGTTCTTTGGTCAGAAAAAGAGTCTTCCCCCCCGTCCGGCGGGGGTCTGGGTCGCTCGAGGTGCACGGTTCCTGAACAGCTGACGTTGGCTGGAGCCGCTGTAGTGAAGCAAGCATCTTTTGTGCTGCGTGACAGCTTCCCTGTGACACAGCCCCCAAGCCCGGGGACAGCCTGTCACTGCCGACCGTGGTTCTGAGAGCCAGAGAAATGTCACTCCGTTCTCATCCACTCTGTCCCGTCCGTCCCGCAGGTAACCGGTCTCGAAGTTCCTGCCTTCTCCTCACTGTATTTTTTTCCTACCCAAATGGGCACACACACGTACTACTGTCTGACCTCCTCTCTGTTCTGCTAGGAAGCGCAGTGCGCCTTAGACGCCCCGGGGTCGCTCGCGTCACGGAACAGCGTGCATGGCACGCACTCCCCCGTGGTTCCCAGGGCGTAGTTACCAAGCTTCCTCGACCACGCTCCTCCGCACGAACGCGCAGGGGTTTCTCACACTGGGTGACGGTCAACGAGACCTTAACACACCTCGTGCACCTGTGTTTTCTAGTAACCGCAAGTCGGCGTGCCTGCGGACTCGCCCGGAGGGGCCGGGCTGCAGGGGCGTGCTGCTGCGCGGTCCCGACAGCGCGTCCGAGAGGCGTCCCCACGGCCTCGGCCAGCGGGACATGTTCTCACCGTATTTAGTTCGGTCAGCGTGGTCTTTGCTGGCCGTTTGCTCTCGTTACGGGTCTGAACATTACTTCCTGTGCGAGGGCCATCTCTGGGTCTTGTCCTTCAGTGAACGGTCCGTTCTGTCTCTTCCCCGTCTTCCCATTGTCATTTCGGTCCCTTGCCTCTCAATTTTCTAAATTTTTAAAAATGTTTATTTATTTGTGAGAGAGAGAGAGACAGAGAGAGAGAGAACCAACAGGGGAGGGGCAGAGAGAGGGAGACACAGGCTCCGAAGCAGCTCCGGGCTCCGAGCCGTCGGCACGTCCATCCCGAATGCAGGGGCCAAGGTCACACGACAAGCACGCTCAGAGGTGGGACAGCCACCGTATCCCTAATGACGGTCTGTCTCTTTCAACATCTCGTCTGCGGGTCCTCGACCCGTCTCTGCTTCGCCCTTCCGGCAGATAAAGGGGACACTGTCTCCCATGTCGGCCAAACATCTTTGCTTCGAGGTCACTGTTCTTCCTTCAAAAATGGTTTCAGTCTCCCTTCCTCCTTGTCACTCTTCTGAATATGCTTCTGGCCGCCGGAAGCTGTTTCCCATCATGCACTAGGTACGACCATCCCCATGGCCGTGCCTCATCTATCCTGGAGACTACGGGACGCGCCTCCCTGACACGGAAGGGTGTGAGTCACGCTGACAGCCCGCCACGGTCCGGATGCCCCTGACAGACCATTAAGAAAATAATCATAATGGACTTACACTTCCAACCAAGTTACCTTCCTGCACGAAACAGCCGGAAACACACACGTGTAAGAAACGGCAATTTTGGGGGCACCTGGGCGGCTCACTCAGTTAAACGTCTGACTCTTGATTTCGGCTCAGGGTCGGGATCTGACAGTTTGTGGGTTTGGGCCCCGTGTTGGGCTTTGCACTGACAGTGTACAGCCTGCTTAGGATTCTCTCTCCCTCTGCTTCTGCCCCTCCCCTGCTCTCTCTCTCTCTCTCTCTCTCTCTCTCAAAAATAAATATTTAAAAAAAGGAAACAATGGCTTTCAAGACGCGGTATATGAAGCAACGAACAACAGTCATCTCTGAGGTATGGGAAACAAACGTGCCCTACTCTGCCCCAAGCCAATAGTTTAAATTTCACAATGTCTACCGTCAGAGAAAAAATTACCAGGCACGTAATGAAGCAAGAACATATAATCTATAAATAAAGGAAAAGCTCAACCAGGCAGAACAGACCCAGAAGTAACACGGATCTTAGAATTAGCAAACACACGGAAACTGTTCTTATAATTGCATTCCATATGTTCCAATAGTTACGTCGAGCCAAGGGAGATATTTAAAAAAGACCAAAATCAAATTCTGGGAGATGGAAACTATAGCGTGTGAGATGATGCATGTCCTGGACGCATTAACGGCAAAGGAGGGAGGAGTGGGCTTAAAAGCACAGCAATGGAAGTGATCCCACGTTACAAGAAAAAAGAAGAAGGAGTTTTAAAGAAATGCACGCCAGTGTGTGAGCTGCAGAAACCTCAAGTGCCCTGACATGTGGGCCTGGGGTCTGCGAAGAGAGAGGGAGGCAGAAAGGATATGTGAAGAACTAATGGCTGAAAAGGTTTCCAACTACTGTGAGGTACAAATCTGCAGATGCTGGAAGCCCGACGGGCCCCCAGCACAAGAACGGTGGCAGTTCAGCCACACACGGCAGCCGTTGTTGCAAACCTGTGATCAAATCTTCCCAGCATCCCGGGGAAAGAGACGCGCTGAGCCACGGAGGAACAAAGATGCATTTTATAAGGGCCGATTTCTTGCCAGAAACAATGCAAATGCAGGTACTTTCGGAGAGGAAAACCCATCTGCCTAGAAATTTATACCAAGTGAAAAGGCCTTTCAGGGTGCCCCGGGGGCTCAGTCGATTAAGCATCTGACTTCGGCTCAGGTCATGATCTCGTGGTTCATGAGTTCGAGCCCCGCGTCGGGCTCTGTGCTGACAGCTCGGAGCCTGGAGCCTGCTTCGGATTCTGTGTCTCCCTCTCTCTCTCTCTCCCTTATTCATGATCTGTCTCCCTCTCTCTCTCTCAAAAATAAACACTAAAAAAAGAAAGGAAAGGTCTTTCAAGACCTAACTATATGCTGCTTAGAAGAAATATATCTTAAATATAAAACCTAAGTTCAGGCTTGTTTGAGTCTTAAGATAGTTTAAATCCTCTTGGGAGCAAAATCGATGTTCTTGGGTTTCGCCTCATGGGCCGTCTTCTAGAACAGTATGTGCTGTTGCCAGAAGCTCGCACGGGAGCAAGGGCCGAGGCACCATGGGGGACCGGCATCTGAGCCCGCATCACAGCCAGTCCGTGCGATGCCCCGGCGTCCAGCCTGGGAGAAGCCGCTGCCCGCCGCGGTGCTCGCGAGTGGCATGGCGGCTCCCGTCGAGGACGGGTTCCAGGAGCTACTTGCGAGGAGTCACGTCCTCACCCACCGATCGCTCAGGCATGCCTCGATCCACGGCCTCATTTGCGAGAGGGCAGAAGGGGCGCAGGGACGGGGCGGGCGGTCCCTCACACCCTGTAACCCCCCCCCGCACCCCCTTCCTCTTCCATTGGCTTAGGCCGTCGGTGTGAAGGCTCTGGGGCCGTCTGACACATACCATTCTTCAGGTTTCTGGACTCAACGTGCTCCCAACCCGAGTTTCCCCTGCCACTGGCCAAGTGGGCATCTCGGTTAGGTTTGTCCCCAATCAGAGCCTGGGGCCAGGACCTCAGTGTGGACAGTTTCTGTGGGAGGGAAGCCACGGAAGAGGCCGTGAGGAGGTGAGGGGTGTGGCAGAGCGGGGGCCAAGCGAGGGTTAGCGCCTCCAGGCTCTGCTCACACCTGGGCAGGTGTCATCCCTTCAGGGAAGTCGCTGGTGTGGAAACTACGAAGATGCCACATCTTGACGCGGGGTGCCGTCAGCTCGAGGCGGGTCTCGGTTCCCTCGGAACCATCCGGCAGCTGAGGCCAAGACCAGGGTTGGGCGTCCGAGGTGCCTGCTGGAGCCACCCAACATGACCCTCGGTTCCCGCCCCGCGAAATGGGCATAAAAGCCCCCCTAGCGGGGACGCTGGGAGGGCCGAAGGCGAGGACGTGTGTGGAGCTCCCAGCCCAGGGCCGGGTGTCGGCCGCCTCCTCGCGCCTCTGCCCTCGCTCCCCAGTTGCGGGGAGTCGGTGGGTTTGTGGGCAACGAGGGCAGTGGGCACAAACGGTGTCTGCGGGCCGCGGGGATCAGGACGCGACACCGCGGGCCAGAGCGGGGAGCGGAGGGGACCGCGTGCGGGACTCCGCGGAGTGGCCGGCGTGAAGGAAACGTCAGGTCCACCCTCTGGAGGCCCCCGCGGGGTCGGGCTCCCGCAGGCTGACCCTGACGCCGTCTCCCAGAGAAGCTGCGATTCGTTCCTCATCCAACAAGAGCTGGCGGAGAACTCCCGCAGATAAAACACAAAGATGGCCACGAATTCTCCTGCGTGTCCCTTCCGTCGAGGGTTAGGGTGGCTTCCCTTGTGGCTGCTTCGACCTGTAAAATACAGCGGAAGTGACACCGCACAAGCGGCCCCGCGCTCGGTGGAGCGGAGGGAAGCTGTCCTCACCGCACCCGTCTGAGCTCCTGGCCCACACGCTCCATGAGCGCAAGAAAATGCTGGCGGTTTGGTGCCACTTGGGGAACGGAGACGAGTCCCGGACGGAAGGCGCGTCAGCCGAGGCGGGCAGAGTTGGAGACAGCGGCCCGGGACGCATTCGAACGGGCACGCTTGTGAGACTGTACTTCAGTCAACCAAGTAAAGTCACGTTGAAATAATCCCCTGGCTTTGCAGAAGTGAAGGGGAAATGTTGCAACTTGCTAAATGAATAGTTTTGGCCGTAACGCGGGCAAGCCATCTAGGGAATGAGGTCCAAGGGTGTGTCTGAAATTTCCAGAAAGTCTCCAGGAAAGCCAGCCTTCCTTGGGGGACCAGGTTCTTTAGGTGCCAACACCTGAAGGTCCTCGCAGGACCCTGGGCTCGGCTCCCCCAGGCAAGGGGCGGGCGGCGGTGAGCCCGGGGGACCCAACGCTTGTCCGGGCGGCCCTGCCACAGCCCCCGAGGGCCGCCGCCCTGATCGAACTGCCGGTGGACCTGCGGCCGCCACGCGGGTGACCAGGGCCCAGGGCTGCGGCTGCCTGGGGGAGGCAGGGGACGGGACTCGGGATCGCCCTCTGTGCGGACATGCTGCATCGGACTCGGCGGTCCCAGGCAATCTTCGGGGTACCACCCGGACATCTGGATTCTCTCCGTATTCCCAGTGCTGCTTCTGCACCGTCCTCAAGTCACGTTTGATCCCTACGCATGGTTTTGACGTGGTTCCCAACGATACGAAGACACGTATTCGCCCACGCAACATGAGCAAGGGATCTGAACGTCGCTCCAAAGACGACGACGCACGAGCAGGTAGTGAGCACATGACACGCTCTCAACACCGTGAGCCGTTCGGGAAGTGCGAAGTCAAGACCACCTCGCACCTAGCTCGGGGACCGTGACTTCAAAACCCGCAGTCACAAGTGCTGGGGAAGCCGTGGAGAAATCGGAGCCTCCCACGCCGCCGGCTGGAATGCAGAAGGGTGCCAGCGCCTTGGAAAACAGTCTGGAAGTTTCCTCACGAGGTTAACCACCGAGCTCGTGGTTCGCAAGTTTGAGCCTCATGCCAGGCTCTGTGCTGACAGCGCGGAGCCTGGAGCCTGCTTCCGATTCTGTGCCTCCCCCTCTCTCTGCCCCTCCCCTGCTCACGCTCTGTCTCTCTCTCTCTCAAAAAAATGAATAAACATGAAAAAAAAAAGTTCCACCCAAACAAGAATGATCAAAGGTGACAATTTGGTATACTTTTGTCGGATCTTTCGGGAGCAAATTTAGCAACTATAGGGAAACAAAAGATAAATGTGAAAATGAACCCTAATTACGTGAACGGTCTTCACGCCTCTTTACTGTGTATATAATAAAAGGTTGTTTTTGTTTTTTTTTCCCTTATACTGTTTTGTAACCTGCTTTGGAAACTTTAGAACTTACTGGGAAAACCTCTCAATGTGTTAAAACATCTGTTTTTCATTTTTCCTTTGTATGGATGGACGGTGATTCATCAGACCCTCACCCTTCGGAACTTAGCCACTCGGTTCTGCCAGCTTTTCCCCCGCCTAAGTAGAGCCCCCACACACGCATCCTTGCGGACAAAGGCTTCGAGCAGATTGAGGACGTTGGTATAGAATTCCTAAAGCGAAACTGTTGGCTCGAAGAAGATAAACGGTACTTTCCTCTTGGTTATATTTTCGTTTGATCTCATTTGAAAATATATTTATTTTCCATCTGTTCTGTAACGGACCGCCTGTGTGGACCTTTCCACAGGAAAGCTCTGTTTGGGATCTTTTTTCTCATGGATTTCCAAACTCTCGTTACATATTAAGAATACACAAGGCTCATACAAGTTACTTTTTGAGTTTGTTTTCGAAAAAGTATTTTCTTTTTTTTTTTTTAATTTTTTAACGTTTATTTACTTTTGAGACAGAGAGAGACAGAGGGCAAACAGGGAAGAGGCAGAGAGGGAGGGAGACACAGAATCAGAAGCAGGCTCCAGGCTCTGAGCTGTCAGCACAGAGCCCGACATAAGCCTCGAACTCTTGAACCGTGAGATCATGACCTGAGCTGAAGTCGGACGCTTCACCGACTGAGCCGCCCAGGCGCCCCAAAAGTATTTTCTTACTGTTTGTATAAAGTATTATTAAAGTATAGACAATCAGAAGGGTCAGTTTTTACTCTGTGGTTTTTGCCTGTGGGGCTCATTCTCTGAAATAACCTCTACCCTAAGGTTATGGAAAATACCTCTATTTTCATAGAGTAACGTTTCATATTTGTCTTTAATAAATCTGAAGTTTATTTTTGATAGGCTTGACGTCATGTTTTTCCAAATGATTAGTCAGTTGTTCTCAAACTATGTACTGACTAATTTTTCCTTTTCCCGCTGAACTGAAATACTTCCCTCACCACACAACACGTTTCTAAAAGGACTTGGGTCTCTTTCAGGCCTTTTTGTTCAATAACTTGATTTGTACTTTCATTGCACAATTTAATTATTCAGGCTTTCACACACAGATTTTCAGATCTGGGATGGCAATGACTCCCCAGCACTCTGCTTATCAAGACTTTATCAGCTATTTTTATATTTATTGGCCCATATGGACTTAAGAATTAATTTTCAATTAAAAGGAGTGCCAATGGGGCAATTATTGGAATTGTATCCAATCTATACACTAGTTTGGAACAAACTGAAATCTTTATGATGCTAAATCTTCGTCTCCAAGACTATGCATGATGCCTCAGTATTATTTAGTAGCTTAATCCTACGTATTTCTTTTTTTTAATGTTTATTTTTATTTATTTTGAGAGAGAACAGGAGAGGGACAAAGGGGGAGACAGAGAGAATCCCAAGCAGGCTCTGTTCTGTCTGTGCAGAGTCCGATGCAGGCTTGAACCCCCAAACTGTGAGATCATGACCTGAGCTGAAGTCGGACACTGAACTGACTGAGCCCCCCAGGGGCCCCGGTACTCTTACATATTTCGTGTTAATATTTTTACCACATGTGCTATAATGTTGCTATCTTCATAAACGGGTATTTTTCATATTGTATTTTTCTAACTAGTACTGATTTTTTTTTTTAATAGAGTTTCCTAAATGACTCTGTACTCAATCTCCTAAAAGATTTTCCACAGACTAGATTTGGCTTTTCCGGGAGGCCAACACGTCATGGGAGAGTGATGTTAATTTCATCTTCCTTTTCTTTCTTTCATCCTTTTGAGCAGTAATTATGCCTTTTTTCCTCTTCTCACTTTACTGCCGTGGGCGGAAGTCTCAGCGATGCTGAGTGAGGGTGCCGGGGAGCACTCCCCCCCTTCGGCGAGGACCCCAGACCCTTCCAATGCTTCCCCTTCAGGGAGGACCCCGGACTCCTCGAATGCTCCCCCGTCCTGTGAAGCGTTGATGACTGGGTCCAGCGTTTGCTCTGTCCGCGTTAAAGAAATACGGTTCTATCATTGGTTTACAAAGATACTTATTTTTAATATTTGCCAACTGAAATGAATTTGTCATATAGCTTTTGTCCTTTGGATAATTAATTACATGAACAGATGCTCCGATGTGAAACAACTCAGGCGCGCTCGCAGTCGTTACGTAGAACTATGCATTTGCTTTACTAGCGCTTGCATCTAGTGTCTGATATTTTACAAATAAAATTGCACTTATAGTTTTGGTTTTGTTTTCTTTTTTAAATGACTCTTATCGGTTTTGTACCAAAGTTGTGCTAACTTTAAAAAACAAAGCAGTGTACTTTCCATCTCTTTGTATACTCTGGAAGTGTTTAAATAACTTGCCCGTAAAACCTCCAGGCCGAGTGCCATTTCTTTGTCAGTGTTTTCAATTTCTTGCTTGGCTTTGATCTTTTCTCCTTTATTTACTCAAATTTAGCCACATATTTTCCCAGAAATTAGCTTTCTTCCTAAAAATTTTAACATGCACGAGTCTAAAGTATACACACTATTTGTTTATAAGTTTTTAAACTTTTCCTGATAAATCTCTTCATTCTTAATATGAATTTATTTTCATTCTTTTTATAAAATTAGAATTAGGCTTTCAGAATCTTTCTCTTCTACAAGTCTTCATGAAGAACTGTTTATCATTAGGACAATACTTTAATTTTCAAATTTAATATTTTTCATTTTTACTTCTTCATTAACTCCATCTTCTTACTTTGCTCATGGTAATGTGTTATTCTTTTCTCTTGTTCATAGGTTAAATAAGGCCTACTTTCATAAATTACATTCCTAATTCATAAGATAAACTCCTAGTTTTCCCACATTTAATAATGAAAGCATTTCAAGTCACAATTTTTTTAAGATTTTATTTTTAAGTAATCTCTATACCCAACGTGGGGCTTCAACCCACAACCCTGAGATCAAGAGTCACACACGCTAACGGGGCGCCTGGGGGGCTCAGTTGGTTAAGCGTCTGACTTCGGCTCAGGTCATGATCTCACCGTTTGTTAGTTTGAGCCCCACATCAGGCCCTGTGCTGATGGCTCGGAGCCTGGAGCCTGTTTCTATTCTGTGTCTCCCTCGCTCTGCTCCTCTTCTGCTTGCACTGTGTTTCTCTCTCTCTCTCTCTCAAAATTAAGTAAACATTAAAGAGTCACGTGAGCTACTGACTGAGCCAGCCAGATACCCTGCCACGGCTTTCTTCAAAACACTGTTTTGGCCACACGCCCTAAGCCTCAGTGCACAGTGGGGCCACGCTTGCTAATCACAAAACAGTCTGCAATTAGGGTTTAATTCTGATTTCCATCCTCCACCGGAAGTTACTCAGGACAGGTTCCTCTTTGCCAACAGCGTACGCACCCTTTCACGAGGACGGCGGCTGTACTAGGTTCGGAACCCACTGTCCCTCGCACGGCCTCATTTTAACTTACCTGCCTACCTCTGTGGGGACTCTATCTCCAAACAGGTCACGCTCGGAGGCCCGGGGGCTTAGGGCTCCAAGGGCGTTTGGGGAGGACACAGGTCAGCCAGCTGCACCTTCTGTGAACATTCCACGTTGATTCCTGCCCCGTCTGGAAGGCTGGCCTTGACAGGGATGCAGCACACGGCCTGAGAGACGGCCCTCCCGCACCCGCGGTGAGCCTCGCCGACTGATCGTGGCTCCCCCCCCGCTACTGGAGAAGCAGGCCCCAACAGTTCATCGAAGTAGGCGTGCGAATAAAACGTATGTGCCGTTTCTGTTTTCCTACTGTTTTGTTATAAAATTGCATAAAATCTTTCAATTTCAACATTTTAAACATTTTAAACGGTGACAGCGGTACACCCGGGTACCTCCTGGGTAGGAACTGCGGGGCGTGTAACTAGGAGATGCAGAGAGGTTCGGCCCCAGACGCTCACCAGGCTCTGCTCTGCTCGGAGCCCTGTGCTCTGGAGTGAACGACACGGAAACGCTAGGACGCGGCCCGTGCCCTCGGCAGCAGCATGAACGCAGGGAAACAGATGCGAACAAGCTGTGACAACAAGCACGACACGACACAAATAAAGCGGCTTGGACGCTGTCGGCAGAACGCTGGAGAAGGCTTTACGGACGAGGGTCTGCAAGGGCTGGGCGGGTCTGTGCGGTGGACCGGCAGGCGCTGGGACAGAGGGCTCCACCGCAGCGCCGGGGGACGGAGGGTGCGGCGTGGCACCACGGAAGCCCGGCACGGTGACACACAACATCCAGGCCCTGCGCCTTCAGGAGACGGGGGGTCTCTCGTGCAAGGCGGAAGCCTGTGAAAGCACTCGTCCATCTGGAAAGTACCTGTTATCTCGGCAACCAGACCGAGGTTTCTACGCCTCCCTCGCCGACGTCCCAAAGACCGCTGGGTACGGCCGTGTCCCCTGCTCCCAGAAGAGGCTGCCCGTCCCCAGCTCACAGCCTGTTTACTCCCTCTGCCCCGAGATCCTGGCAAGTTGGGCTGTTTGACTGGCTCGACCATGAAGGACGGGAAACAGCAATTTGCGTCCCAGATGGGGACAGGATGAAAACGGCACATGGGAAGAAACGAGTGCCAGTTACCAGCAGGTGGGGTTGAAGACAGAGGGCCCTACGGAGCGAGAACAGAAACAACTGAAACACACCGCCGATAAAAACGACAGCCACGGGGGAGGTAGCGGTGGGCTGGAGAGCCCTGATGACATCTCTGAATTGTCACTTTAATTCCTGTCCGGCGCTGGCATCTGTCACGAGAGCTCTGAATCAGCAGAGAACGATGAGAGCACGCTCTGTGTCCCTCGTTCATTCTGCGCGACGAAAAACAACACTGACAAAATCAGGGGCCAAACGTCAGGCTGGAAGAAATATTTGCAACACATAATAAACAGAGAGCTAATATTCACAATGTTATAAAGACCTTCTGAAGGCAACGGAGGAAACACATCCCCCGACAGGAAAACGGGCGTACGTCGTGAACAAGCAACTCCCAGGGAGACACAGACAGCCGACGCACCCAGGAAAGGTGCTCGACGTCGCTGCCGAAGAAAACCCAATTTAAAATCTCTCCTTGCCCCCCACACCCATCGGATTGGCAGGACTTCCCAGAGAACGGAAACGTTCTCGGTGAGAGTGTGGGAAATGGACGCGTCCCGCTTCGTAGGGCACGCTCGGTCGTTAGTACCTACAAAAAGGGGCTTGGGTCGTCGCTCCACCAGTGCCGAGGCTTCCCTGCAGAAGCCAGCGCTCGAGAGTAAAGAATCACGTACAAGGTCATCCACCGCGGACCCTCGGCCAGAGCCCCGGCCTGGAAACAACGTCCGCGCTCTCCTGTGAGGAGCGGCTGAGGAAACACGATGCGGCCACTGCGAAGAACGAGAAGAACGAAATGACGCCGGAGGCACCAGCGCGGAGATGTGTTCGTGACCCCCGTGGTCAGTCACAAAACAGATGCGTCACCACATATGTAACATGAGCTCCACCTGGGTTTTCCGCAGAAAAAGAGCTGGAAGACGAAGCCCCGGGGTGTGGTCAGTGGTTCTCGGGGCAGGACTGGGTAGGAAGGGAGCCTGACTTTCAGTCTTTTTAAAAACCTTTTACACGTAAAAAAAAAAAAAAATGGACTTGTGGGGGGATTTTACTATATTTTTCAAGATTTTACAGACCTTTTAAATCTCTTTAATGAAAATGGGCTGTTTTTGTAATAGTTGTTTAAAAAACAAAGATGACAGCATAAAAAAGGCGGCGCGTGGTGTCGGGTCCCTCAGAAGGCGGGTGTCACATACTCGTGAAGCTGGTTTAGGTGGCACCGCGTCCACCAGCAGTGCCAGGACCATGAGTGCCATGTGCTTAAATCCAGACATCAGAACTCTACCCCGTGGGGCGCCTGGGGGCTCAGTCGGTTAGGCGTCTGACTTCAGCTCAGGTCATGATCTCACGGTTTGTGGGTTCGAGCCCCGCATCAGGCTCTGTGCTGACAGCTCGGAGCCTGGGGCCTGCTTCGGATCCTGTGTCTCCCTCTCTCTGCCCTCCCCCCACTCACGCTCTGTCTCTGTCTCAAAAATAAACGTTAAAAAAAAATTAAAAACAACAACTCTACCCTTTGAGCCCCAAATTGAGGGCAAATGCACCCGATGACAGAAGTTTAACTCTAAAACAAGTGGCAGAGACAGAGCAGTCCTTCTCCAAACCAGCCGCCCCTGAGTCATGAAACCAGCACGTCCCCTCTGCCCCGAGAGAAAGCTGTAAACGAGAAGCTTCTGTATGAACCTGGACCGAGAGCTTCGTTTCCCACAGATCGCAATCTGTAAACACAGCGCTGGCCAGTACGGGGCTGTGACGCGAACGCCACACGGTGGTGCGGCGGGGACACTGGAAGGAAGGAGCGGGGGGCACCTCAGCCCCTTCTCCAGGCCTCCGGGGCCCCTGGCCACTGTGAGACCGAGTCCCTGTCACTCTCCCTGACGCGGGGGGTTTCCGAGGACAGCAGTGGGCTGTTCCCCACCGGAAGTACAAGACCGCCGAACCTCCCCTCGGGTGTGAGGGCTTCACTGCGATTCTCAGCTCTCGGTTATAAGCAGCTCACAGACACAGTGACACGCCCCACTAGCTGGCTTCCAGAATCTAAATCCCAGAAGCGGGGCTGTGGCCCGTGTCTGCCGTCTGTCCCCGTGTCTGCCTGGGGCCATGCTCTCCCTCCCTCCCCAATGCACTGCTGCCCCGGGCACCCCCTCCACTCACCACTTTCTGCTCCGAATTCTTCCCCCACAAACCTCAGGCCCCGCCTGCCTCTGCCCACCTTCTAGAACTAAGTGGTTCCCAAGTGAGCTCCTTCGACTCAGCCCTCGGAAACTATTCTCTGCCATCCAAGCCTGTGGCCATCTGCGTCCTGCGGGCTCCGTGACCCAGCGGCCTCCAGGACACCCCCCAATGACCCCTCGCTGTGGTCCCTGAGGCCCCCCCCCCCCGAGAGCTGCCTCCACACACTGTCCTCCCGCCGGTGCGCCGCAGCCCTCTGCCCACATCCACGCCTGCCCCTCCCCCGAGCCCCCCGCCCTGGCCGTGCTCCGGCCCACACCCCGATGAGAGCGCAGCCCCCACCCGATTTCAGGCCGCCCTCGCAAAGCCTGCGAGGCTCCCCACTGGTCACCAGCATGGGGGCCTTCACTCCACGTGCGGAACACACCTCCCAGTCTGTGCCGGCTGCTCGGCCAAGGGCAAACCCTGCTGGTGGGGGAGGGCGGATGAGGCCAAGGGCAGACGCTCCCGACGGAAGAACAGAAGAACTCTCTGCCCCAGGCTGGCCGAGCTGCATCCTGTCTCTCCTCACCCTTCGGAGCGCGGCCCGTGGCCCGAGCGCACGGCACAGAAGAAGGCACGTGTGACCTCCGGGGACTGGAGTTCAGGGCGCGGCGGCCGAGCGCTGGGGTCACCCCCAGATGCGGGGAGCATGCACTGTCTTCGTACCTGAGGTGCTGGTGACAGGGATTTCTCTGGATGTCGGGCCTCCCGGCGAGCGAGTGGCCCCAGGACAGAAGGTCTTCGAGGGAGCGTGGTCACCGTGGCCGACACCAGCTTTGACAGGAGACGAGTCTTTGGGAACAGAGGGGCCTTGCTGGGGACGAAGGGCCCGAGGGCTGGAGTGACAGGAGTCCTGACTCGGAAATCCAGGGTCTACCCCGTGCTGACCGCAGAGCGCCCGGCCTCCCGGAGGCTCAGGAAACGGGAACACGACGGCTGTGGTCCGTGCGATGGCAGTGCGGGGGGCACGGGAGGGCACGGGGTGGATTCAGCGTCTGGCACAGTACCCAGCACGGGCAACTCGATGTAACCGGTTCTTGCTCTCGAGGTGACGCGGCGAGTGCCGTCCCTAGACTCGTGGAGAGCGGCGGCCTCAGGCGGTGGCTGAGCTCTGCCTCTGGACGGCTGGGGCTGCGGGCGGGAGGTCGGCGGGGACGCGTGGCCCCGCGGGGCTCCAGGTCCTTTCCTGCAGGGAGGAGGGCTGGCCGGCGGCGAGCTCACGGCTCTCTCCGGCTCTGAGAATCCGGGGGTCCAAACGCCAGGTGGGAGGTCAACACGCTGCCTGAGCTCTGCGGCGGCGCCAGGCTCACCTGGAGGCTGAGCGGGAGCCCCGGGCTGGCGGGGGCGCAGGGAGCCGGGGCACTGCGGTTATGTGGTTGGCAGCCCAGAGAGGGGTACAGGGCTGTGGGGACGCCATCTCGGTGGCTCCTGATGGGTTTTACAAACTCCGTTCGCCTCATGATCGAACCTCCTCCTTCCGGAAACCTGCTTCGCTGCTGCCAGGTCTAAATAAATCCCCCGTGGTATCAACAACACACGGATGAAACCTAACTGGAAATTCTGCTCGGGATGCGACTCGGCCTCGGCCAGGAACGGGGGTTCGCGTCCCGCCCGGGTGCGCTAACCCTGCAGACGCTCACGGAAAGTTCCCTGGCTTCCGGGATCGCTGGGTGGGGCCTGCCCTCGGACTCGCACCCTCGCAGGTGGGCTAAGACGTAGTTCTGCACCCTGCCAACGCAGGGGAGAAAACCCCCACCTTCTGCCGCTGCAGCTCAGCCGCTCGTTCAGAGCGAGCGTCCAAAACACCCCCTGAGGAATGCTGATAAGTTTTCGGCAAAAAAAGAAAACGCTTCTCTGGCCAAACACATTTGGGAAGCACAGTTTAAACAAAGATAATTTCGTCACTCAGGGCCTCTCAGAGGATCCTGTGTGCACCTCGGGGGTGAACTTTCCCAAGTCACTGAGCACAGAGCGTCTTCTTCACAGGGCGTCTCTGGGGACATGCGATCTCGGGAGATACTCAGGAAAACACTGACCTGCAGGTATGTGAATGTCAGCGTTCCTGCTGCTGACTCAGGGAAACGGACCCTCTGCTTTGCGACGCAGAGCTCTGAAGCTCCAGAGAGGAAACCGAGACCACTTGGGTAACCACCAGGCCTCCCAGATCACTGTGGAAACGGCCAGAACCGGAGCTAGAAGTATAGGTCAGCATCGGAACCCGGCAGGGCTACCGTGAGCAGATGGGCGAGCGTGAGCAGACTTGGGGGTGCGTGGCTTGGGCAGGACCACGGAGGCAGAGCTGACCAAGACAGAGGTCCCTGTACGTGAAGGTTAAGGTCACCCGGGGCATGTGTGGGAGGCCCCCGAGGTGGCCAGCCTAGGGTTTTGAGCTGTGGGGGCTTGAGACAAGTGTGGACCGGGGGAAGTCATGAGGAAGGGCCAGCCTCGAACCCACACCTCCCGGAAGGCATCATGGCGCCCCCTCAGGGCTGTCTGTGACCTCGGTCACCTCCTGCCCCCGCCCCCGTTGCCGGGTGCAGACAAACGGACCCTCGGTCAGGTAACAGTCAAGGGAGGCACTGCTCCTCTGCCCTGGTCGGGGCCTGACGGATGGTTCCAGAACCCACAGGGTCAGTGATGGAACCAGCCTCGAGCCTTGGCCGGCCTCTCGAAGGTGAAAATCACAAGCATGTGAGACCGAGGGAGGGAATCACAGTGATGTTCCAGTAGAGAAAAAGCCACTTCGCTGAAACAACGGGGGAAACCCCTGAATTCATCGTATTTACGAAAAAGACACAGCTTCAACTCCACCAGCATCGAGTTCACGTGAAATGTACCACGGCAGTTTTTACAAAATTGAACGGGAATCACGGAGAGAGGACTGGGACTGAGAAAGTCCCAGAAGCTGGAAGAAGAGGATGAAAAGCCGAGGCGAGAGGGAGGGGGCAGACACGGGGGTCGATGGCCGCAGGTGTGAGCGGGGCAGCGGCGACCTGGAAAAATCTAGATGAGCGCCCCCCGGGGGCAGACAGACTCGGGTCGGGTCGGCAGGGAGGGGGAGGGGGAGGGGAGGGGGAGGGGAGGAGAGGGGAGGGGAGGGGAGGGGAGGGCAGGGCAGGGCCCGCCCCCGCCCCCGCCCAGCACCGGTTACAAGTGGGGAGAACAGACCCGCTGGACGCCACCCGAGTGAAGGTCTTGAATTCCAAGGACAAACTCAAAACGACCTACCGGCGTCCCCGCGGGAGAAAAGAGAAGCAGCGGCCCAGAGCAGAAGCCCGTCTCGGGCCCTTCGGGCAGGGGGCCCCGCGACCCAGGAGCTCCCGGAGCGGCCACGTCGAGGGGAGGGAATGGCGTCCCCGCTTCCTCTTCCTGCAGGGGCTGTTTGGTCACCCAGCCCCGAGGCGGGACTTGATGTAGCGGAGGGAACGCGGTCTGGGGGAGCGCGTGGGGGCGGGTCGCGTGGGGGCACGGGCTTCCGGCTTCCGGAACGACGGACGACGTGAGACAACGCTAGGGCTCTACGCGCAGGGGAGGGGGCCGATCTCGTGTAACCTTAAGCCCCGCAGCCTCTAGAGTCGGTTCTGGGCTGGAGCCCGAGCCCGCCAGCCGTGCGCCTGGGTGCGCCCGCCTTCCCGGCCCCCACCCCCTCATCAGCACCGCACGGCTCCCATGCAGGCACCCCCGTTTCCCCCGGGGGGTGGTCTCCTCGGGTCCGCGGGCCTCCAGGCCCACCCTGCTCCCCGTCCACTCGGCTCTGACACGCAGAACGATTTTAAACCCCTAGGCGGCCTTCAGTGACGCTCCGTGGAGCACAGAGCAGGCTCCGCCCCCCAGCCTGGCCCCCGGCCGGGACTCCAGGGTCGGCCAGAGTGAGCAGGCGAGGAGCCCACCCGGCTCTCTCAGCGGACGGGCTCTGCCCTCTGTGCCTGTTCGCGCCCTTGACCCCGGGGCTCTGCCTTGACTGGCACGCCCGCCTGGACTGGGGCCTACAGGGCAGGAACTGGGCCAGCCCGCCCGAGGGTCCCCAGGGCCCGGCAGAGCGCCTGGCCGAGGCGGGAACACAGGGCGGCTCTGCCCTGCCCAGGAATGAGGAGGCTGAAGACTTCGCCGACCACAGCTCTGCTCTCAGAGCCAAGGTCACGGCTTTGCTGTCTGACTGGGGCTTCGGATCGGGGTTCCGAGCAGAGACTGAGGCCTGAGGGGCACGCGCAGGACGGGGGGCTGCGGGGAGACAGCAGGGAGCCGGCTGCCGCGCGGGTTGGTGGCCTCGGTTCAGACGAAGCAGTGCTGGGAGATTCTCAAAACGCAGGCGCGTCGTGTTCAACGGGCAGAGTGCAAGAGGGGTGAGGCCACTGGGGGGCGAGCGGGCTGCAGGGCTGAGCCCCCCGGCGAAGGGACGGCACCGGCTTGGCCACCACGGAGTCTCCCTCTGGCTGAAGGTCACCGCAGCCTCGTGGCACGCCTGCGGCCGGGCTCACAGACAGGCCCGCAGCAGGGTGAAGGCGCATACCAGCCTCACCGTGGAGACGGCACGGGGGGCGCCAACAGGGGAGCCCCCTCCTGAACCTCGCGGTCCCGGCGGGAGCAGCCCCCCGGGCCCAACCGCGGCTGTCCTGCGTGGACACGCCGCCCCTTCACCAGAGGTCTCCGCAGATGGTCCGGTGACGGCCCGAGCAGGGCAGAGAACAGAGGACTGCACGGACACAGCTTCCGGCTCCACGCTGGACGTCCGTCTGAAATGCAAGGCTGCAGGGTGACGGCAACCGGGCGGGGGCAAGAAATAACGTCTTCCCAAGTTCAAAGTCTCCTTCGGACTGAACACACCTCGTGAGACACGAAATGCAACCCGCTCTGGGGCTTCCCCTCCGCCCGCTTGTTCTGTTGAGCTCGGCCCGCCTTCAGACCAGGCAGCTGCGGGACTTGACGAGGGCCTGTCTTTGGAACCCGCTTGTCCTCCCTCTCGCGCCCCAGACGCTTCGGATGAAGCCCACGTGGGACGCCACGCAGCGAGGCGAATCGGGGAGGCCTCTGCACACCCGGAACGTTCTGTGCTGTTCGCCTTTAGCGCGGGGCCGGCCCCAGGCAGGGCTCCAGCGCACGCCCAGCAGGCCGGCGAGGACTCATGCGTGCTGCACGCGGCTTATCAAGGGTCCTTCCGGAGCCTCTCGTCTGCGCCGCAAAGTCGGCCTCTTCCGCTCACCTGGAGAGATTTCCAAGGTCGGCCTCTTTGCTCAGGAAATCTTCACCCTTACAACCGTGGCATCGTTTGGGAGTAAGGGGCTCGGGCCAGCAGGGACAGTCCCCAGGCTCCGTGCCAGCGGGGAGGGAGTTTCCCCCTCCAGGCTCCGGACCCATGACCCGATTCTAGGGTGAGTGTGCCAATGACCTCACTCCCACCTCGTTCTGGGCGGATGGCTCTCTCTTCCATCTAAAAAGATTTCTGGAAAAGTAGGTCCTATAAATGCCCTCGGAAATTCTGGCCGGAAATTCTTTCCCAGGTCCACTCCCTGGATCAACTGTTCTCCCTCTCTC